>VCCN01005031.1:948307-963858 GCA_006491835.1 Architeuthis dux | reverse complement strand
AATACGGTAGGAAAACAAATCAACTCCAGACTTTGTACTGGAGTTTTACAAAATCAATTATAAATTACTAAATCTTTTTCAGTCCCTCTTTCTCTTTTGTTGTCAGAAGATTAAAACACAAAGTGGACCAGAAAATCATAGGGAATCACTGGTCTTTGTTTATTCAGGAATCGAAAATTGTTGTTGCTAAATACACTTTCGCAATTTCCCATTTAAATTGTAATGGCATTAACACCTAAAAACAAAAAATGTTTGCACGGATAATCTCAGCTCCTGCAGAGTGAAGAATTAAAAAAAAAAATTTTAATTGATCAACTTGAAGCCAAGGTCGTAGCTTTGGGGGCCGGGGCAATTTTGGAGCACATCTCAGGTAGAATAAGAATAGACTAATCAATTGGTAACCATTATTCATTTTTAAATAGTATTTCTTTCTGTGAATGTATTGTCTATAACTTTGAGAAGAGTCATTAACTAGCAACTTTTGTTTGGACAATCCAACTCTTCTTCCCATCTTTGATGTTGACACGTTTCAACGGATTCATTCATATCCACTGGAAAAAGAGATATTTTTTCCCTATGAATATTACATATTACCACTGAAGAAGGCCATAGAATGAATCAGCTGAAATGTTGTGTTAACATCAAAGATGGAAAGAAGATAATGGATTGTCCGAACAAAAGTTGGAATAGCATTTCTTTCATTTTAATTACTTTTCATCGCAACTACTCAGTCTAAGGCTGTTAGTAAACAGTGCAGATCAGAAATAAAGAATAAGCTCTCGACGAGACTCAAACTTTTACCTCGGGAAGCTTGCCTATGTACAGCAACTGCTCTAGTGATTGAGCTACGGGAGCTTTTACAGTTGGCAAAAGATCATATCTGACCCTTAAACTTACGCTTCACCCTCCGCTCTGATAATAACAAAATAAATCAAGATAATCAATCAGTGCCGACAATCGCCTTTTCAGTTTCTCTTAATCCACAACTAAATTGAGTTCTTTGATTACTAATTGGCATCATTGGTTAAGCACAAATGATTTTCTAGCATGCGTTAATCATTGATTGGAGGCAAAAATATAACTAGATGTCTTTAATATTGGATAATTCCCATATTTCAAGCCTTCTATGGCGTTTATCTGGCCCAGCATTCACTCCTTAATACATGATCTGGCCTGCTGAAACAAAATGGCTGCTGACCCCTGTGTTACTAACACGAGTCAGCAGCCTTTTTGCTTCCTTCATTGTCTAACACTGTTAGACAAAGGAAAGGTAGGGTTAGGGCAGTGACTCTCAAACTGAGGTACTTGGCTCCCAGGAGAGGAACTTCAACTCTAAGGGGAGAAACCTATAATAGAAAGAATAATGGTGAAAACATTACAAGATGACAATTCAAAATGGGGGAGGAATTGAGGGAACCTGGAATCACAAGGGGAGGAATGTGACCTTGGCCTCTGAAAACCACTGGGTTAGGGTTACTTTTTTTTTGTTAAGTTCAAAGGGAAGTGCAAAACCGTACTTAACTAGTTTCATCTGAATAAATGTGAATGCTTAACCAAATCATTTTGTAAATTTATGGAAAACATTTCTGTGGATTTCTGTCCACAGTCATTATGCCTGAGTTAGGACGGCTAGGACCAAGTTGACAGATTTAGGTACACTACAATGCAGTAAGAAAAGAAAAGAAGAAAAAACTTGTTTTATTCAATTTACCTGTGAATACCTGTGGACTCACCTGAGAATTACATAATAGCTTATGTTCTAATAACCTGTATATGTGCAAAATATGAACTGTGACATTGCTGGACTTTATTCAGTGCAGTGACTTGCACATCAAATTGAAGTAAATCATTAAATTATATGATAAAAAAGTGAACCGTCTTTGTGTGAAAATGCCTCAAGCACCTGTGTATTTTACCTGTGAATTTCTTCACAAATAAGCTGCATAAAGGTCAGTGATATTTATATGACCATGTCTGTAAGTAATTGCATTTAATGCATTACTAACAAACACACCACGCATGTTTTTTCATCATCTTTATTGAGTGCACCTGGGTTTCTTTTTAGCACAAATGACTACATTACATTAACAAACAAAGTCTTTCCTGCAACACTGCCAATTTTCACAACAATCTGTCCACAAGTAAAGACACTATAAATATTTGAATGAACAAACCCATTTTTTGCCATTTTCTGCTCAATCCTTACAGCACTGAGTTTTGGACTTAGACAATTTTCAACAGGATGTTAAGAGTTAATAGAGAAAGGCTACTTCATTGGTATTACTGTCCATGTATTTTACACTGATTATGCTATTGTACAGACAAATAATAAAACAACCAAGAATATATCATTTCTGTTCTCATCTTTCGATACTTAATGGTTTAAAAATAGAAAGAAAGGGCAAGGGCAAAGCTGTTATGTTCTAATTGCAAGATGAGTTAGAATTACCAAAGCAACTGACATTATAAGAAACGAAGAAATGAATCGACCTATTAACCGAGAGAGAGAGATCTCACATGTCACTATGACTTAAATGTTAGCTAACAGCAAGCTTTACTTACTACAAGACAATTACAGTCATGTGACAACAGACACCTGAGACAGAAGGCAAGCGTATTTGCAGGCATTTTTTCAGTTAAAGCCTCTGACTCTTCCTGTAGAAATGGCACGAACAAAACTGCGTTTGTCATCAAAAGCTCTTTAATACTAATCCCCATATCTTACATTTTTTTTTTAAAGAAATTTAAAGAATTGATTGATTGATTGATTGATTGACTGGACCGTCAAGGTTGACAATGAGTGTAACTAACAGCAAGCATGCATTATTCTTCAAATTGTAATATTTTAATTAAAAAAAAACTAATCTGTGATCAAAACTAATTTGTCTAAAAAAATTTTTTTTTTTTAAAGAAAAGGGGGGTTGGGAGGGTTGGTCCTTCAAACAAAATTTGATGGAAATAACACCTGGATGGTTGATCCAATCCACAAAAACTCCAGCTCACTTCGTAGGAATAAAGACTGATTAATCAGAACACGTTTGAGTTTGCTTTATAAAAGAAATTTAAAAAAAAAAAATCAATTATATATTTTGACAATGAAAACTTACAAATAAAAATTAAGCCAAGAATTTTTCTTTTAAGGAAGACAAGTTTAGAGAATATTTCCCGCCTTCTTTCAATGGAATATGGATGGGTTAAATCAGGGCCTCCAAGAGGAATTTTATAAGGCAGTGCAAAGCTGTTGCAGCCCCTGCACATACACCTTCTTCCCTTAGCCATCCTGTTTTCATCTGTTATAACCATTTTAGCACACCAGTCAACCTATTTTATTAATCTTAAACCTGAACTTTCTGAAATGTTTTGTTGCAAACTGAAAAAATAAATTTCCCTCCAATTTGAAATTAAAGGTTTCAAAACTAATGTCAATAATTGCCCCCCAACCCCCCCCCCCAAAAAAAAGAAAGATTCATTCGACACTTTGATCCCAGACAAAAAGTAAGATCTTGTGATAAGTAAACTAAACAGGTCTCCCTGCTCAATTTCACTTTCAGTTTGATCTTCAGTTGCTATTTAAAACAAAATTATTAAAAAATGTGAATGGTGACCAGACTGCAAATTTTAAACCCTTAAATAAATTGTTTTAAAAACAGTAACCCTGAAGATCAGCAAAATTATATTCTCAATCATAAACAAGGGGTTAAAAATCAATGTATTGAATGATTAGTTTTGACTAGACAAAGCCATTATTTAGCAAGACAAGCTTTGGTAATGTTGGAAATAGAAAAGAATTGTTCACAGGAGAAACAAAACAGTAAAGTCTTATTTTAAGAACTAATGCAGCTATACAGTAGCTTTTTCCATTCCAATCATTCAATCAATAAGTCGTCAAACAATATCGATTTCCAGTACACTTTACAGCATACAAAACAAAATAAGTAGCTACTTAACTTCCGAAGAGAAACTGATTATTAATGTTTGTAATATCAGTCACTAGTATTTTAAAACCAAAAAAATATATTAGAAAAGAAAAACAAACAAAAAAAAAAAGAAAAAAAAAGCACACTCCCACAAAGTCACTTACTTTTATTCAAATACCACATGGGTAATGCAGATTTTACAAAAACTGATTCAAAAGAAAGGAGCTTACTAGGATAGCACATGAGAAGGAACCTCAAACTTCACAGCCTTCAGTCCTATCAATATTCACTGAAAGAAATAGTTGAAAAAAAAAAAAGCCAAAAAGTGAAGTTTTATTATAGCTTTTTTTGTGGTTGAGAGAAAAATGGGTTTCCCTTGACTTTCGAGACAATGGCCCTTTTTGATACAATTTAGAAGTTGTATGGTGCCGTCAATGGGAGCTTGACCAATCTCAAGAGTGACCTTTCTGCGCAGTTTGATATCTTTTGGACTCTTACTCAAGAACAGGTGCGGGGGGGGGGGTCATTATGCAAATGCGATTAAAGTTTTCTCTCACTATTGATTAAGAACTCCCAAAATGGTCTTCGGTTTTGTTTTTTTTGGACAAAAATGGACCTAAATACTGTTTCCCTCATCCAAATTTGACAGATGTTTTTAAAAATGAAGCTAAGATTATGATGGGACAATCAGCGGGTCTCTATTATGCCGTTTTACTAAGAGGAAAGAGAAGAAAGGGAAAAAGACTAAGAACAACACGTCTGCTTCCCTCCCGCTCCCCCACTCTTGTACGCTAGTTTGACTGCCAAAAAGCGCTAAATGTTTTAAAATAGTCAAAAATGACCAGAAAAAACACCAAAAAAGACGCTAAAAATGGCCAGAAATAGCCAAAGAACGGCCAAAATGTTTTAGGCGCAAACGCGCTAATTTAGCGCTTTTTTGCAATGCCAAAACAAGATACGCGCTAAATCTAGCTCGAAACGCGCTAAATTGGCAACACCGCGCTTGGTCAAGTCTCATCGGTTGGGTTGGGTGGTCAGATTTTTGGCTTCTTTTCACGACGACAGTCTTTTATTAATGTACTTTTATTGGTAGTCAGCACTCTAATGTGTATATTAAGGGTCTTATTCAACTGACCGCTACAAAGAATAGACTTTTCCCACTGATTTTTAAATGTTTTCTTATTGTAGAGAGAGACAGATCTTCACATTCACTCTTTTAGAGTTTGGGAGGGACAATACATTTTTCAGGGAGAACAATGTGCCTCTTCACACAAAAATGCTGCGTAAAATCAATGAAGACTATTGTGGCCCAGAGAAGAAGAGAGCCTAAGAGGAAAGAATAAAGATAGTTACCACCAGCCAACTAACCCAGGGGCTAAAAGCTTAAGAATGGAGTCAGTAGTTGACACCCAGCCAAATATTCTTGGCATTTATCAGGATGTGGCATTCCTTAGAGATTCCAAGAAGATCCTTGTCGTTCGTTATCAAGATTAATACATTTTGCAAGAATGAATGTCTGTGTTAAATCTAAAAATGACGGATCCTTAAGCAATGATGTTTTCCTTTAGTGTAAACAATAAACATTTAGGAAAAGATTGTCTTTTTAACGCGTGCTTCTCATACTTTCAATTCGAATCGAAACTTTTGGAAGCATTTCTCAATTTTAGAAAAAAAGGCTATATTTCAACTGTGGAATAATGTTTTATACTCAGTAAACGTATTATTTTACAACAACATCGACAAAAAACAAAAAATATATACAAATTCTACATTAAATTTGCGGGAGAGATGAATTTGTTCATTAAAGTAGAGAAGAAAAGCAAGAAAATATCTTTTCGACCTATTTTCAAAATCGGTTTTCTGTCAAAATTGGTCAATTTTCATGTTTGTTCGTCACTAATAACTAGGGAAAAACTTAAAATTTTCAAGTTTCACAAAAAGATAATAATCTAGAATTAAAATCAGAGGCCGGATAAAAAAACAACAACAATACAACTTATTTCTCGAAAATCATGTGGGTACACACGTACTATATAACGTCCTTGGTCTATTTTAATTTTACAAAAAAGAAAAAAAAGGGAAATAATATCTCTTCCTTTAAATGAGGACTTAAAAATTATATTTGGAAATTTCCGAAATGATTAGTTTAATCAAAGTCAAACAACCGGGAACGGGGAACCCTAATGAATGAATAATGAACTTGGCCTAAAAAGTACTACTGGTCAACATCGTGTTCATAGTCCCCAGTCTCAATCTGCCTTGTTTTAGATAAATAAAAGCTTTAAGATTTTAATGGGTTTTTTAAATGTTAATTGGTCCTATACCAGACCTATAACAGGTAGGTGTTCTCTTAAGAAATGTTAATGTGATAACAGTTTTAATTATGTTTTAATGTTTCTTGGGCACTTTTTCTGGTGATTTAGCTTCCAGTTTTAGAAATAAGGATGCCGTGACGCGTGAGCTCATCTAGTAAAGACGTTGATTTTTTGTTTATTTCGTCATATTGTAAAATGGATTTTGGATTCGAACTATAGTCTAATTCATGGAAACCTGGACAGTAAGGCGAAACCTGGACAGTAAGGCAAATCCTTCACATTTCATTAGTCGTGTACTTGTAAAATCCAAGAGCCCCGTGGAGATGGGAGATTGATTGGAAGAGTAGAAAGAGAAGGCAAACAAAACTGGGTCTCTCAACAAATCAAAACAAACAATGGATTGGGTGTTGATAGCGATCGCTGATGATTATATTAAAGACTTTTGTGGTAAATCATATAACTGACTGAGAAGACTGATCCGTGGTCTAGAAATTAGAAATATGTTTTGGGGGTTGAACACAAACCAGCTGGTTTACGAAATAACGTCTTTACCAGATGAGCCACAACGGCCAACGCTAATTGCGTGAGTGTAAGGCGTCAAACCTTGTTGTCTCTAGCTTAGAGTTAAGGTAGGTCGTGGTTATGTGGTGGAAAAATACAAGATAGATGCAACGAGGCGCGAATCAAAGCATTTATTGTAAATAATTGCTCTATGAAATAACCCTAAATTCTTTAATTGATCACCACAAAATCTGTAATACCTGTTTTTTTAACCATTTGGTTCCCGTATTTTATCACCACCGATTCTATATAAATTCAATCTCATTTTGTGCATATGGATATTAAATTCTTTAAAAAAAATAGACAGAAAATCTAAGCGTCACTGCTTTTTAAAAAATTTTAATAAAGAAATTTTTTTTTAAATTAAAAAAAAAAAAAACAGTGCTTGAAAATTTGAAAAACGACCAAGCACCAAAAAAGCAAGGAATGTTGCGTTAGGAGATTTAAAAAAACGTTAAAACTTTACATTTTGCTGAAGGAATTAGATATAATAAATAAAGAATATACGAGGACTTCAGAGAGAGAGAGAGAGAAACTTTTGTAAAAAAGTAAACAGAAAAAAAATAAATATAGATTCAATAATGAGATGAACTTACTTTACGTAATGTAAAAGTGAAAGAAAATACAATACAAAACAAACACACGAGAAGAACCACCCACATTAAATGTAAAATGACACTTCTCGAAATGAGACAGGTGTGTTTGCTTTTCCATTTATTTTATCTATTTTTTTTTTACACACTATCTCCTACCCCGTCTTTTAAAAAAAAATACTACTTTTTATTTTAATCCATTATTAAAGAATCAAATAAAAACTAAGGAAATTAAAATAATTTTGTATAATGTTGTAGTTTGATTGTTCAGTATGGTGGAGACAAACAAGTTTTAATTAAAACTTTTGAGTTTTTTCTTAGTGTTTTCTACGATAGTGCAGTGAAAGATAGAAAGTGTGTATGCAAAAAAAAAACAACATCGTTACAATGTAGCGAAGGTGGTCCCGGTTGTAAAAATAGTAAAGTTACACACGTTCACTCGATGTTAAAAATGGCGCACAAATAAAAAGAAATAAGAGAACTAATGAAAGAAAAACAGAAGTAGATACATAAATTGTTATTGCTTTGAATAAATCGATTGTTAAATTGTTTTTTTATTTATTTTTTTATTTGTACGCCGTTTTTAACATCGTGTGAGCGAGCGTGTGTAACTTTACAATCGGGACCACCTGCCAAAAGAATCCTTTAAATCTTCCTACTTTTTTTGTGATAAAAGTTTCATCGAAATAGTTAGTTTAGATTTTTATACTACAATTTGAACAGAGATGTCATACATTTCCACATGTTTGCCTTACTTTTCTCTCTATGCCCCCCCCCCCTTACAGGAAGAAGAAAAAGCACAACTTAGCGACGGTGGTCCCGATTGGAATTCACTTTGTTTACGTCACTGTCTTTTGAACTTGTGAATATAGCGGTGTAAATAAATACATAAATGATATTGTTTTTGCTTTGAATTCAAATAAATTAAATTGTTTTGCTTCGTTTCATACATTTCTTTTGTCTTTTATACAAAAAGATATATATATATATCTGTGTGACGTCTGCAGAGTTCCAATCGGGACCACCATCGCTAAGTTGTGCCAAAATACTTTACAGGGGGTGAGAGTGAACGAATCTGTTTAATGTTTTATAATCGGACAGGATGGTGTTCGACAACAGGCACATCTGCTGAAGCTTTTCATTCATGCAATTATTTCTGAAAGCTTCTGTTGTTCTGACGTGCACTGGACAAGAAGAGATTATTTCGGCTCTTAAAGCATCTTTTTTTTTAATTTAAGAAACAAGATCAAAACAAAAATACCACCCCTCCAAAATCAATAAAGACTTTAAGCTAAAACGGTCAAGTTTATTGTTTACTTCATTCTTTAGCATCAGAAAAACAAATCAATTGCTTTCATTGTTTGTTTTGAAACATTAACAATTCATTTAACGTGGAAAACAGTAAAGATAAAATGTATCACCAAAATGTATCAATATCGGTCAGTCCAATGTTTAGCTTGTATTTAGAGTAAATAAAATTCTTGATTTTAAGTAAAAAGTAAAAGAAAAGAAAAAGTGTTTGTGAACAAAAAAGGTCATTTCAAAAGTATTAAAGTCAGATATTCGTTTTTTTTTTATTTGGTGTATTTCATGCACAGTTGCCTTAAAACAGTGACTCTAAAATCTCAGATACAATCCAAAAAGAAGTAAAATGATAAAAAAAAACCATCTAAAAGTAACTTTCAAATTGAATGACATAAGCTCTAAAAATAAGAATCAGGGTAAAAGTTATAACTTATTCAATTGACACAAATTCACTTTTTATAAGTAAAAATTAGGCCAAAAACAACTGATGTTTTGAAAGTATAAAAGTTAAAGTACACAACAACCTATCTTTGGTGGAGAAGGGGGTAAATTTCAATTATTTGAAATTGAAAATAAAAAGGAAAGAAAAAAGATGAAATGGAATTTAATTAAATTGTAGTGTCCATAACTTTGAGAGAAGAAGAAGAGTCATTAACATTCCAAATTGTGTTTGTTCGGACAGTTGAAGCTTCAAGAAGAGATTCAATTGTTCAAACAAAATTTGGAAATTTAATTAAAATTATTCGAAGAGGCACAAACAATAAAGTCGTTACACATTTATTGGTAAGAACTAAGCAAAAAAACAACCAAAGAAGTAATTATCACCCCCAAATGTACTCAAAATAATAAAAATCTACCCACTTTTTTTGACTGCCACGGTTTTTTCGGGGAAGGGGGGATCAAAAGTAAAAAAAAAACCTCTTGTTTTCAAAAAACAACAAATTAAGAAGTGATTTAAATTCAAAAGACCTAAATTAAAAGTACCTACCTTATAGATATAAGTTTTGCCAATTCAGAAAGAAGTAATCCAATGAGTATTACAGTAATTAAATTTCAAATAATTCGCTGTTTTAAGGTTATTAAATCGGTGGTTGTTGTGGAAAAAAAGCGATCCACGTCTTCTCTTTCTGACAAGTCAACTTCCAATTCAGGCTGTCAAAAACAGCAGCAGCAGCAGTCAGTTGAGAATAACTCTCAATGATTATGATCATGATTATTGTTACTATTGTTGTTGTTAGCAAGATAAGAGATATGCCTTTTCTTTTTCTTGTCTCTCTTTCTGTTTCTCTTGAGGATTTCCCCTCTAAAATTAGACGAAATCGGCAGTGGCAAGGAGAAAGAAAGAACGAACGAAAACAAGAAAAAACCGTCTAGAGAAAGAGATACAGAAAAGGCCGTTTATTATAATCACGGATAATGTTACCCAAAAAACGGTTATGTTATCAATATCAGTCGGTCCAGAAGCGTACTAGCTGAGGATGGGGTATTTGAAAACGCCCCCCGGGACCCCACTGGAAGGAGCACCCAAAGGATTTATAAATATTAGTTCACCTACCGCATTACTGACAAATTTCAATAAACGTTGGAGGGGGCCCCTCAAGGAGCCAAGCCCTCCCCCCGGACCCCTAAATCTCTAGCTACGCCTCTGAGTCGGTCCCAAAGTTACACTTTATTTAAAATGAATTTAAATATTTATTTTAAAAAATCAAATTTTATATTAATTGTTTATAATGTGAAGTTAGCAATGAATTTATTTGAAAAAAAATAACAATGAATGTAAATTGTTCCAATTTGTATATCCTTTGCTTAATGTTATCAGCCGGTTATTGTTATCTAAAAGACTCTGTTCCAAATTGATCACAATAAGCGGCTTTCTCTGAATTATAAATGGAATGCTGTTGTTTTAGTGTTACAGTTTACTACTGGAATAAATGTGAGAAATAAAACCATCTGTCTTTCCCTCTTCCTACAGATGTTCGGTTTTTTAGCAGCAGCCACTGCTTCTACCCACTTTTTGGCAGTTCTAACAAATAATACCAAACAATACGAAACTCAAATACAATAACAAAACTCGCCATCCAAGCATCAATATTATTTTCTTCAAGAGAAAGAGAGAGAAAGAAAAAATTCCTTGTCACGTTTGAATTAGACACTATCTTGATCAAGCTTTCAAGGCCATCGTCAAATTTCATTTTTTGAAAGTAATCTTTATGAAACAAGAGCAGCAGGGTTGCGGCCGAGGGGTGTGGGGCTATTTGAAAAAGCTCCCGGGCCTCAATGGAGGGGGGCCCCTAAAGCTTTATAAATAGGAGCTCACATACTGCATTCTACGGACAAATCTCACTTAATTTTGGAGGGGGCCCTCAAAGAGACAAGCGCACCGGGTCCCTAAATCTCCCCTCACAACAAAAATCACACTAGCTAATGCCTCAGATTAGAACAAAGGAAAAAGTATTTATATTTCTTTCTTGACAAGTTGATTTTGTGTACAGTTCAATTGTATATGCCTGGATCCCATAAAAACAAAAATTGTCAGTTACAAGGATTCGAACTCTCAATAATCGAATGATCAGAACTACCGAAGATAAGCCTAGCACTCAATTCCAAGACCAGCTTTGATTTCCGTGATAGCGACTTTGTTGAACCATAAATGAAATAGAAAGAAGAAAGAATTAGATACCTCCACGGCGTGTGTGCACACTTTTGACAACAAAGCGACACAGACACAGGCGAACCACAACATCATCAAGATTTTTTTAAATTCTACCAAAAATCAACTAATTATCGGATTTCAATAAAATTTTCGGTACATATTCATAAATGAATTAAGATTTTATGAAAAGGGTATTTTTGTAAGAAAAACTTGTGGAAATATTTTTTTAATTAATTATCCAACCTCCACACTTTATTTAATTTATGAAATCTCTTTGAAATATCATTTAGACACGAACATTAATATTTACATTTATAAGTCTCTGGAGAAATTAAATTAGTTGAAATTTTATTTGAAACTTTGATACAAGATGTAAAATGCCTGATTCGGAAATTTGAAACTGCAATAAAGTAAATTGAAAGTTTTTAGTTATAGACCTTTGGGTTGTGCAAAAAATATCCGCTGAAAGATTATTTTTCAGTGGTGGAAAGAGTGGGGGTACGCAGGGGTACAGCATATATATATATGAAATCAAATTATGGATAATTGTATATCCAATCGACAGAATATGATAATTATAATGACACTTATCAGGAGTCTAGGTTAAAGGACTCCTGTCTACCATCTGATCTTCGTTAGTTCAGTCGGTAGAACAGCACAGCGTATAGGTGGCTTCCAAGGTGGACCCGGGTTCGATCCCCGCACAAAGTTTGTTTCTTTATTCACATTTACGATTTAGGCCGCTCGTTTAGAAGTCGCTCACACCGACTCCGGGCAAATATAGGCTCTCACTAATAAGTGTCATTATAATTATCATATATATATATGTATCCTTATTAATTTCCTGGTTTTTTGTATGTTCAATGTCTAGTAATGGAGACATTACCATATACCTAGTTCCATGGGCATTTGGAAACTCTTTCTATAATTGAGGGCAAAAGGCTTTATTTGCCAAAAATCTTCCACGGTTTTGCCCGAATTACACTGATTTGCCTGAAATTTAACATGTTTTGCACAAATTTGGGGGAGCACTTGCACCCCTTTCCCCCTTGGCTTGTATGCCTATGCATAGTTCCCTAAACCCAGCCTTACCATATACCTAGTTCCTAAAACCCATTTCCATCACTGTTATTTTTTAAAAGATTTATTTTCAAAAAAGGGCACAAAGAAAAGAAAAAGTTATCAGAATAACTTTAGTCCTTTATTTTAATCTTCAAGATCCCCACTTTTTTTTATTCACAAGATCTCCACTTGCTGTCACTGTCAGCTGAGTCTAAAAATTAGAACAATCTACATTCATCGTTATAAATTCATTGTTATGCTATTAAATTCATTGTTGTAAACAATTTAACTTTATAAAAAATTGATATGATTAATATAAATATTTACAATTAGAAACCATCAACCAAAACTGTCAACATAGGTTTCTTCAGTTTTTAAGCTGGCCTGGCTGGCTATGTATGTATGTATCACGTGTACAGGCTGCACCAATGGAGCTAGAGGACTGAAAATCTAAATATTTATTTAGTATGGCTAGAAAAAAAAGATTTTTTGTTTTTTGAAATCCCCCTCAAATAGGTTTTTAGTGGGAGGTTCATTTTGCAATGTAACTTTCTGCTAAAATGGTCCGTTAATTTGTGTCCAGCTGCATTCAGACTTTTTTAGTGATCACTACCCAACAAAAGGTGAGAAAAGTAACTTATTCATTGATCACCCATTTTTCCAATTTTTTAATTGATCACCCCCAATACACCATGCTGCCATTCCACTGAATGACTAACCACACCTGTTTTTAATTCATTTTAAATAAAGTGTTTGTGACCGACTGATTTTGATAGCAATAGTTGTTTGATAACATTATCACTGATTATAACAAACGGCTTCCACTGTATTATAAGCAGTGGTGTCGCCAGGCCAGTGTAAGACCGGGCTACCAGTAGCCTTGCCCGGGCTCGCAAAATTTAATCTTAAGACCTGAATGTTGAAGACATTGTTCTTTGTATAACACCAAAAACAGGAGAATTGACCTTGTGTTGTTTGTGTTACTGCAACTCGTAATAAACATTGCCATCTTTTCATGTCTCATTCTTTTTATCTATTATAACTTTACAATTACATTGAGAAGTGACTTTGAATTTGATTTATTATATAAAACTCATATTATTACTTATATAAAGACTTTGCCCATCCTCATAGATTTCTGGCCGCACCTTGCCTGGGTTGGTACAAAACGTTGATTATGTGTTATCAATACTGTTGTGCAGTGTAGCCTGCCTCTGGGATGAGGTAGTTACATATTTCCCACCAGTACCAGTGCTTTCAATCCCAAGTAAAAGCCAGAATTTCAAATGCTGATTTTCTAAGCAAGCAGGCCTTCCTCATTTGAAAGATTTCCTGTTGTTTGGCCCTGTGCCATACTAAGCCAAGTTTAGTAAATATCAATGCTGTTGTAAAACTGAGCTTCAAACTTAAAATATGAGTAAACCACTCATTTTCCTGGTTCCTGTAATTCCAAATCCTTACTGGATTAAAATTTGCCAGACAAACCTAGATTATTCAAATATTTCTTCGGATAATTGAACTCCTTCTTGTTGTTTGTATTGTTAACATAACGTTTCAGCCAATCCATTCTTCAGCTTCTTCTAGACATTGTGTTAACTACAAAAACAACAAGAAGGAGTTCAATCATCTGAAGAACTATTTAAATCAATCTTTATTATTATTGGATAAAGTATTGTAACACACCACTTTTATTAAATTTGACTAGTTTTTACCTTCACCGAATTTTGTATAAGTTGTATAAAAACGACTAAAATTAGGATGAGGGTAAAAACTAGTCAAATTTAATCAAAGTTGAACTTTTTAATGTTAATGACCCTTCTCAAAACAATAGAAAAAAAAACTAGATTAGTTCTAATTCAATGATACAATGTCTGTCCGGAAAGTATCCAGCCATTTAATATTAAAAAAAAAAATAGCCTACCTGGAGCCTTAGTCCCCTTCAAAGTATTCCCCATGGGACTTCATGCACTTATCCCAGCATCCTTTTCACTTCTCAAAGTTCTCTTTAAGGATTGCCTCCAACTGCCTCATAACATTCTCCTTAATCTCGTCCATGGTCTGAAATCTCATTTGGAAAAGCCAGAAGTCACAGGGAGCTAAATCTGAACTTTAGGGTCTGACAGACCTGAGTAATGCAATGTTTTGCCAAAAAGCCCTGTTCGAGATAGGAAGAATGACTTGCTCAGTCATTGTGAATGCGATAGTCACACAGTACACAAACTCACTCTATGGTGTCTCACTGCCAACTGAGTAACTCCATTGGAGAGTGTCTGAGATGAAGTCATATTTTAAATATTGTCAAGAAATCTAAATTGACAGACAAATAAAAGTTGAAGAAGATAAGGCATTTGTCACAACATTAACAAGGAATTTCTTACACAAACAACATGAAATTTATTAGCGGAGATTCAAAGTCAGGCCTCCTGCTTATTTTCTGCAAAGTTGAAAGGAACAGAATAAGTTATAGCCAATTCCTGTTCTAGTGTGCCTGTAAGTACATAAGTATTAGGTGCAGAATGATCAACAGGTAAGTGGCTCCTCACAATCCTTATCGGTGTGAGAGAAAGTCTATTTTGTAACATGTATGCATAAGTGAGTATTTGTAATTATTATGTATGTATGTATGTATGTATGTGTAAAGTCATAGCAGCAGTAGGAAAAACTAACCTTGAATGAAATAGACTTTTGAATGAAATACGTCTATTAATCTTGAAGCTTGTTGTAACAATTTGGTTTGAAAACATTGTTCTTGCCATCAGGAACAAAATCCGATGTATGAAAAAGTTGGTTTGCAGAGTATAGACAAGTTTTCAGTTATGCAATTAGAAAAGTTATTTGCCAAAAAGGTGATATGTGAGTTAACTTATAGTTCATGTTGTCTCTTTCGAGACAAGTGATTCACTGAAGATTTTAGATTCAAAACAAGCTATTTATGGGAAACCAACCAGCCAAAATTGAACTTCAAATTCAAATTGTTTGTGCTGTGATCCATTTTTGCTCAGATTTATGATTGAAGTAAAAATAGCATAAGATTGTCCTCTACAGTTATCTTTAAAATAGCATAAAACTGCCCTCCATAATTATCATAAATTAGCATAAAACAGATCTCCACAATTATCATAAAAATAACATAAAACTGATCTTC
>VCCN01005031.1:876139-886880 GCA_006491835.1 Architeuthis dux | reverse complement strand
TTTTTTTTTCATACTGGTCTTTATTTTTCCATACTGGTCTTTATTTTTCTCAGTTACTATTTAACCCTTTATGATCACTTAAATTTCCAGCATGGAGTGCGGGTACTCCATGCTTACTTACTTGCAAATATTGTAGCCACAAAGACAACATAATTCGCACCAATGTGGTCTGTAAGCTTTACAATGTTCACTTGTGTTTCAATAAAGACATAGACTGTTTTGAAGTATACCATACACACCTCAGTAGAATAGCCTGTTTTTGGCCTAAGCAATAAAATTTAAAAATTAACCTGTTATTTTTTTGTCAATATCAATTTTTTGTTATCTATTCATTATATTGAATGTTATTCTTTAATTCTATGTTTTATTTAACTTTCTACTTTAATGTTTAATTTTTTTATATTCTCTATTTTTGGTCACTTTTTGGGCAAGGCACCATATATGATCACTTCATCAGAGGGGGTTTTGCCTCCATAAACAAAAACATTTCAGAAAACTTTCCACTGAAAATATCTTGTAATTAGGTCTAGTTTAACATACAAAAAGGTTGTTTTGATATCTAAAATATTTTTAGGGGTGCCCGATAAAGGGTTAATACGATTTGCCAGCCTATAAGACCCATGGTTTACAAGGGGATTTGGGGGACTACAGCTCACTGCAAGTCATCCAAGCCCCACAGCTCTCCATGTTAAGCTTTGGTAGTCGGCCCCCTAGTCATTATACCAGCATTGGACGCAGTGTAATTTTTGCATAGTTTTTTAATTTTTTTTTTATTATGTGACTTAAATACCAGCAAATACAGTAACTTTTTTTAGGATAACAACTATCCAAATTTTATGTGTTTCTGTGATAGTTTTGGAAATCCTGACTCTGGAAAAGCAACAAAGTTGTTGGCTGTTAAAAACCCTTGACACACCTCCACAATAGCCATTAAGTGTCGAGCCATTAGGTGCCGAATTATAATAATAACGTGTCAGGAAAAAATGGGCAATGGGTTAGTTTTAAAACAATAAGGATTTTCCAATCGGGGTTTTGACATTGTGAACTCAGGAGTCATGTCCGAGGAGGTGTGGTGGTGAGTTCAAAGAAATAATAGTGTGTCAAAGAAAAAAAATGGGTAAATTTAAAAACAATAAGGTTTTTCTGATCCAGGGTTTTAACAATGTGAACTCGGGTGTCACATCCAAGGGTGTGTGGGTGTGAGTTCAGAGAAATGATAGCGTGCCAAAGGAAAATTGGTGAGCTTTCAAAAAAGAAAAAAAAACACAATTACGGCCTCTTCCTTTTGATCAGAATGAAAGTTGAAGAACCTTATAAAAAAACATTTGAATAATATGACTATTGTTATTAATTTTTGCTATTAATTATGAATCATCATGCTATTATTGGTCGGCAGGAAACAGTAGTATGAAAGCCCTTGGACATTGTCCTAAAAGTAGCCGAAAGGGATCTGAAGCCATGTGTCACATGGTCTTTACTTAATGATTTATTGTTATATACAAGATAATGAATAGAAATTAAACTGATTAGTCACTCAACGAAAAACCATCATGTGACCAACATCTTTTGGCAGCATGCCTTGTTGGGGGTGATCAATTAAAAAAACTGGAAAAAAGGGTGATCAATGAATAAGTTATATCACTTTCATTTCGTTGGGCACTGATTGCTAAAAATGTCTGAATTTTCAAAAAACAAGCGTGAATGCTGCCGGTCACAAACTAAGGGATCAATTTAGCATAAACTTACATATAAAGAGGAATTTTCAAAAAACAAAAAAAACTTTTTTGTAGACATAATAAGGAGTAAATGTTTAAATATTCAGCCCTCTAGTTCAATTGGTGTGGCCTGTACGCATGATATATACATAGCCAGCTAGCCAACTTGAAAACAGAAGAAACCTATGTTGACAGTTTTGGTTGATGGTTTCTAACAAAGTAAATGAATGACTGCATTGGAGGGAAAGTGATTTAATTTGTACTGCACCCAATGTAAGCAAAAGTACTAATTTATTTAGCGGTTATTGCTACCATTTATTAACACAACCTGCCTATAAGGATGTTTATTTGTGTCTCTAATATATAAATGGTATTTGTTGATAGTTGGTATCATAACATGGACATTTTTAAAGGCATTTTATATTGTGACTCAATTTGTCTCATTTTGACATTTCTAAGATCTATGAAGAATATGAATGATATTTTCTGCCTTGTGAGAAGGTGGATTTGTACCAGAGTTGTTTTTTTCCCAACAAATATCAAAAGATGTTAAACTACTGCAGGTACACAACTGAAAAGCTCCAAAACCGAACATTTTTTCCATGGATGTCGTCTGCATACCAAAGCTCTCATTTGGGGCCAAACCTGACCTGACGCTACCAGAGCTTAAGCAAGGTCATCTCGTTTACTTCTGCAACGCTCTACCAGGCCTTGGCTCAACCCACACGCCATACAGTTGTGTCACTGTACTCATATGATTCAGACATGCCTCTGCTCCTCAGGGATATTTTGTTTATTTTTTGGCGATTTTTTTTTTTTTTTTTTTTTTTTTTTTTTTTTTTTTTAAAAACTTTGAAGACTGAAAATATTTAAAAGAGATGCAGATTTCCCTATGGCTAACATTGAGAAGCAGGAACGGGAGTGTAAAGTTGGTTTAATGCTAGATATTAACAGATTAAAAATGCAAACAGAAGATGTACTCCCAGATCCTTTATTCAAATAATGACTGCGGTCAACGATTCACACATGTGGCTTCTCGAGCTCTCCGATCTACTACTAACAATAACAATATGGTTGCACGTTCACCAGAATGTAAAACAGCGCCCTCTACCGGAAGTGGATAAGTGCTCTCGAGCCTAAGGGGATTAACTCAAGATACTTACTTAACAGGGAGCATCTGTCATTCTCAGTTATTACCTGTACTACCATTCCGAACTAAAAAAAAATTCCGAAAAGTGTCTGGTCCTAAGGATTTTGGATAAGAGATTGTGTGTGTGTGTGTGTGTGTGTGTGTGTGTGTGTGTGTGTGTGTATATATCATTGTTCTTTGCTTATACCCTCATCAAGGGTGTCATGGGGTTATGTACACATGGGCAATTGTTAGTAAGATCCAATTCCAGCTTGCCAGGCCTGTTTGAAGCTTTGTTCTGATTACGGCACCTGGTATTCCCCAATGGTCACCCATCTAGGTACTGACCAGGCTCGACGTTGCTCGACTCCGGTGATCGTACAAGAACCAGTGTATCTGTGATTTGGTCGTAATAACTTAGCCTTGATGAGAGGTTCCTCAATCCTTGTGGTGAGTGCTTAGCGGAGAGGCATTGAGTACCATTTTTAAAGTCTTTGCATGGCTCAGCAGTGGATTACTGGGCCACAGTGACCAGTGTAAGATATTGTGTACCATAGTTAATTGTTTTGATAGTTTCATTCATATTGACTTAATCAGAAATTTTGATCTGTATCTGGGCAGGAATGAATGTGCACGTATCTGGGCAGGAATGAATGTGTACGTATCTGGGGCGGTATGAATTTGTACGTATCTGGGCATGAATGTGTACGTATCTGGGGCGGTATGAATTTGTACGTATCTGGGCCGGTATGAATGTGCACGTATCTGGGCAGGAATGAATGTGCACGTATCTGGGCCGGAATGAATGTGTACGTATCTCTGTATAAGTGGGTACCGTAAAATGGGGTTACTTGGGTCACTTTTTGAATTTGTAATATTGTAATCTCTCCTCTGTTATAAGAAATGTAAATATTTAGTTATCTCTAAAGAACTAAGACATTCCCTTCTTTCCAACAATGTAACTTCAATAATTAAAAGCATCTTTTCTTAGTTGTATTTTCTTTTTAAAAACACCAGTGGTCCAAGTAACCACTGATTGTGGTAACTTGGACCACTACAGTCAGTTCAATGATTTGTACATCTATAAGTTTTTAAAAATACATTTTTGAATATCTATGAAATATATATACCCTAATATATAAACATATTAGCTCTAATGGAACAGCACTTCCAATTTTCATGTACTTGAAGCTCAGAACATTGCACATAATATTTATATAACACTTGAATAACTTAAGAACTGGGTAATCAAATGAATTTATTTAGAAGAGATAAAATACTGTAAGAAGTGATTTGACTTATTGACATTCCTCGTCGGAAAACGCTTCAAGTATGCACCTGCTACCGTTTGAAATCCAGCAGGGAGAAGGAAATACTAGGTGGCCCGGATGAGGAAGAAAAGGAAAAACACTACCAATAACCCGTATGTTGCGATAAGATCCACCAATGGCCCGTATGTTGTGAGAAGCGTTACTTTAAAAATGCACGGCCTTGATGAGCTGGCAGTAGCATCTCGGACGTCGTAATGAGTGTGAATAGCAGTGACTGCTGGCCGGTGTTAAGCGTTGATAGCGGTGACTGCTTACCGGTGTTAAGCAAGGAGGTGTCCTTTTGGAGGTTTTATTCTGGCGTTATAGCTTTGATGTGCCAGTTGGTGACTTCTTGCACCAAACTGTGTTGGTGTTTTTCTGCACCTCTGCAAGGCACAGTTGGGTTTAGTGAAAGTTGCACTATATCTACAAAGTCACGGTTGTCTGTCTTCCTTAGTGGGCCATTTATATTGATTACTATCTTATGCTCAGGTCACATAGAGCCCACAGGTCATTACTTGAGGTAACAATGTTATATTTTACCACCACCCAGTCAGTTTGTCTGTGGTGTTTTTTTGATACTGGTAAGAAAAGAGTTCTGGTCCAAGTTACCACAATTCTCTAAAGAAATTGGCATAGCAATACATTTCTTGAAAATTTGATCAAACACTACATGTCTCCCAGCTCGTGGGAATCTCACTTAAAAGGAAGATGAAGCAAAAGGAACAAGTACAAAGACAAATGTGATGTTAACTGATCACGGTCGGAAAGGAGACTGATCATCCCTTCACTTCATGTGATTCTCTTTATTTTACCCTGGTTTGCCCGGCACATGACCGGGAACTCACTTCCGTCTTATGGGTTGTGGCAAGGGAGGTAACTCTAGGTATTTGCTCCCTTGCGTCGTCTGGGCCGACATCACGTACATCAGAATTGTGTTTGATTAACAGATCTACAGAGTCCATGCGTAAAAATACATCTTGTAATAATATTGGCCATAACACACATTTGCGCAGTCCAGGAGGGACCCCGTTTCGATTTTTATTTTTTAAACTACTAATTTTCAGAGTTGTATTAGAAAATGCTTTAATAAGCTTGTGCTACCTAAAATCTAAGCTCACAAAAGCATATTTCAACTCTGTGCTTAAAATTAAATATGCAGAAATTGTTACAGAAATGCAAAAAATACAGACATTACTTTGTTAGTTTTCTTCAATGCTTATTGGCCCAAGGGCAATTTTTACGGTATGTCTCTATGGATATATGCAGTACATACACACATGTACTTATAAAAGATGCATGTGATATTTAAGTCAGCAGAACCTGCATGTGCAAATGAGTATGGGGGCTTTTGTGTATGTATATGTATACACATGTGGGCTTTCATGTATGTTTGTGCATTTGTGTCCATAGGCTTACATTTACATATGTGCGTGCATATACATATATTTAACTGCATGTGACTAAGATAATTACTATTAATTTGTTTAGCTTCAGTAGATACCAATTCTCCTTTTTGTTTCATCCTGGCTACGAAGAAAACTGTCTTTCTTTATGGCCTCATTCTTTTAAATCTTTCATAAATCGTTTCATTATTTTCATGTTGTTTAAGGGAGACAGTCTCAGATAAATGTCTCCACACATCAGTATTATTAACTTGAATTTCTATTAGATAAAGCATTGTCAACCATTATTAAGACGAAAGATGAAAGAAATACCAGTCCAAAATTAATAATGGTCTCCACACAGCTTAGTACTTAAGTACAATACTTGTATTATCAACTGAATAATAAAATATATTGAAAAATAATTCAATATATTTAAAAAAGATTTAGTACAGGAAAAAGTTGCCAGAAGCTTTCTTATTATGATATCAGTGATTCAAAGAAATCCTAATATGAATGAATGAATGGCTTGGCTTCGCGAACAAAGATTTTGGGGATGGTTTTCCACAGCATTTGGACCATAGACGGCGAGGCCAATGTGCAGAGTAAACCACCAGCCTGAGCAGTGTAGTTTTAAGGTGAAGTGCGACTTGCCCAGGGTCGACCCCCACCCTTTAAACCAGGGGTTTGCATCCTATGGGCCACCAGAGTGGCGCAGGCCAGGGCAGAGCCCACAGGTCATAGGTTTGACAGGAGTCTCCTTCTCCTGACAGATGTTTCAAAGAAATCCTAATATACCATAATATATTTTTTGTGTGTGTGTGTGCAAATATATGAGGTCTGTATCCAGCCATTTAATATTAACGAGAAAATAGCCTACCTAGGGCTATGGGGACAGTCCCCTCCAAAGTACTCCCCTTGGGCCTTCACATACATATCCCAGCATCCATTCCACTTTTCAAAACAGTCTGCAAAGTCCTCTTTCGGGATTGACATCAGTTGCAAGGAAAGGCACACTTGGTAGCAGGTTTTTGTTTTATACTGTAGGGACAGTATCATGTCGGGGTCACCATTATGTAGGGCCTTGTGTCACCATTTTGTAGGTACACAAGTCCATAGAGGAATATGACAGAACATATCTCTCTGTCTACAATTATAAATTCGGTCTTGTTCAAAGTTCAATGACATAAATGAATAGACAAATGTATATAACATATAATTTATTCAAGAACAATAACAATGAATGAAAGAACAAGAGTTATTATGGTATTTATAATATTTAGTGTTCATTAGTTGAATAGGTGAGTGAGTGTATGTATGTTTGTGAGTCAAATCGGGGACTTACTTGCTTGCTGTTGTGAATGTTAGATTGCCTTGCGTACATATATACATATGTGTGAGTCACTACTTGCCTGCGCGCACAGGTGAATGCAGACGTGTGAGTCTGACGGCTGTGGCAAACAGGCAGCGAAAACCATGACTGACAAAATGTGTCTGTTGTCTGATATATATAGGAAATAGGCAGGCTCCTGGGAGATGAAATTTAAGGTGTGTTTTCATTGGTCAACAAATAGCTGTTGCTGCTGAATTATTTGTTGAGCAATCCTCTGTTCGTTTGACTTTGCGCCTTTTTCTACTTGATAGCGCGAATCTGTTGGAGCCTATTTTAGTGATGATTTTGGAGAATAAATGTTTGGAGGTGAGGAAAGGTGGAGGTTTGTAAGACTCATTTAGTGCTTATAAATTTCTTTTAAAAAATTCATTATTGGATTTTTTTCTTATATTATTGAAAGGGTGTATAAAAACATAATGTTGAATTAAGTAAAAACAAATATAAAAAGGTTTATAGAAATTTTGATTTCGAGTTTTGGACAAACTGTGTCATCAGAAATATATTTGGATTTTGAGAAAGATTTGATATTTCTGGGGTTTTTTTATGATGAATCTCTCCATCAAGTACCGTATATGATGGCATATAAGACCCTCATTTATTTCAGCAGGAAATATTAAGAAAAGAAATTCCTCTCATTCATTACCCAGTTTTTTAACTCCTCAAGTTCTGGCCGACGTGGGGCTGGACAACAAAAGTTATGTTTACTTTATGATAACATTTTACATTAGTGTGAGAAAAAAAGTATGCAATTTGTATATACAAGCACATATCATAACAATCAGATTTATACAGGTTGCAGTTGTGTAATAAACATCATAATTCTTCTTAAAATCATTTACATCTGTTCTCAGCTGTTGATACATATTCTGGTAATCTATTCCAAAGTCTTACCACTCTATTGCTAAAAAAGAATTTTCTGATATTCAATCTACTTCTGCTTGCTTGTACCATATATGTGTGTGGCCTCTCAGTCCCTTGTACCACTTTCTAGTAAAAAAATACATCAGGGTTTCCTACTTCTAAACCATGCATAATCTTAAACATTTTTATTAAGTCTCCCGATCCCTCCTATTTTCTAATGATGTTAACCCAGATCAAGTTTACATCAGGCACCCTGAAAATTGTCGAATTGAAAAGGGACACATTTTGCCTCAACACCTGATATGTTCGAAGTTACTTACATTCAATAAAAAATAAGGTTTTTGGGGGTTTTTTTTAAACTAATAAATTTTCAAAGTTAATAAGATACTTTCTCCTGGAAAAATAAAAAGTATTTTTTGTGTTTTCAATCCAACTATTCTTCGTAATGGTTTTTGGCTTTTATAGCGATTATTAGAGTTTAAATTTTACAGTCATTCAGTAACTATCATCTTAGCGTAATAAAAAATAAAAAAAGAACGTTGGATTGAAAGCAAAATAAGTTTTTAGTTGGGGGTTCAATTTACAATGTCAGTTTATGCTAAATTGGTCCCTTAGTTTGTGTCTGGCAGTATTCACTCTTTATTTTTTTTTTTAAATTCAGATATTTTTTAGTGATCACCGCCCAGCAAAGGGCGAGAGAGAAGTAACTTATTCATTGATCACCCCTTTTTCCAATTTTTTAATTGATCACCCCCAACGCAGCATGCTGCCAAAAGATGTTGGTCAAATGACGGTTTCTATTGAGTGACTAACCAGACCTGTTTTTTCATTACTATTAAATGGCTGTATACTTTCCGGACAGACCTTTTTATAGCTGGTTTCAACTTGAACTTTTTGAAATTGACTTTGGACTTAAATAAGTCTTTTGCTTATTTATATTAGACAGATTATTTCATCAATCTCTTTAAGGATTAATAACAGACCACATATTGACCCTGTAACAATATCCATTGCCAAAACAATGATGATTCATCATATACATAAAGATCAAACTTTGTCAATTGCTTTATTAGGGAAATTACTCTCATTTCAAGAGGTCTGGGAGTCTTTAAAAAATGGCCATTTTAGTTTTAAAATGAAAAGATTTGCAAATGTTACTTCATTATTTTTGTCTTGTATTAAATTTCTTTTCAACTGTAGGTTTGAGAAAAAAAGCTCAAACCTTAGTTCAATTGAAAACTCTTGGTGATCAAAGAATATAAAAAAAAACTTAAATGATTTTGTTTATTGTTTAATAGACTGCTTACATGTTGGATTTTTAAATTTTCGCTGCTTCATTGTAAAACAATAATCATATATATAAGTGTTGTGTCTGTCACTGTTTATGGTTTCTATTCTCCCCTCTCCCTTTCTACCCTATAATCAAATTACCTAACTGTCTTTTCCCCCCCTCCCTTTCTACCCTCTCATTAAACTACCTAACCGTCTTTTCTCCCTTCTCCCTTATTAAACTACCTAACTCTCTGTTCTCCCTTCCAACCCTCTTATTGAACTACTTTTCTTTTCTCCCTTCCTACCGAGTCTATCAGTATATCAGATAGTATCAGTAGCAGCCATTAGCCGAACCTGTTAATGTACACACATCAGCGAAGTTTCAGGTCATGGACTAGTTTCCTATATGTCAAATGTATCTGTGGTGTTTACTCAAATGGGAGACAGTGGAGACAAACATTTAAGTAGACAGATATCTAACTACAATTGAAGAAATCTCTCTCTGCGATCGTGTGTGAACTGCGATTACTCGACAACTGGGCATTGTATGAAGTTGACATTCGCCATAATATATTAGTCAGCACACAAGGCAGTACAGTGTTGAGTTTGAAGTTTTTGGATCAGCGGTTCTTGAGAAATCTAATAATAAAAAAAAATTTTAAATTAAAAAAAAAATATCAGATTATAGATTTTTTATCTAAAATTATAGATCTAAATCTAGATATAAAATATCTAAATTGGCAACACTGAAGAGTAATAACCAAAATACCTTGAAGCCGAAGATTTTTTTATATTAATAATAATAATCTACTTATATAATAAGCCATGCAGTCTATATTTTCTGTCTGTAATATTTGTCAAGGGGGATAACTACTAAATGCTAATTATAGAGTAATCTTCCTTATTTTTTTTTTTTTTTTTTTTTTTTTTTTGCAAATGTGTAAAAACTCTGGGTTCATTCCGGTTGAATAAGAAAATGCAGAGCAACATAATGTTTTTGATATTTTATTTTTAAGTACAATGCAATTGCAAAATTATTTAAACTAGGACAGTGCCCATTCCAAAGGTGCATGTTTGGAAGGGACTGAACTTTATGATGTGTGGAGCAGCCTGCCATAATAGTCATCTAAAATAAATTTCCATCCATTGTATGAAACTATAGCTTCAAAGTATTTCGGTTACTTCTCTTCAGTGTTGCTAATTTAGATATTTTATATCTAAATTTAGATCTTTTAGATAAAAGATCTATAATTTGCAATGTTTTATTTATTTTTTTATTAGATTTCTCAAGAACCACTGATCCAAACAACTACAAACTCAAGACTGCAATGCCTAATATATGACTAATATATATGGCGAATATCAACTTTGTATAATGGCCAATTGTCGAGTTATATCGGTGAATACACACCCACAGAGATTTCTCCAATTATAGTTAGATACTGCCTTCATTTTTTGGTGGCCTCGGTAAACTAGTGATGATTATAATGTATTTAATTTTAGTCATGTGCAAATTATTGAATGTTTTCAACAGATGCCAAACAATTTCAATAACCAAAAACAAATGTTAAAACTATTTTTGGTGCTAGGAATTCTATTGTTTCTAAATGAAAATAATCTTTAAACCATATAACAATTTTGTTTTTACTAATTACTAGTTTTATTTGTAGCTTATT
>VCCN01005031.1:862685-875840 GCA_006491835.1 Architeuthis dux | reverse complement strand
CATACAAAGCTAAGCTCAGTAAATACAGGCCTCTCCAGTTATAACACAGTTCATTATAGTGCGGTTCGTGTTATAATGTGAGCGGATGGTGGACTTCAAAATATTAATTTAGCTCCAAAACTGCTAGATCTAGCCCCAGAATAGCTAGAAAATAGCTGAATTGGCCCCCCTGTTTATCGCAGCTCGGTTATAATGCAGTTGGCTTCCTTGGACCCCAACATCCCCGTTATGGGGGACGCATGTATTGAGAATTCTATATCCTCTGTACCAAGAAAGGTTTTTAAATATATATGTAGGTACATCACTAAGTCGGCAGCCTAATGATGAAAAACATTTATTTTACATAACAAATATTTATTTTTCAACATAATCTCCTTCCTTGTCAAGGCAAGGAAGCCTCATGTACAATATAGAGGTTTAGGTAAATATGTATCGTATCTTATGTTGTGCAGTGCATATATTTCACTTCACCTTATAATGATCGACTTATGTCCATAGTTATTAGCTGAATTTTGATCTGAAATTTTCACTGGATAATGTTTGATCTATGTGATTGATATTCAGCAGTGAATATCAATCACATAGATCAAACATTATCCAGTGAAAAATTTCAGATCAAAATTCATCTAATAACTATGTATCAGGCTATGGACATATTGATCCACCCTCATATTTTTTAAAGTATGAGAATTGCAAAAATAACTACGGCTATGCATTGACTTGCATCCGGGTTATGTTCTAGTAGTATGGATGTAACTCGATCTGGGCATAAGTCGATCATTATAAGGTGAAGTGAAATATATGCACTGCACAACATAAGATACGATACATATTTACCTAAACCTCTATAGTGTACATGAGGCTTCCTTGCCTTTCTGAAGAGAAAGGAACAATTGTCATCCATTAGTTTACTCACTAAATCTATTGCTCAAACTAGCAAGGTCTTTGCGCTTTTGCCTTCTCCGTCTCGACTTCCCTGTCTGGAGAAATTGAAACAAACATGATGTATACACTGCGTTCTCCTTAGCCAGCTAATAAGAACATGATGGAAATTTTTGTCATTCACAATTGAGCATTGAACATTTTGAACATTTTATTTTAGTGTGAAAAAAAGTATACAATCTGGTACTAGCTTAGTTGCTCGTCTCTGGACTTTTTCTAAAAGATTTTTATCTCTCTCAAGTACGGTGCCCAGGCCTGTGCACAGTACTCGAGGTGTGGATGGACATAAGTCTTATATAGTATAAGGAATGAGTCCTTGTCTATATATGAAAAGGTATGCTTAATCAGTCCTAGTACCATGTTTGCCGTAGCAGCAGCACTGGCAATATACCTGGAGAATGATAGTTTATCAGTTATTATGATACCAAGATCCTTTTCATCATTTACAATATCTAGTATATTTCTGTTCATACAGTAATCGTAACACAGATTTCTATTTCCTATGTGTAACACCTTACATTTATCTTCATTAAAAGCAAATAACCATTCTCTTGACCATAGCATTAATTTGTCTAGGCCCTCCTGTACTCTTACTTTGTCCAGTGGCAACAAGACTGTGTGGTACAATTTGGTATCCTCTGCAAAGATTTTACATTTTATAGATATTGTATCTGGTAGATCATTAATAAATATTAAAAATAGTACTGGTCCAAGCACTGATCCCTGTGGCACAGCACTACTTACACACCTCCACTCAGATTTAGAACCATTCACACAGACTCCCTGTTTCCTAACCCGCAGGAAGTCTTCCAGCCAACAAGTTAGTTTGCCAGCTATGCCACATCTTTGCAGTTTGTTGATCAGTCTACAATGAGGAACTGAGTCGAAGGCTTTCTTGAAATCTAGGTATAACGCATCGAAAGGAACACCCTCATCATACAATTTAGTCCACCCTTCGAGTGTAGTAAGTAGATTTATTAGACAAGATCTTCCCCCTCTAATGTTGTTCATCACACAATGTACCTTTACGCTCGATGAATTTAACTATTCCTTTCTTCACAAGTTTCTCACAGATCTTACACACTTGCGAGGTCAAATTCACCGGTCTATAATTACCAGTTACAGCTTTGTCACCCTTTTTAAATATAGGTGTGACATTCGCCATTTTACATATTTCTGGAAGTTCACCCTGCTCTAAAGATTGCCTCAGAATACAGTACAGTGGTAGATACAAAACATTCATAGATTCTTTGAGCACTAATGGATGAATCTCATCCAAACCCATTGCCTTATTTGGGTTTATATTGGTTAACAACTTTTTTCTGTCTGTAGATGTGAAGAAAATATTTTCGAGGATAGAATCTCCTACCCGTCCACTACATTCAAACGGATCTGCCACCCCATCGCCATAGATATGATGCATGAAGTCATTAAACCAGATTTCACGTTTATCATCTTCCTCAACAAATACTGATTGAAAGAAACAATTTAGTTCCTTTGCTATTTACTGGTCATCATTTACATCACAGCTTTTATCCGTTTTAAGTTTAGAGATTGTTCCTCTGGACTTTGTCTTACTGTTTACATACATGAAGAAAGCCTTCAGATTTTTCTTAACTCTTTCGCAAAGATGTTTCTCATACTGCTTCTTGGCAATTCGTAATTTCTTATTCACTGCATTCATTCTTCTCACATACTCTTGAAACCTAATATATGTTCTACATTCTAGATACCTCTTCCACACATAATATTTCCTTTTCACACACCTTAACTTTTACATTGAACCACTGCGGATTTATTTTACTACAATTCGTGATCTTAACCAGCCATAAAACTGTATTTATTTTAAAATATATAACCCAAATGAGGAATGTGTAGATGTTATAAAGAGGAAGAGAGGAAACTAACAAGAAATGTCATCTAGAAAAAAATATTTGGTTAAAAAAAAAAGAAAGCATAATACATTTATCTTGATTAAAGACAATGATCCTTCGAAGTCACATGATGTCATTAAAGTGTTGTTGGATTAAGGTTGAACCCTTCTTAATTACCTCTTAAACAATATATCAGTTTTGGTGATTTTTTCACCTAATATTACATAAATTTTCATTTGTACACTTATGATGACTCAAAGCAATGGGTCATGGACTAGTATCAATAAGTAAGTAGTGCCCTTATGCTGGCTACAGCTTCAGCCATCCCTGCTTGGGCTCCCCATATCTCATTACTATTTACTCAGCCCGTTTGCGATATTTGAATTAGACTTAGAGGCGACAAGCACTGACTCACCTCACCCTGCACTATTTTAACCATAGATGGGGGGAGATATGGATTCATGCCTTTCCCAAGGGCATTAGTGTGAAGTGAACATAAACTATCCCGGAGTTTGATCTCGGCTCGCAGAGTCTATTCTCCTTGCTGTTACCCCACATTTCATCTGATAGTATCAATAATAACTAGAAAATAATTAGTATCACTTTAGGATGAGTTTTTAAGTCCAAACTGTTATTAATTATTGTCTTAATTCCTCATCTTGTAACTATTAAAAAAAGTACCAACTTTATTTTGAACACTTGTTTTACAAAACTATTTGTCCCCGGCAGAAAAAGCCAGGGACTATCGGTATCATTCGCTACTGGTGTCTGTCATTGTCATTGTTGTATCCTTTTTCTCTACTTGGAGGGGGAGTTATGGCCATTCTATTTGTTTACATTTTATAAGCAAAAATGTTTTTGTTTACAATTGGGGAAAATTTCTCAAATCTTGACCTATTTTGCTGAAATTGGGCTATAATGTTGACAAAACCCCAGGAATTGAAAAACAGTGAGTTACGCTCAATCAGATTGTTTGTTTATATTTTATATATAAATAATCATGTCAACATGCAAAAAATATTGAACTTTAGAACTGCTAACCGATTAGAATGGAAATTGGGTATCTCACAGTTAACGGTTCTAATAAACAATTAATTGTCACTATGGTATTTCAGCATACCATATTATATCGGTTGTGAGAGACAAACACCTTCTGACCCATATCTCTCTCTCTCTCTCGCTGCCAGGGACCTTTTATACTTTTAAGATATTTTTTTTTTATAACTTCATAAAAATTATCAAGTTTACATACTGAACAGTTGTTCTACCAGAAACCGTAATATCTAATCATGCTGCAGGGTCAAAGTCCACTCCTACTTGTATTTCGACTGAAGATGATTACTGCAACTTTTGTATTGTATATATAATAAATTTTAAAAAATGAATTTTTTAGTATAAATGTATTTTTTTTTCTGTTCCTGGTTTGTGCTTACTACCCATCATGAGGTGTGGGTGGCCTAATGGTTAGTAGCACAGAAAATGGAATCGGCAAACTGAGTTCAAACACCAGCTAAGACAGTTTGCATTCACTTCGCACTAATGCCCTTGGGAAAGGCATGAATTAATCTCTCCCCCCACCTCTCAAATTATGGGTAAATAGCAGGGAAAACTGTGCTCTTCATCCTTGGTTGTCAACCAGTATAGGAGATGGACAGCTCTGAATTCAAACTGGGGAAAGTCCAACCCCTCCTTCAGTGTTGTGAGAGGCTGACAACGGACAGAGTAAGGAATGTGTTTCCAGAATGTATCGTTAATGGTGCTCTGGTGAAGCTTCAACTGGCCTAGCAAGCTGGAAGTGGATTATAATAAATTGGTCAAGTAAAATAAATGAGAATAAAAACAAACGTGACCGCCATCTCCACGTCCCCACGACACTTCAAGTTTAAGTGTAAGATTAAGAAAAAACAAAAAAAATGACATTAGTTAATTAAATTTGTCTAGTTTTTACCTTCATCTTAATTTCATTTGTTTTTATATTCAACGTTCAATTCAGGCCGTTGTTTCTACGGCAATGAACAACAGTGCAGTCAGATAATAAAGAATAAACCTTCAGTGAGAATCGAACTCACACCCTCATTACCAGAGAGTCTAGTTTACACCTAGCTGCTTTTACCAATCGGCCACAAAGACTTCATGGATTAGGTAAAAACAGCTAGGCGTAAACTAGACTCTCTCTGGTAATGAGGGTGTGAGTTTGATTCTCACCAAAGGCTTATTCTTTATTATCTAATTGTGCTGTTGTTTGTTGCCGTAGAAACAATGGCCCAAATTGAAAGTTGTATATAAAAACAAATGAAATTAAGATGATGGTAAAAAACTATACAAATTTAATTAACTAATGTGTTACAATTACTTCATCCAATAATAACAAAGAAAACGCATCATGTTGAATAGCACACCTCATGTGCTGTGATAGAAATGGGTTTTGGAAACTAGGTATATAGTAATGTCTCCATTGAGCATACAAAACAACCTGGAAATTCAGAAGTAGGTATACACCAAACACGCCCTCGCGTATCCCCCACCCCTATTACCATCCCTGCTCACATGTGAGCATCTTTCTTTTCACCAAACAAGAGTCTGGGAGGTGGCTGTTTGTTGTGGGGAATGCTTGGAATGCAGAGCCACGCAAATGTGACAGTGTCACCCTTAGGCTGGGATCAGGTGGAGACCTCTATTGTCCTGTACTAAATGGTTGCAGCATCACATGCAAACTCCCAACACACACATGCGCACACACACGCGCAAATGCGTATACACTAGATTTTTTATGCCAGTCGGTCTTTGGCTATTAATTAATCCTCCACACACACTCTTGCTCTCTCGCTCGCTCGCTTGCTCTCTCGCTCACTCGCTTGCTCTCTCGCTCTCTCGTTCTCTCTCTCTCTTGTTCTTTCTCTCTCTCTTGTTCTCTCTCTCTCTCTCTCTCTCTTGTTCTCTCTCTCTCTTGCTCTCTCTTGCTCTCTCTCGCTCTGCTAACTTCATTAGATTAACATTTTTTACTAAGGTTATAATTGTTAACAATTATGTGCTTCAAGTAAGTGAATCAGTTAAAAATTCTCTTGCTCAACTGCTGGTCTGGTCAGTCAATAGAAACTCTCACGTGACAAATAACATTTGGCAGCATGTTCTGTTAGGTGGAAAAGGGGGTGATCAGTGAATAAGTTACTTCTCTTGCCTTTTGTTGGGCGGTGAATGCCAAAAAAGTTTTCAAAAACAAGCGTGAAAGCTACCGAACAAAGGGTGCAATTTAGCATAAACTTACATTTTAAATTGAACCCCCACTAAAAACCTATTTCGAGAGGGAATTCAAAAAACAATGAAAAGTTTTTTTTAGACATGATAAATGTTCAAATTTTCAGCCATCTAGTTCCATCGCACAACACATACATACATACATACATAGCTAACCAGACCCACTTAAAAACTAAAGAAACCTATGTTTTGGTTGACGGTTTCTAATATTTCCCATTAGATCCATTGTATGGGAGGAGCTCCATTTGCCAGAATGGCCTCAAGATGACTCCAGATTGAAATATATCATGCACATTATAAGCTAGAGAAATAGCGTTTATAAATATGTAGGTACACCAATAAGTCTGTATCCCAATGATGAAAAAGGCATTTATTTTACACAACAAATATTTATTTTTCAACTTAATCTCCTTCCTTGTCAATGCATTTGAATCAGTAGTGAATATTAATCACATAGACCGAACATTATACTGTTAAAATTTCTGATCAAAATTCAGTTAATCACTACGTGTCAGGTTACAGACTTATTGATCCACCCTCATATCACTGGTTTATAACTGTAACGAAATACACTCTGTGTTCGTGTGTTCGCTTGTTTGGTGTATGTGACAAAAAAGCCCATATCTTATTACCGGGGCTAGGAATGTGTGTTAAACTGCGTATGCGACAAAATGGATATATTGTATTACCCGTGGCCATTTAAAGGGGCCCAAATTTTGGGTGAGGGAGAAGAGAGCAGTTAGCAGTTCTAGATTTGAATTCAGCAGCTTCAGGTCAGGAGCGGTATCAAGCGGTTTATGAAATTAAGAGTTAGTCACGTTGACAAGTTTCAAATTTGTTTGTTTATAAAACTAGTATTTCCTGGATTTATTCCTGCCATGGTTTTTCTTTCTATTTCTTATGTTTTTCTATGTTTTTATTAGAAATGGTCAACCAAAACTGTCACTATAGATTTCTACAGTTTTTAAGTTTGGCTGGCTGGCTATGTATGTATCACGTGTACAGGCCGCACCAAGGGAGCTAGAGGACTGAAAATTTCAACATTATATCTAGAAAATACTTCTTTTTTTTTTTTTTAAATCCCCCAATAGGTTTTTAATGGGGGGGTTCAATATGCAATGTAAGTTCATGCTAAATTGATCCCTTAGTTTGTGTCTGGCAGCATTCATGCTTGTTTTTTGAAAATTCAGACTCTCAGGCAAGAGAAGTAACTTACTCATTAATCACCCTTTGTTTTCCTCCAATCTTTTAATTGATCACCCCCAATTCGATATGCTGCCAAAAGACATTGTTCATGTGACAGTTTCTATCGAGTGACTAACCAGACCTGTTTTTTCTATTTTAAAAAAAATAATTTATCTATTTCCTTGTATATATCTTTTTCTTTTTGTTTATTTATCTAGGACGACAAACAGAGTAACAAGGCTGACCCCTACAACGCAGGGCTCATGTTTGTACCGTTTTTGGCGTCACAGAATATTATGAGCCATGAAATGAAGAATCCATACAACAAGATTGTCTGTGAAAATGGATCCGTTGCAGTCTTCAAGCAGGTAAAACATGTGTTGTAACTTAACCTTTAATGTCCTAAAGCACACAAAACCGCACAAACAAAACATGGCTGAATATCCTGATCCACCCCAGGGCACACAAGATGATACCCTTTGTTTAAACAGGTTTTTAAATGTATATAGAACTCTCTAGCATAAGGGAAATAACTCTGGTTGCTTTCTCTATCATTCATTTCCTGTTATTTCACTTCACCACACAAGTTTAATTAAGCAACTTTATGTAATTTCTACTGTGTTCTCAGCAACAAAACATGCACTACTTAACTTTTAAATCCATATAAAAAATTTGGGATTTCAATATCAAGGGAAATAACTTTTGATTAAAGTTACTTCCCTTTGAACATTTGGTCATTTTTTTTAAAAATTTCTCTCCTACTATTTCTTATCTATTTATGGAAGAGTTCCACTGCCAATTTCAAGCGGTATTCAGCGGTCCATGAATTTAAGAGTTAAAAACTAAAAGCAATGACTACTTTCTGTAAAATCCCAGCTGTATAAGCTTTATACAGTAGTCCCCCTTTATAACACAGGTATTGGGGTCCAAGAAAGACAACCACATTATAACTGAACCACAGATGACAAACAAATTTACCAGTAAACAAAGATGTTGTTTTCATCACAAAATCAAAGAAACTATGTATAAAACACCATATAATTATGTTAACTAGCATATGCCCATAAAAAATGACAGGGTTATTTATGTATGGATCGGCAATAAGGAGCCAAAAGTGATTTTATTAGGTAATTTTTTTTAATAATTCAAGTATCCTAATTTTAAGTTTTCTTTTTAAAGTCTCAACTCAACTCAAGCTGTTTTAAAGGGTGATCGGACAGAAAGTCTTAAGACAAAATGTCATGTAAGAAAAGTCACCACTGATATCGTGTGGTATGAAAAAAAAAAGTCATAGAAAGTAACTTATTTATTAAAAATATAACTTATTTCATCACAAAAAGTTGATTTGGTTTGGCCATATTTAAATTTTGAGCCATTTTGACGTTCTTTTTTTTATGTGTGCTGAGTGTATTTGCATTTGGCCATTTGGAGTTTTTGGCCAGAAATGTCTCCAAGAATCTAACAACTGCTTTCCCCTTCCAACTGTGTCCTCACTGTAGGCAACATTAAAGGATGCCGAAAATAAGTGAAAGGAGAAAGACAGTCAGTCTCTTTGCAGCGTTCAGGATACCATTAACCCAGTTTGTCTATATACCTTGATCGATATTCTTCATTGCTATGGAAACAGCATATCTCATTTTTTATTATCCACCCTTTGACTTTTTTCATTGCCTTATCAATGTGTTTCATGTGGATCAATCCATTATGAATAGTAGGATATCTCAGCTAGTGGACACGACAGACAACCAAACATCATACAAACATATTCATTTATATATTTGGCTTTTATATGTATAGATTGATTGCTAATTGAAGAAATTTAATATTTTAGTCATATTAAGTCTTTTGATGAAATTCTGTTTTTATTTGCAGTTTTCTGGACATATATGTAAGAATATTGGGGTCCACCATACCCCTGATTTATAACGCAAAAAAAAATGTTATATCGAACTGCGCTATATCGAGGGACTCCTGTAGCAAGCTCATATGAGAACAATTAAATTCAAAAGAAACTTTCTGTGCCTTTGGCAAAAATCGTAGTAATACACGTGCACTCTCTACTATGTCCATGCTTGGGCAATGAAACAGGGTGCACAGAGATATTCCGTGCTCATTTTCAACTTGCTGTCAGTCAAGTGTAGTCACCTCTGTGTGTAAAAAGTTGAATTAATGATATTACATTTCCATAATTGTATATCCTTCCATATAAGTAACTTAGCCAGTGATAGAAATGGGTTTTGAGAACTAGGCAGAGTCGATGTGGGGTCTGTAGCCCCACAACTGCGGGTGGCGAGGAGCTGTGGGGGATCAATCAGACCTAACATTTAAACCTTTTACTTTTGTGAGGGGCGCAAATTTAACAATTTGCAGGGTGGGGGGTGCAGTCGGACCTAGTGCTGCGACTGGAACTATGTAAGCTGTAAGGCTGGGTTTGGGAACTAAAATATATGGTAATGTCTCTATTGGTAGACATTGAACATAAAAAAACCTGGAAATTGAGAAGTAGGTATATGCTGTACCTCTGCATACCTCCTTATTTCCACCACTGAACTTGGCCCTGGTTTCTTGAACATTTTTGGTCATTTGCATAGCAAACCTTTTGTGCCTAATACAGAATGCCTTACTGTGGTGAGTTTAAAGAGTTCCATATTGTTCTAGAGCAGGGGTCGGCAACCTTTTTGCCTCTGTGAATCGGGTCGTGTATCAATGAGTGGGCGGTGGGCCAGATGATTGCCATAAAAAGCTTGAAATATGGAAATTATCCATTTAAATACATCTAATATTTTGCTTCAAATCAATGAATAACGCTGGCTAGAAAATCATTTGTGCTTAACCAAGAATGCCAATTAGTAATCAAAGCACTCAATTTAGTTGCAATTCATTTCAATCAAGGCATCTTTTGAATCTATTAATAAGACACAAAGAAGCTTTAAAACATAAAAAAGTAAGCATAGCATCACAACATTTCTTGCAGGCAGGTCGAAATCCCTTCATGGGCCGGATCTGGGCCGTAGGTTGCGGACCACTGTTCTAGAGAATACTCTGTTGTATTTATCTATTGCAAATGTATCCTCTGCATTTGCTTTATCAATTTGTTAATTGATATTGAAATGTTGCATTTTTATTCCATTCATTCATATCCGGAGAAACATCCTATAGAATTTTGCTAACATTCAGCTGTTTAGCCATATTGAATCACTCTTACTCTATGCTGGGTATTCTGGTTTCTAAGAGAGTGGGGGGAAGGGCAGTCTTGTTTTCAGTAAGCAAATCCATTTTTGCTTGTGTATTTTATGATACATAAAACAAGAATCAATTAATCTCATATATACTCATTAGATTGAAAGAAAATGTTGATATATTTGGTTACTATTTAATGACATGCATTCTGACAGCACATTTTTAATCCCTGCTACCCACAACACTGGTTTATTGCTGGGTTTAGGTTATTCATGTGTTCTGACATTTATATCTATCTATCTATCCGGACTTTGCCCAGTGCTAACCGTTCATAGTAGAAACTTGAAATTTTGTGGACACACTCCCCTCAATGAGTAGGGAAATTTTTGTTTTGTTTTTTGAAAATCCTGCCCCTAAATAGGTTTTTAGGGGGGGGTGTTCAATTTTCAATGTAAGTTTATGCTGAATTGACCCCTTAGTTTGTTTCCAGTGTCTATGCTTGAAAATTTGGACTTTTTAGTGACCAACAAAAGATGAGAGAAGCAACATTTTCATTGATCACCACTTTTAAAATTTTTTAATTGATCATTGTTTTTATATTCTTGCAAGACTACAACACGTGAAGATTTCAGTGTATTATTTTAAAAACTGAAATTAGTAAACCCTTGAAATAATCTAAAGTAACATGGACTGTGAAAGAGTAATAAAAAGTAATTTTCTCAGTATGTTTTAGTTTCTCATTATTCATACACTTTGTATAAAATCCACCTATTATAATGACCCTCTCAAATCCTCATGGGTGCTGTAGTAACAAGAGTCTACTGTAAGAGAATATTTTAGCATTGTTGTCTGATATTTTTCTGTTGGGAGAATTAAGCGATCTAATTTTTCTTTCTTTAGTTGGATGACATTTTGTTTGTGGCTGTCAATGGTGATGGCACAGAAGACGAACAATTCCTGAATAAAAAGATTTTAATCTTCCACCGTATTCTCAAGTTCCTTTATGGACCTGTACTGAAGCAGTAAGTTGCTGATGTTTTCCATTCCATTTTATTCTTTGGTTTTAATATTCATATCACAGATTTTAAAGTTTAATGATAATAGCTATAAAATATTTTTGAATTGATTTCTTACCAGAAGCCTTCACAAAATCCAACCTAGTTTTAAATAAATGAAGGAGATTTCTGAACATTTGTTGTTCGCCTTTTAATTCCATGAGAACTTTGTCAATCACCCACGTCAAGAAAGCTGCTTTTCTTTTCGTAAATCCACCAGGATATGTTCAACACACTGCTCCATGAGGGTTCCAGAGTTCTTGGTGGGATTAAGGTCAGGTGAATTTTCTGGTCACCTGCTAGATCCATCTTTTTGGAAAAAAATCAAGCTTTTCCAACCTCAAAAGTGGCGCATGCAATCCGTTTCTTCACCAGTGGGTCAACCATCAAACTCCTTAAAAAAGTGCAAATAATTACATTTGTGCACAGTGTATATAACTTATATCAAAAACATCAGGAAAATTCAAGAAGACCATGTGCATGGTTGTCAATTAGGTTCCATCAAGATTAACTCTTAAATTCATATTAGGGAATTCATATGTTAAATCAAAGTTACTTCCCTTGTACTTCTTGGTAATTTTTCTCTTCTCTTCTTTTTCTTTACTTTAATTCACAAAAGTTCCATTTAAAAAAAAAAATTTAAAAAAAGAAGAAATTCTGTTAATTGAAGAGTTCTACAGCGGATTCAAGTGGTTCATGAATTTAAGAGTTAATATGCATGCTCTTTTCAGAGTGAGACATCCAGTGGCAAAACAAGTCCGTTTTATTATGAGACACGCTTTGAAAACTAGACTCATGTATCAATCATTTGACCACTATCGTGATATCTAAGTTAATGAATTCTACTACCCAATTTGGTATCTGTTTTATATCAGTTGCTAAAACTTTTTTTTTTCTTTTTTCAAAGAAATTAAAATTTATTTAAAAAATCTTTTAGTATACATACAACAGTGGAATCCAAAGATTCAAGACAAAAAGTTATTCCCCTTGAATACACATACACAAAAATAATTCCTTATGTAAATAAAAGGAAATTGGTATGCAATGAGCTATATGAAGTTGTTTTTTGTTTTTTTTTACTTGATACGCTTTTTAAGCTCTTTCTTTTTTTTTTTTTTCTAACCTTGTCTTGCACGATCGAAAAAATTTTTTATGTAAGGAATTATGTGCGTGTATTCAAGATGAATAACGGTTTTGTCTTAAGTCTTTGGACCCCACTTTTGTATGTGTACCAATCTTTTTATTAGAAGCTGATTATCTTTTTGTGGTGCCTTTTTTAACATCTAGTCTTACTATCTTTTATATAGTGTGAAACCTACTAGACTTCAAGAACGAAAGGAACGTCAGAATTACCTGAGCAAGCTGCTGAAGACATGGTGCTTCCTTGTCCAAGAAGAACACACTTTTCTCATGGAAGTAAGTTATTAGAAACTGTCAGCCATAACTGTCAACATGGATTTCTTCATTTTTTTGTGATTCTGCCTGGCCAGCATACAGGTCACATCAATGGAGCTAGATGGCTGAAAATTTAAACATTCACTTCTTATTATGTCTACAAAAAAGCTTTTTTTTAAAAATCCCCCCCAATAAGATTTTAGTTGGGTCTTCAATTTACAATGTAAGCTTATGCCAAATTGGTCCCTTAGTTTGTGTCCGGCAGCATT
>VCCN01005031.1:829485-841751 GCA_006491835.1 Architeuthis dux | reverse complement strand
TAATCCTGTTGTTTTGACTGGTACTATGCTAGTTTATAAATGAACACTGTTATATTGAGTTGCATTTCTAATTCCTATTTCTAATTCTCTCTTTAGGCAACTGATTCGGCAATGCTTCCCCAGTGCCATTCCTGGTTCCGTGCACTGCTTTGAGTTAATCTGCATTCACATTGGAATTGTGCCGACCAATGTCATCTCTGTCCACATCCAGCAGCTGTCCAGCAGCTTATGGGAAATGGCCGGAGATGGACTGGCCCCAATCAGCTTGCTTTAACCAAACCTCATTCAACAATCATCTCCAATGCTGAATTTAGGCATAAGCCGAATAAGCTACAGCGTAGAGCCTCACAATCTGCAGGGGCCTCAAAAGATCTTAAAGGCATTTACAGGTATCCCTTAATTAACGCAGTTCTGCTCAACGCGAGGTTCGATTAAGGCGAGTGAATTAATTGCAATCATCCTTCTATGTACGCGGTAAAAGTTTTGATTAACGCGATTTCAAAATTCCCGCGTTTAAATAAACACATCCAAGTGTCTCCCGGCAGTGTGCCTTAGACTCAGTCACTGAAATCAGTTAAAGGACATGAGTCAATTTAGTCTGCATTGAGAACGTACATACTAGCTATACTTAAATATTTTGAGTCGCTAATAATAGATCATGGATCAATTGTAATTTTTACCATTGATTGTTCTATTTAATTAACAGGGTTTCGATATACAATGTAAACATCTGAGGATTAATGAATCGCGTTAATCACGGGAAACCTGTATGTTCAAGTTTTGTGAGAGGTTCTGATATATTTTTTTAATAAGGGGCCTCCAAGCTTCACCAAGTCTAAATCTGGCTCTGATCATCTCCATTTGAACTTCTCATCAGGAATTCTCGACTGGATTCTCTCCAGCCAAACAGAGAAATCCTTGAACATCATATTTATTTATTTATTCTTCTTTTTCAACCTAAAATCCAAACAAGACAACAATTCTGTACAATGACCTTTAGGCAAACAAGGAGATGCTAGTTTTTCACGCGTGTTACAAGTTTTACCAAATGAGTTAACTCCCCTATATTTTCTTTCCTAGCTTTAAGAAACTTTAAACGGCTTCTGTCATCTGTTGGTTCTGACCAGCTGGGCACAGCTACGATGCGATTGCCAATGAGGGTTAACTGAGGTGTGGTACAGTTCTGCGTAAACAATGACAAGCCATGTCAAACTTGCTCAGGACTCGTCCTGTGATCAAGTCAAACTTTCTCTAATGTTTCCCAACACTAGTTGTAGGGACAAGTCATTTTTTGGCCAGCCAGGACCCTGCTCTAAACATCATGTAAAATTTGCTGCTGTGTGGAGGCGAGTAAACAACCGTGACTTTAACATTCCAATTCTACGTTATAATAAAAAACTTCAGCTTTTTTCTTTTTTTGCAAAAACAAGGGCAGATCTGTGCAGGCCCAATGTTAAAACTGTCGCAAGTCCCATTATGTTAAATGAATCCTTATTTCATTTTATTTTTTTAAAGAAATTTATTAAATAAATCTAACATCTTGTCTTAAAATTATAATTATGTTTTTTTAAAAATGAGTGCCAGGAGAGTTAACTCATTTAGTAAAAACCTTGAACTATGCATGAAAAACTATGCCCTCGTATTTCCTTACCTTTGTTTTTGAGATGAGGAATGTAGGCTGTTTCTTCTGACTCTTCCGCTCATCTTCTGTTGTTAATAAATCACAAGATTTTAATCTATCTATATAACTAACAGTGTGACTTTTTCTGTTTGTTTCTATGTCTCTTTGCCCGCAACTTTAAGCAGAAGAGTCCATTGTTTTAAATGGTGAGTAAGAGATATTTATTAGCTGATACATAAAAATAAGATAAAACTTATATTTTGATGAAAAAAATCTGCCACCCACCACATGAAACAATGAATTTTTGCGCTTAAATGAGTTTTAATAAAGCTTTGATAAGATGTAAACATTTATTTAGACTATAAACAGCTTTCAAGTATTGAACTATCAAGTCTAAATGAGAATGTGACGGAACTGCTCGAACGTCACAGAAGCATAGGTAGATATCTTTACTAAATGTATTATGTATATATTATATACGGAAGGCCATATGTAAAAGAAAAAAAAACTGGTATTATATACTAACATACATGAAATTAGTATTGTACTTACTTATACAAAAAACAGCCTAAAAGGAAGGGTGCCTACTGTAGAGCAGTGGTTAGCTAGTCTTGCAGGCCATTGCTTGGTCCTTACCAGTGTAGCTGGTACCGATACAATACTGGTGTCCAATGACAAAAAATTCCTTGCAAAAAGAGACATGCCCAAAACAGCAATGTTTGATCACAAGTAAAAACAAACTTCAAATAGCTCATTGCAAATAAATTTCCTTTTAATTTAAGATTATTTTGAAGACAAAACTAAGTAAATTATTTTAATACAAAACAATTAAATAATATTATTTAAAATTTTTATGACTACTTTTTACCTTTGTCTTATCGCTAAAAATTCAAGTCAAAGTTTTGATTTTTTTTTTTTTTTTTTAAAAATCAAAAATCACACCAACTTGTTTTTGTAAATTGAAAAAGAATTTTCTAAAAGAAATTAAAGATTAAGATTAAAAAATAAAAATGTGCAGCACCAAAAATTTAAAAAACGAAAACCATAACCAACCCGGTTGTTCGACAGTTTTGTGCCACGTGACTGATCATCCTAAAATTATTTTAAATAACAATTAAATAATTTGATATAACATTTTAGCTAGTAAATATAACTAGTAACAGACTTCAAACAAAAACTTCAGCTATGTAATATCTTTTTTTAAATAAGTTTTTATTTTAATTTTTTTTTAAAGTCGTCTTTGAAGTAGAAATAAAAAGGAAATTTATTTGCGATGAGCTATGAAGTTTTTAAAAAATTTTTTTTTTTACTTGATACGCACTATAATCTTGTTGTTTTCTAACCTCGTCTTGAGATCAAAAACAATTTTTACATAAAGAATTATTTTCTTGTATGTCCATGTATTCAAGGGGAATAATTTGTCTTGAACCCCACTATTGTATGTGTACCGAATAGACTCCCATACTTTTTTTTTTTGACACATGCTTGAAAAATCCTGGTTCATTCTGGTCAAACAAACAAAAAAATGTTGCTCTGCATTTTCTTGTTTAAGTACAGTGCAGTCATTTTTTGACAGCATGGGTAAACTAGTTATATATAATTCTAGTCTAACATGGATTCTTGGTTAAAACTTTTGATTGGTTTTACTTGAAGAGAAAAAAAAACTGAATGCATACTTAAGATTTCTGAAAATAAAGACATTCTTTTTTAATAGATATCTTGTAAAATGGAGAAAAAAAATGCTGTTGTTACATTTTTAGTCTGTTTGTTTCTGTCATGCTAAAGCAAAGATATGAAATTAACAAAACTCTGCCGTGATTCAAAGTTCGACCTGGAGATAGCAGGCAAGTAGACCAACCTTACGCTGCTTGAATATTGGGTGAAATTAAATTTCAAATTAACAACCGATGTAGAAGGTACAGCTTTACTCGCTCGCCTGCCACCGTTTTTGTTTGTGCAGTACTATGTACTGGATTTAAAGGGAAATGGGGGTCAGAAGAGTATGTTGCACCAATCCATAATTTATTCATACATAACATAGTACCTGTCAAGAATGACAGGATTATTTATGTTAGTTAATGATTATAAAAGCAGAAAATCAAATAGTTTTGGAATTTTTATTTTTCAAATACAAGGTTTTTTGTTCTTTTTTAATGAAGCCAATATGGCCACCAATTTTATTTTGTTAGACAAACTTTTGTTTCATTTGTCAATGTCTTGTTTATCCAGGAGTGAGAGGAGATGCAGAAAGAGTAAATACAACTCAGTCACCCACCATCAACTGAATGCAGTCTTGTATGATGTGTTGATATATTGTTGTAGATGTGGTTCGTTTCAGATCAATTTAGTTTATAAATGTTTGACACAGGATTGCCAGATTTGTCCAGAAGGGGAGATAACCCAAGCTTTATCTCAGACTTAGCTAAAACAGGCATTGGAATAGCATCGAATTTGGGAATGGACCGAGTCTGGAGGCGGTCTTGTCTCCAATCGAAAATTTGACGCTATTCCAATGCCTGTTTTAGGTAAGTATCAGAGATAAAGCTTGGATTATCTCCCCTTCTGGATAAATCTGGTAACCTTGGTTGGACAGGCAGCAATAAACACTTTTGTCATGGAGAAAAAACAGTTGGAAATCTTTGGATTCTGCCCCCCTATCAATTTTCAACGTTAACCCATTAACTGCGGACGATGGAAATTTCCGTCATTGCAGTTCTACAGCTAACTCAATAAAATTTCCGTTTCATTGTGATTGATGGCAACTCAGTTCTATCTGTGAGTCAGGGCTTTTATCTTGATTTTACACTGGCCATCGTCCCCAGTTAATGGGTTAAGAAATCACAACTGTGTCTTTCCCAACTTGCAAATGTGCACCTCCTGCAGGGCTGGGCTGGGCAACAAAGAAGTGAAGAGCCAAATTGAGGAGAACTATTGGGGGTTCCGAGCACATTGAAATTTTGATTAGTTTCATGATAAGCCAATTGTTGCTGATTGAATGAGAAGAGAAATAATTAAGGGTAACTTTGGAAATATTTTTCTTAAAGGAAGAAAAAGATTTGGTTATATTTACAGAAATTTACATAATTTGTATGTATAATATAGGTACATATCACATAATTATTCAGCATCTCATTTCTTTAACCTTTAGCACTCAGCATTGATTTTGTGCACTTAGTAACTTTGTGTCTTTTCATGTACGACTGAAATTGACATGCCAGCACAACCATGAAATTCATGTATAACTGACACGACAGCACAACCATGAAATTCAAACACATTACCGTTCGTCGATCGGAGTTGCATGCAGTGGCAAGACAAACTTTTTACTCAGTGAAAGAAGTTGCCTAGAGTGCTAAAGGTTATTAATTGGAAAATTAGCTTTGCAGTTATTTAAAAAAAACAAAAAAAAAAACTTATGAAAAAATGGGAAGGATGATAAAGATCTGAGCAGATAGTTGAGAACGAGACTCTTCAGCATCTTCAAATCCGAAATAGCCCAGCCCAGCCCAGCCTTGCTGGGTGTTGTCTAGAATTTTGAGAAGAGTCATTAACATTAAAAGAGTTTTTCAGACAATTGATCCAATTCTTTTTGTTATTACACTATTGGAAAAACATACGGACAGTTCATCTGAAGAAGGCTGTAGAATCGATCGGCCGAAACGTTGTGGGAACAAAAAGAACGAGTTCATTTTTATTATTTATTCTTCGTTATTAGATAAGGTATAATATTGTATTAATTTTGACTAATTTTTACCTTTATCTTAATTTGTGATAAAACAACTAAAAATTAAGATGACGGTAAAAAGTAGTCGAAATTAATACAATACTGAGAGTGAGTTCAATCGTCCGAAAAACCTCTTTAACCCAGCTGCTGATGTTATTGGGGTAGGAGTGGGACATTGCAATTGTTTAAACTCTTCAAGGCTTCTTTGATATTAAGAACAGCCACCTGAATGTATCTTTCAGATTTCGGCTGTTCTTTATGTGTGTGTGTGTGTGTGTATATGCGTGCATAGTAAAACAGAGACAACAGAAGGAGCACAGAAGTCGTGTCAGAATACTTTTGCACACAAGAGTAAAAAGAAAATCTCTTCTGTGCAATCCAGTCATTTGCAAAAGTGTCAGTTTTGAGAAGTCCAAAATATCAACAAAAAGAAATAAAAAATAATCTGTACCGTTTTATAGGTTGCATTTTTAGTTTAAAATTGTCTTTGAATTTTAAGTATTCTGTCATTTGAGTAAAAAAAAAAAAAAAAAATATGTCTTTTTACCCTGTCACTTGCAATAATCCCACACACCTTCAGACACTGAGGACAAACCTTTCTTATAAAAAAATTTTGTTTTTGTTTTTGTCCTTATTGAATAATTGGTGTTTCTACAGCTTCAGGCCCATCATGAAGCAATTTTTTGTAGCAGTGATGTATGCTATGGAAAAGACCATTGCCTTTCTAGATCCTAGAAAGATTACTTTTTTTGTAAAAAAATACCTGTCATAATCAAACGATGGATGGCAGTATTTCTGTTGTTTTTCCTTAGTGACAAGCAAAGGGGATGTTTCGACTTTTTTTGCATAGATACTGCTGATGTAGAGATTGGAAGTGAAAAATGTTTCTTCTTTTTTTATCAACTGTTACGTGCCAAGGGAACTTAACAAGTCTCTCGGGTGTCCAGAGCTTGGGGGACATGTGGCAGCTACAATTTCTCTGTATTTCGTTTCTGTTACTTGGATGTGGGTACTACCATTGGCAGAGCCAAGAGAATGGTGTGTAGCTGGGTGATCTTTGCGGGGCCCACTTATAAACACACCACCCTGGCCACGTTGTCTGTTGATGGCATGTTGATGCCGAGATTCATATAAATATTTCTGGAAAAAAAAAAAATAAAAATAAATAAATAAAAATCCTTGTTAAATGAATTAACAACAGTTGAAAGGCAATATAAAAAGTAGTGCAGAAAAGTTTCCTGAAAGAGAATGCCACAAAATTAGTGAGGTCAATGCTATGGCAGTTAACTGACATTTGGAGCTGTACCCAGCATTTTTCACATGGTGAAGAATGCCTACTCAAATTCCCGGTATAACTTAAAAGATGGTGGTCGTCGTGACTATCCCTAAAAGTCAAGGATGATGGATGCTCAGATGAAGACACATGTGCGGGTATTTGTTTAACGTGTACATGTTGTTGCACTCCAAGGAGCACAGGATTCTTAAAAAAAAAAAAAAATCAACCAACTGATTATAATCTATTTATGTATCCGGACTTTGCTCAGCCCTAACCGTTCATAGTAGAAACTAGAAATTTTGCAGACACTCCCCTCAATGAGTAGGAAAAATGCTTGTTTTTGTTTTTTGACCCCCACCCCTAGGTTTTTAGAGGGGGGTTCAATATGCAATGTAAGTTTATACTAAATTGATCACTAGTTTGTGCCCGCTTGTTTTTTTGAAAATTCAGACCCTTTTTAGTGATCACAGCTCAACAAAAGGCGAGAGAACTTATTCATTGATCACCCCCAACAAAGCATATATGGGTGGTGGTGATTCATAATTTCCCTTGAGATGCTATTTTTTTATATCCGTTAAAAAAAAAGAAAAGAAAAATGTTTTCTTAATGACATCTTTCTTTGATTGTCAGAACACATTTGAAGAAAAGAACCGAAAGATTACACAGTTGAGTATATATATATATTACGAGTTGCAGGAAACATTATTATAGGCAGACAATATAAATGCTGTAGCAGTTTAATCTTTTTGATCAGTCAACTAATATTTGCTAAAATATATGGTTTGATATACAATGAAACAAACGATTTTTATCTAGAGTTGCTTTCAAATGCTTACTAATAAACCAGTTTTGTACAGGATCTCTAGTCTTAGAGAACAAACTCAATGTTATTTTCTATAAAAACTCAATGTTTGATAAGAAATATTGATGTATGACCACAAATAAAGAGCATAGAAGTTTCAATTATCATTCATAAGGGGCAAACAAACAAAATACCTCTGAGTATATAAGGTTTATTATCAAAAAGAATTAACATATGTAATTAAACCTTTGTCATGAAAACAGCCAACTGAGCTGTCCCCTTTCTCACAAAGAAGCTAAATTTCTATGATCCACAAATCAACATCTGTTGAACAAATTACAAAGGATATTTAACCTTTTATAGGGCACCCCTAAAAATATTTTAGATATCAAAACAACCTTTTTGTATGTTAAACTAGACCTAATTACAAGATATTTTCAGTTGCAAGTTTTCTGAAATTTTTTTGTTTATGGGGACAGCGGGGGCTGATTAAGTGATCATATATGGTACCTCGCCCAAAAATGGAAAATATAAATATATAAAAAAATTAAAGTAGAAAGTTAAATAAAACATAGAATTAAAGAATAACATTCAATATAATGAATAGATACAAAAAAATTGATATTGACAAAAAGTAACACATCCGGGTTGATTTAAAAATGTTATTGTGTGGGCCAAAAACAGGCTATTATAATGGGGTGTGGTATGCCTCAAAACAGTTTCTGTCTTTGTTCAAGCACAAGTGTACTTTGCAAATCTTGCAGACCACATTGGTGCAGATTATGTTCTCTTTGTGGCTACAATATTTGCATGTGGCTGACGGGTCCTCAGATGATCATATATAGTTACTTGCCCCATAAAAGGTTAATAAACATTCATAACATTATTGACCGGAGCCATAACTGAAATATTGTAGAACTCTATGGAACTAGAAAGATTTCATTAATAATTCTAGAAATAAAACACATCCAACTATAATTGAAGAAATATCTGTCAGTGTCTATGCACCGCGATTACTCAACAACTGGCTATTGTACCAAGTTGAAATGCAGCAGATATATTGGTCCGCTCACAAGGCAGTGCAGTGTCAAGTTTGAATTTTTTTGGATCAGCGGTTCTCGAGAAATCTAATAAAAAAAATAAAATTTAAAGATTATAGATCTTTCTTCATAGTTTCTATAAATTATCTCCCTTGACTTTCACAAATTTAGAACTAAAGTATCTGAATTGGCAACACTGAAAAGAAGTAACCGAAATACTTTGAAGCTGTAGTTTTGTATGCAGGACAGAAAATTATTTTACATGACAATTACGGCAGGCTGATCCACACACCATAAAGTCTGCCCCGTCCAAACATGCACCTTTGGAATGGGCACTGCCCCAGCTTGTACAAACAGCGAGAAAACTGGACATAAAATCTGAAGTGTTTTCTTGAGTAAATGGCACATATTAATAACCATGCTCAGGAACAGAAAACTGACTTTAAAAATAGTGGGGTATGGGAGTCTGGTACTTGTAAAATCTGAGTTTGGAATTGAGTCAGAAATAATTAACACAAAGTGCACATTTACAAACCTGACCAAAGTCTAAGATTTATCATATTTGCCGGCATCAAAGTCTCTATACCCAGTGTCCTACAGGTTGAAGGTTGCTCTATTCATAGGCCTATCCTAACCTCAGTGGAAGGTAATTTATCCTAGGCTGTAATCTGAATTCCTGTCTCTGAATGAAGTGTATACAGTGCATGCCACATTATTATGCAAATACGTTTTTCCCTTAATTCTGCTACAGTGGAAGAATTTAAATACTTTTTCACACAAATATTCGCATAGCATGCAATGCCGGCAAACATTCGCATAGCATTATTATGCAATGCTGGTGAAGAATGCAAAGTATTTTTTTGCAATTCCTCAATTTTTATTGTGCCAAATTATTAAGCATGGGTAGAAAACACAGTAAGACACTAATTATATATTGATTAAATGGTACACAGAATGAAGAAAGTTTAAACAAGCTATAAAAACTCATATACATGAAATACTGAAGCCTATAAATTAACGACATACAATTTTGAAAACAAAAACTTTGAAATGTAAGATCCTAGCCAACAAATCACAGATATTAGTCGATCGTCCATTGACTGTTAAATTTTGAATTTCTTCAGCTGTAATAGCTTGCCATAAGACTTCTTTGATTGCAAACTGATGCCCATCTCATACACCTTCCTCTTGAGGATTCTGCAGAGATTTTCAATAACTTCAAAAATTCAATATATGCTTGGGAAGTTATTTTTACTCCATCTGGTACATGCCAAGGTCCAACCAACTCATCTCCTACAATTCCAACCCCCCCAAAAACTCCTCGGCTGCATTGTTGATACCTTAGTCGTACAGAATGCTGATCTTCCTTTGCAACCCAGCCCGCACTCCATCGATCCAGTACATCAAGGGTAGCTCAGCACTTGTCAGTAAGACAACAACATTGAAGTCAGTTTTCAAATACTTTGTAGCCCATACCAGACCTTGTGTCTGGGCTTCAAAGGCGGTCCAATATCAGATTTAACAACATGGCTGAGAATACAGGGTTGAGATGATTTGGACATGTTACCTTGATCAACCTCCTTGAATATAGTTTTGCTGCACAGGGATTTTTTTTTCTGACAATTCAAGACACTTCCCACTGTGTTATTACCCTGGACTTGTCCTTATCTAATCTTCTATGCGACGCACCAGGGTCTTCAACGTATTTCTTCACTGTCCGATGGCCCCTGTTAAGCATTTTTGCTATTTCAAGGGCTGTACTGCCTTTTCTAAGTTGTGTGACGATAGAATTCTTCTCAGCCAAAGATAAAACACTTTTACTACTCATATTTTAATAAATTTGCAGTGGTTACTTAATAATTTGCCACTTTTAAGATGCAAGGCTATAACAAAAATGGCTTCTGTCTGTTTACTATTGCACAAAATGTCTTCATTTTTGCTACATTGGGGAAGGTCGGTGTTGCCAATGTCGATATCAAATTATTTTTTTCCATCTTTCATGAAACTAAATTTACAACAATGTAACCGTTCTAATCATTATGTATATGGTCGGACTATTTTCCGTGTTTCGGCCGTGTACCCCCTGGTCTTCGTCTGGTGTTCCTTGTTCTAAAATGTGGAATCACTGTTTAGAACGCATGCTTGATTGGACAGCACACGTCACATCCGTTTTTGTAGAACCAGGAACACCTGACGAAGGCCGGAATGTAGCCAAAACATTATGAACACATAGATGAAGAAAATAGTCCAACCATATCATACATAATGATTAATACACCTCGTCTAACTAAATTCAGACAAGAATATAACACTTTTGCATAATAATTTGGCACGCACTGTAAATTATACTTAGTATAAAATAGTAAATAAACAAAAGTAGCATAAATAATTAAAAGAATATAGATAATCACAAAAATTAATTCCTGTATTAGTATACTATGGCAAACTTCCCTGTTTCCATATGGCCGCCACTTCAGCTGTTGCTGATAGCAGAATTGACCGAAGTCCTCTGCTGCTGCTGATGGCGAATTTAAAGTCAAAGAAAGAAACAAGAAGATTCCTCAGAATGGCATTTTCAGTTTTTTTTTTAAGTGGTCTACTGATATCGGGCAAGTTCATGTGGTTCAAGAGACTAGTGGGTTTTTTTCTCATTTTTTAAGTGGTCTACTGATATCGGGCAATTTCATATGGTTCAGAGACTAGTGTTTTGTTTTTCATTTTTTTGAACAAAGGATAAGTTAGTGTTGGGGGTTGGTATTTTTAGGGTTTAGGGTAGTTAGGGTTAGTGTTAGTGTTGGTTAAGGTTAAAAGTGGAAAAATGTTGCAAATGTTGTCTGCTTCTTTGATTTAAATTCGCCACCATCAGCTGCAGCCGATTGGGTTTGGTATTTTTAGGGTTTAGGGTAGTTAGGGTTAATGTTAGTGATAGTGTTGGTTAAGGTTAAAAGAGGAAAAATGTTGCAAATGTTGTCTGCTTCTTTGACTTTAAATTCGCCACCATCAGCTGCAACTGAATCGGCAGCCATATGGAAACAGGAAATGTCATGATTGCCAAGGATTGAACTGTTGACAGTGAAAGAAAGAAAGAATATGAGAAGGTGGGTACATTATCAAAGAACATGAAATAAAGTCTTCTTACCCGTCTTTCTTTCGGAATTTTTCCAAGAGCCTCTAATTTGGCTCGTGCTTGACGTCGTTTCAAGATTCGATGATACTGTTTGGCATTTACATACAAGGGTTCTTCTCCAGTTTCTCCTGGCTGTAAGATTCAAACAGAAATAAAGGTCAATCAAACAAACTTTGATAGACAAAAGTGAGACTGGAACAAAAGACAGACATTTAAAATTAATACATTATTTTTACTTGATAAAACATTCAAGTTACATAATGACTTAACATAGTTTCGCTATTTCGATCTCATGCCAATCCAAGACACCAGTAACACGAGTTCTCTCCCTTGCACTTTCAGTAGGAGGGGGAGGAAACAAGGTGGTCGGAGTGCTTCTAGGTCAGCCTGTCAGTTAGTCAGTGACGGTCATCGGTACTAGAGATATTGGCGCATCTAAAAACTTAATTTAGTTCTTTTTGATTAGTCTCCACCACACTAAATAATTATAGCTATTATAGCTCACCATATATATAAAACTAGTATTCCAAAGGAAATTATGAATCACTGACACCCATATATGCTGTGTTGGGGGTGATCAATTAAAAAGTTGGCCTGTGATCACTAAAAAACGTCTGAATATTCAAAGAACAAACGGGCACAAACTAGTGACCAATTTAGGATAAGCTTTCATTGA
>VCCN01005031.1:817224-829129 GCA_006491835.1 Architeuthis dux | reverse complement strand
ATAAATGTGTGAACACATGAATAACCTAAACCTTTGGTAGTACTGATTAAAAAGTTAAAAGCCCTCAACAAAATCTCACCTTTGCCCTGACTGACTGACTAACCATAAACCTAGGTTATCTCGATAAGATAATAACAACCACAGTCTTGTCTTTTTTCATTTACATTTATTTAGCAAACAAAAATACGGTGACCTGTAATAGCTATATTTATTTAAGGTGGTGTGGACTAATGAAAAAGGACCCGTAATTCTTGTGAGTTCTTATTTATTACTCTAACAAATGTATATCCTGTATAAGAATTATTTACAACACATGATGTATATTTATTAAGTTACAAAAGGTATATCTACTACAGGAATGGAAAGCTTGGTTACCACTATTATCATAGCCGACTGAATCATTATTTTGATAGTGATTATCTAACAAGAATACAACATACAAATTTCAGTTATCATAAATAATGGCATTCATATGAAGTGCATCAGAATTCTGAATTTTTAAAAAAATATTTGAATCAAGTGAATTGATTCACACCAAAATATCAGACATAATTCCTGAATGATACTGTAAAGATAGACATTGTTGTAGAGACAGACTACAAATCTAGTAATCAGCTGATTTATTCTCATTGCAAAATTATTCTTTTTAATCTTGTAAGGCCCCAAAGAGATCGGAATCAAAGGTAGCTTTAAGAGTTAGATCTGATCTCTTGCTGAGCCATTGAGTTCTCATTGGTCAGGCAGTTTTAAGAGCAGCTGGATGTCTACCAGTCTTCGCTAGGCAAAAAGGGACAGGAGTTCAAATTTCCCTAACGGCTATAAGTTCACAGCCCGAGATAAGTTGTGATAAAAAACAACTAAAAATTAACATGGAGGATAATAGTCATCAAAATTAATAATAAGTAACAATACACTATGAAAATAAAAAATATTTTCAATTTCAGAGTTCTAGACGATATAAATATTAAAATTCTAAAACTTCAAAATATAGACAAATCTTAAAATTAGCATTTTTATGAACAAAGTTCCGTCTTGTGTCTTGGTGTATGTCTTCTGATGTACATGTTATGGCTGTTTAGGCCATTTTCAACATCTTAACAGTCGTAATTATAATAATTGCATTTTTTTCTTCAATGAGATGGTAATTACCAAATGTTAAAATAAGTCAGAAAGACACAACCTCAGTCAGTCATTTGTGGGAGTGTGTTCTGTTGTAAAGTAAGTTACACAATAAGCTTTCCCTAACAAAATTTGAACAATCCAAAATAAACTCTTGCAAAGATATTTGTCATATTTCAAGTATTTATTAGGCTCATAAGTGGGATGTGCTCAAAATGTTTAAGTAATGTTTCAATAATTGTTTATCTTGAGCTGATTCATGTAACAAAAAAGTGATATCACAATAGACATATTTGTAAAAGACATGAACAGTTTCTTGGAAAATAGAAATGCATCTTTAACCTTTTCGCAACTCCTGAGACATATACTCTGAGGTTCCTATGACTGCTGGGATATGTGCCGTGGATCTCTTTTAGAAGTCTACAGGCACATTTTAATTCAGGCATTAAGCACAGTGTTGGCAATTTAGCGTGTTTCTTGTTGTGGCAGTGCAAAAAGCGCTAAATTAGTGCGTTTTCGCCTGAAACATTTTGGCCGTTTTCTGGCTATTTTCGACCATTTTTAGCATCTTATTGGTGGTTTTTGGCAATTTAAAAATATTTAATGCTTTTTTACAGTCAAACTAGCACAAAAATATTTTTTGAGTTGGCAAGACTGATTAAGCACCTTAATAGGTTAGTTTTTAAAGGATCAAGCAACAAATAACTATTCTTAAACAATCTATTAATTGCAAAAATAAGAACAGAAGAATTATACCTACATTGACCATAGGAAGCTGCTGGCCTCCAACTTGTTGTGGGGGGAGGTTAATCACTTGAATACCTGCAATATCAACCAACAATTTCTTTAAAGAAATTATTACATACAAAAGCATTTAATTACATTTTTAGAAGAGATGCAACAACATTTAAAGGTTGAAGATGCCAAGCAAAGAAAAAAGAAAAAGACTGAAGACAAATAAAAAGGAGAGAGTCAAATAGTTCTTTAGACAATTGAACACCTTGTTGTTTGTGTTGTTAGCACAACGTTTCGGCCGATCCATTCTTCAGGTGTAATATCCAAATGTGATGGGGTAAACAGAAGTTTTTAATTTCAAAAAGAGGCAACCCTTATAACGTAGGATTCAGGTGTTTCTTTATCCTTTCCTTGTCAGGTTTGGGTTTGTTGAGTAGTGGAAGCCACATCGGGTTGAAATCCGCACTTGTCTGACTAATGCATTCAGTCAACACGTTGATATGTACTGCCTCTTTGATTTAACAACAGTTAACAACACAAACAACAAGAAGGAGTTCAATCGTCCGAAGAACTATTTGAATGTTAATGACCCTTCGACAAAAGTATAGAAAAAAGAAGGAAAGATATTTTTGCATGTATCCCCCACTCATAAAACAAAGGAGAGGAGAGCCATGTAAATATTAATAAAACTGCATGTGTATGACATTATCTAAACTACCTAGGACAGCTAAATATCTTCATTTAGCATAATTCTTGGTCACTTATGGGCAAAATCTAGCATTAGTACTTTTGTATAGGCATCAAGTTACAGCTTGAAAGACCAGTTATCCTGAAATATCCAAATGTGATGGGGTAAACAGAAGCTTTTAATTTCAAAAGGAGGCAACCCTTATAACGTAGCATTCAGGTGTTTCTTTATCCTTTCCTTGTCAGGTTTGTTGAGTAGTGGAAGCCACATTGGGTTGAACTCCTCACTTGTCTGACTAATGCACTCACTTGGCCGACTTTTCATTTTCCCTAATGTTCATTTGCTGCTTGGAAAGGAAGCTTAAAAATGGTGTTCGGGGAACGTGTAATTCAGGATTTTGATTGCCACCCATGAAAGGTTTAAGACAACACTTCTAGGAGAACAACTTACTAGTCATCGCTACCCACAACACTGGTTTAGATACTGTTTCTGGGTTTAGGTTATGCATGTGTTCCGACATTTATATGCATCTATCTATCTGGACTTCGCCAGCCCTAACTGTTCATAGTAGAAACTTGAAATTTTGCACGCGCACACACACTCTCCTCAATGAGTAGGGAAAATGGTTTATTTGTTGTTTTTTAAAATTCCTCCTGGGGGGGGGTTCCAATTTACAACGTAAGTTTATGCCAAATTGATCCCTTAGTTTGTGTCTAGCAGCATTCTCACTTGTTTTTTTGAAAATTTGGACTATTTAGCGATCACTGCCCACCACCACTGTTTAATTTACAAGGTAAAAAGAAGCACATGTAGGTGGTGGTGATTCATAATTTCCCTTGGAATGCTAGTTCCAATTATCATTAACTAGCTGGACCTGTGGAGATTCCACAATTGACAACAAGAATATCATCATCACTCTCATATACATATTTCTACAATGGAAGTATATACTTTTGTGAAAGTAAATTATTACCTATGTTATTATAGGTACATTCCGTACCTATATTAACTATAATAACATGCAAAGGCAAATGAAATTATATATCTGTTATTATTATTGTTGATAACTTGTTATCTGTCTATATTCCTGCAGTCTACTACTACTATAACTTAATTTTCAGGCTTCAGACTTATGAAGGAGGAGTAATGAATGACAGTTATAATGAAGGTTGTGTACTTTTGCTCCCATTCAAGTATAAGCACCCTCTTCCATTCTTACCCTTGTTCGTTACATTACAAAGATGGATGGGGACAGAGAAATGAAAGGATACTATGCTTTAGTTCCTGTGGACATCAATTGAGTCCTTGCCTTCTTTACCCACTTTATGAGCGGTGAAACATCAAAAGGGGAAAGAACATGTTAAAACAAATAAATCAAGTTTTATTGGTGTGAGAATACACCAGAGAAGAAATGAATAATTATTAGAAAGCATTAAGTCATACATGGGTAATTCTGTGTCAAATCAACAAAGGCCCAAACCATGACCATCACGGATTTTGGCACAATTATAGATCTTTATGAGACGAAGGTAGTGACAAAGTTTGAAAATCAACACCTCAGTTGTTTTTACACCTAGAAAGCTCTTTTATATACCATTTTAAAGTACTCAAGTAGATATAAAACTTTTATTTTGTGCATTTTTACCTCAGGTCAAATTAAAAAAACTTGACCTTTGACATGTTGACCAATTTTTTCTAAATTTGGTAAATAATTGGTCTGGCATTTGGTATGATATGTACAAAATTTCATGGTGGAAAACAAATGGGAACTTTGATGGTCATGGTATTTTTGCCTTAAAAATTTGTTGATTTGACATGGAATACAATCACACTACTAATGTAATGTAAACAAAAATGGCAACACACTGGCAGTCAGAGAAGTAAGGAATATAGCTATATGGCTAGATTTGGGTTACTGCTGGTGGTTGGCCTTGGCAGCATAATCGGTTAGGCAGCTTTTTGTTATTTTTGTTGTTCCCACAACATTTCAGCTAATCCATTCTACAACCTTCTTCAGGTGTACTATCCGTATGTAAGGAGAGGGACTCTTTTTCCAGTCATTGCACAAGGACGATCCCACTCTCTCGGCCTCAAAGGTCAGTGGCACAATGAGAGGTCACATCTAGCAGCCTTTTTGACTGAAGGCGTTGCCAGAAAGGAGGTAGAGTTTACCACCAGACTGCCTTACTTCTACAGAGATGGTGGCATTTATTCCTTAACCCTTTATAAGGCACCCCTAAAAATATTTTAGATATCAAAACAACCTTTTTGTATGTTAAACTAGACCTAATTACAAGATATTTTCAGTTGCAAGTTTTCTGAAATTTTTTATATTTATGCAGGCAAACCCCCCCCCTGATGAAGTGATCATATACAGTGCCTCACCGAAAATCTTTTAAAAAGTGACCAAAAATGGAAAATATTAAAAAAAATGAAAGTAGAAAGTTAAATAAATAAAACAGAATTAAAGAATAACATTCAATATAATGAAGAGATACCAAAAAATTGATACTGACAAGAAAATAACAGCTCCCGGGTTGATTTGAAAATGTTATTTCTTGGTCCAAAAACAGGCTATTCTACTGGGTTGTGGTATTCTTCAAAACAGTCAATGTCTTTATTCCAGCACAAGTGAACATTCCAAAGCTTGCAGACCACACTGGTGCGGATTATGTTGTCTTTGTGGCTACAATATCTGCATGTGGCTGACGGGTCCTCAGGTGATCATATACAGTCACTTGCCCCATAAAGGGTTAACCAGTGCCTTAGTAACATTTGTGTCAGATGCACTGGGACACTGGTGATAAACTGTAGTGCAATAGGTCTCCGTTCTTAAGATGTGAAGAAACAGAAAGTAGATAACAGGGGGGGGGGGATGATAGAGCATTTAAAGACGTAGACTTACCTTGAGGCAATTGAACCGGTTTATTGTTGGCATCGACTAACACAAATGAAGTTTGTCCGTTAATGTTCACCTGATTAAGAAAAAGCATTTGGGGTATACCAGATCCAGTGACATTTGAAACATTGTTCTGGACCAGTGATTGCGTTTGGATAACATTGGCACTTTGTTGTTGTTGCTGCTGCTGCTGCACAAGCGCTGGCTGCACTTGGACGTTTTGAACCTGAACACCATTGCTTGACTGCACTACTAAAGGCACTGCATTTGCGTTGATTGTGGAGGTCTGTGAAGAGGCAGGGGTGGTCACAAATGACGAGTTGGAAAGGGTTGTGTAGACTGTATTAGGAGTTTCAGTTACCTAGAAGGAAAAAAAATGCTGTTAAAAAATGCCGTTAAAAAATGCGTAACAGACAGTAAGGAAAAACAAATGTGTTTTCTGTAAGTTTTATTAAGACCAACTTTTGTATAAATATTGATAGATATCACAGAAATAGTCATTTTAATGAAACATGATCATTAAATTAAAGAATTTGTATGAGACTACTGAAATTATATATATATATATGGGTGTCCCATATATAAGTCCCTTTTACTCAGTTGTAACGACAATAATGTAAGTATAAACTGCCTCAAAGTTATTTCCACTGCACTTGTTCACATGAATGCTGCGCCATTTGATAAACAATTATTTTGCGATAAAAATTAAGTTAAATACAAAGTTACTTCCCTTACTACTAGAAAACTGGTACCAAAAAAGGACTTATACACGGGACACTCATTATATATATATATATATATATATATAAGTTACAAGTATGTGTCACAATTCTGCATAAGTATATTAATAGACTTCTGTTTCCAACCGAAGAAGGATCAATACGTTAGTAGAGCAAATATTGTAGAAAAATATTTATTGGTTCATTACAACCTGTATAGTTGGTTTCATGAGAGTTCGATCTTCAGATGAACAATAACAAATTTCACCATAAATAATTGTAGCTATATAAGAAATTAACTAAGCAAGAGTAATTGTTCATCTGAAGATCGAAATCTTGTGAAACCAACTGTACAGGTTGTATGAACCAATAAACGTTTTTGTTATAAAAATTAATTCTGCAGAACTTAAGTGATTTAATCATTGTATAAATTAATAGCATTCATTAAGATATGAAGCAATTATTTTGCAAATTGGAAGCATTTTAAGGAAACAATTATGTAGCTTTTCTTGCAATAAACTATGAAAAAGAAAAATACTTTCAACTTTTCTTGTATCTTCTTTAGAATGGGTAAATGTGTCACATCACGTGACCATGTTTCTATAAGCAGATCTGTTCATATATTGGATTTTGTGAATTTCTGAGCATAGTATGAAGTTAAAATCCAAGAGAAAAATTTAGGGAGATGAGTAGGACAACTTACATGAACAATTTCTGTTGCTTGTGCCTGAGCGAGTGTTCCATCCGAAGTAATGTACTGAATGCTATTATGTGTATCGTCTGCATTTACAGTGACAGTCAAGGGTTGGTGCGTATCTGAATCATACACTGTATAAGTCTCACCATCAGCCATGGCTGGAAACAGAAAAAAAAACAAGAACCATAAGTTCAACGATGCGTTCACCATCTGTGATAGTAGTAACAGGAGGAGGGAGAGGAAGAGGAGGGAGAGGAAGAGGTTCTCCTGAAGGTCTGGACCAAGTTTCATATCAATCCAACATGATACGGCTGAGAAAATTGATATTTAGCATTACTAGTTGTGGTAGTAGTAGCAAGAGGGGGGAGGAGGTAAAGGAAGAGGAGGATAGTTCACTCAAAGGTCTGGACCAAGTTTCATATCAATCCAACATGACACAGCCGAGAAAATTTATATTTAACATATTGGGGACTGACCGAAAAGTGTCTTATAGAGATGTGTGGATGCATCTAAAAAAAAAACAAAAAAAAAAAAAAACAATTGAAACAGATAAACTATACACAAATTCACTTCCTTTATATACTTTTCTTACCAAACAAGTTGGTTATTATGGATAAAATAATATCAGAATTGAAAGTAAATTATAATTTGGTTGCTTTATCCAACTGTATTTGCATAGAACGTGTAAATACTAGGATTAGACAAGTTGACAGAGTCTGATTAAATTTGTATAAAGAATTATCCAGATATTTTAGATACTTGCATAATCAGTATTTAGATAATGATATCTGGCAGGATGATATTAATGACAATGTGGAAAGACAAATTGTTTGAAAAGAAATCAACAATTTATTGACATATTTCGCTGGTTACAGCTTTATTAAAGTAATAACGAAAATACAAAATGAAACAGAATGTTCAAAGCTTGAAATAACTGATAAATTGTTTGTTGGTTGGTGTCTATCACACTAAAGCAAACAGAAAAAGAAGGGGTAAAGCAAAGCATTCACATACACTAAAGCAAACAGCTGTATGTTTGTGTCTACATCATTATTACTCCTGCTGCTGATGTCTTTGTAGTAGGACAGAAAACAACTAGAAAGCACTCAGAGAGCACATACGTCTGTCAACGCCATTGTCAGAAGTAGTTGTGCGTGGATCCGCCTCAAAATTTAATTAAAATTCATTGAGAACTTTTGGAGATATTGTGGACAGTCATGAGCGTATACACAATTTTATGGAAAAAAAAAAAAACGCCCCATAACTTAACCAATTCCTTCTTACCCCATTGCCCACCCTTCTACCAAATCTCATTGAAATTCCTTGAGTACTTTTGGAGATATTGTGTGGACAGACAGAAAGAAAGATGTGACTGAATACATATACCTTTCCAACTTCGTTGACATAGGTAAATATAGGCATCTCCGATTTTCTTGTATTAAAAAAGGAATTCGCTTTTTTTACCCAATTTTGTTGAAAATATGAAGAGTTGTAGAAAATCAACAGAATAATAAATTTTGTTTGAGCTACATGTTTTTTTGTTTGCAATTTAAATACATTTGTACAAAAATATATTTGTATAATTTATCCATAGGTAAATAATCCTGTCATTTATGCTAGTTTAGAAATAATCTTGAAAGTAACTGGTGTTGAGATATTTTATTAATGAAAACATTCGGGGAAGTAATGCATTGCAGTTTCTGTATGTCACAATAATCAATAAGAAAAACAACATAATCGATGCCACACTTTTATTTCCTCATCTACAGCAGAGCTTTCCAATCTTTTTGCATTGGCGACACACTTTTTAAAGATAACATTTTTGTGACCGATTACTTAAATTTTGCTAGCCAAACCAAATGCAAAATGCCTCTTCCAGTAAAAATGATAAAATAATATTTTTTTAAATTAATCAGATTTGACTTAATTTTGCAACACATCCAGAGATTATCGGCAAGACATTAAAGTGTTGCAACAATGTTTGGAAAGCTCTGATCTACAGGGAAAATGCTTAATTGTTGACATAAAGGAACTTAGTGAAGCAAATATATTACAAAGAAAATTGCAATTTTATGCTTAGCACTCCATAACGTAATATAAAATAAACTACTTATATAATGAACAGTGTTACTTATCTATTTCTCTTTCCATTACAATGGACTCTTCCACTTAATGGTAACAATTTTGCTGACAAAAATATCTCCTACCCACCATTTGAAGCAACACTCTTCCATTAAACGATTTCTATAGTTTCTTTTCTAAAAGAAATTATCTCATAGAAATTCAAAAATATCTGAATTCTTTTCACAGGGACTGACCAGTACTTCCACCACAGGGTCCATTCCTTGTTGTGGTGTAGTGGCCTCAATGACCCAGAGAGCTAGGACCGCGGGAGCATAAGCTCCTGGTAGGGCCACCCATACTGGACAGGTCAAAGGATAGAGGCCAGACTAATTTGGACCATCTCTCCTCAAGGTTAAGGGGTTAGGATAGGGCTAACAACCCTAGACCGAAAAAAAAAAAAAAAAAAGGGCTGTTACAGAAACATTTATGACAAACCCAAAGCTATTCGACTTGGGAGAGAAAGGGTCTTCACCGAGGAGTATGACACATTGTAATGAAAGCCTGCCAGAAGCTGCAAGGCCGACCGCCCTTCTGACACCCACCAAGATTTCCACTTGGAACATCCACACAATGTATGAAGCAAGGAAGGCAGCACAAGTGGCAACAGTGATGAAGAATTACATAATGTCTTTGTGAGACAAGATGGACAGTCAGGACAACGGAGACTGTCGCCAGGAGAGACAATCCTGTACTCAGGCCATGAGCAAGAGAATTCCCCACACACTGAAGGAATCACATTGATGCTGGGAGGTGTTGGAGATGCTGTGGTGTAGTGGCTTGCGTGCCTCAATGACCCAGAGAGCTAGGACAGCGGGAGCATAAGCTCCTAGTAGGGCCACCCATACTGGACAGGTCAAAGGATAGAGGCCAGACTAATTTGGACCATCTCTCTCTTTGTGAGATAAGATGGACAGTCAGGACAACTGAGACTGTTGTCAGGAGAGACAATCCTGTACTTAGGCCATCAAGAAAAGAATGCCCCACACACTGAAGGAATTGCATTGATGCTTACAAAGGAGGCACAGAGTGCTCATCAGCTGGGAGGCAGTTAGCTCCCGAATCATCGCGGCCAAGTTCAGGATGAAGATGAGGAACCTTAACATCAACATGGTGCAGTGCTATGTCCCTACAAATGATGCAGAGGAAGACTTTAACAACAGACTCCAGAGTGTGCAGGACAAGCAAGGAGAGAAAAACCTCAAGCTCCTAATGGGGGACTTCATCACGAAGGTAGGTACTGACAACAATGGATATGAGTATGAGATGGGTACTGGAAATAATGAAAAAGAACGAGGAATTGCTTGCGGACTTCTGCGCACTAAACAACATGGTCATTTGTGGCAGCATTATCCCACAGGACATCCACAAGGCCACCTGGCGATCTCTCCACTACATCACAGAAAACCAGATTGACCATGTGTACATTGGGCAGAAGTTCATCTGGTGATGGCCACATTCAAGCTCTGCCTGAAATGAAGTGCGGCACAGAGGAACTCCAGAACACGCTACAATGTGAGATATCTGAAGGACAAAGAAACAGCAGACAGGTATCGGCTCAACCTCTCCAAGATCTATACGAGAAAGCAGTCCTAAACGATAGCCGGTCCGTTAAATGAACCAAGTAAAAGACCCAGAAAGAGTACAGCAAATCCCACAGAGAGGAGAAGAGGAGGATAAAAATGGACAAGAGAGGCTAACATCGATGACCTGGCAAGACAGGCAGAAGAAGATGCAGAGCAACATCAAAAGCCTGTACGATATCACCAGGAAATTGGCTGGAAGATACCAACAGACAGACATGGATAAACAAGGAAAGCCTATCACACCGGTTCAGGAACAACTTAACAGATGGACTGAACACATCTATGAACTGTTGAACCAATCAGCGCCTACCCCCCCCCCCCATAATACCTGCAGAAACAACCCTGCCAATCAACTGTGATAAACCCTGACCCTCAAAAGAGATAAGATCATCCACCAGAATGAGGATATTTAACACCAATGTCAAAGCTGTGCTCCTCTATGGTTGTGAAACATCGAGAATAACAAAAGCAACACTCCACACATTTACCAACAGCTGCCAGCAAAGAATCCTACATATTCATTGGCCAGAGAAAATCTCCAAAGAAGAATTGTATAGAACAAACCAGCAACATCACTGGGCAGGCACTGACCTGGAACCCACAGGGAAAGAAGACCCAGAAACAGAGAGGTGGAGATGCAGACACTCCTGGAAGAATCTAGAGAAGACTGCCTAGAACCGAATCCGCTGTCAGAGCGTTGTCGATGACCTATGCTCATGGGGCAAAGGTAAACAGTATTTACTATAAACAGCAGTTTTAGTCCATGTCAGGATCTGTGCCTCTTTACATATATCCTATCTTAAAAACTTAAACCATTGAGAGTAAGGACAATTTAACCTAATTTTATACTGCATAACAAACAATTTACTTTACAAAAAAGCTTTCCCAAGAGAATTAAGTTTTACTTGTTCAACTTCCAAACATATATTCACAGTTTAGGTAACAAAATAAAATAGAATCAAAATAATATTACTATTAGGTAACAAATGCATTATTTATGAGAGATGTTCTTGGCCTAACCTATTGGGACAAAAAAAAAAAAAAAATCTCAATCAAGAACAATAATCTTGCAATAAAAATAAGAAAATAACTGCAGTAACCTTTTTACTATTGTCACAGATGGTCTGAATGGATAAACACGTATGAAGAAATCTTGCATTTTTTTGTGTCAAAACTTCAATAATAGCAAACAATTTGCATTGGAAGTTTTTAAAATTCACCTTCGCTTGGAAGTGGAGTAAGAAATAAGAAAAATATAGCAAACAAAAATGTATCTTTGAAGTGGAATATTAATGAAATTTATATAATAAAATTTATTTATTTTAAAATGAATTCTTTATT
>VCCN01005031.1:801084-816994 GCA_006491835.1 Architeuthis dux | reverse complement strand
GGGGGGGGGGGATTTGCACTCCCCTGGATCAGGCCTTCTCACCCAGACACAGGAGGTTGAAAGTTGGAATCTTATAGTCAATAAAAAATAAGGGTGCTGTACATTATTATGTAACCCCAACTTAATTTACCAATATAAAAAGTTGTTATTTCTTGCTGGTAACAGGATTGCTGCTAAAGATATATTCTGAATATATCCTTTGGGAAGTGGGGTAAGAAATAAGAAAAATATAGCAAACACTAGAAATCTATTGTTTAAGCTTTAAGGCAATTATAAAAATCAGCATTTTAAGATCCTCTTTTTTGTATATGACTCAGAACTTTCAGAATAAAACCATCTTCCTTGTTTTTGTTGATGGTGTGAGTGGCCTAACAGTTAATGGCACGGAGAATAGAATAGACGAACCAAGTTCAAACACTGGCTGGGACAGTATGCGTTCACTTTACACTAACGCCCTTGGAAAAGGCATGAATCCACTTATTCCTCCAGATATGGGTAAGTAGTATTGCAGTTGGAGCCCTGTAAGACAGTCCATCTTGGGTGTCGGGCTAGCACACTGTAAAAACCCACAATTGCTACATACAATGACTGGGTCAACATGGATCATTCAAGAAGTATAAATAAAATCATTGTCTCATGTGTTGCGCAACATGAGAAGCAACTCAGCTGAGCTTGTTTTTATTCTTGAATAGTAATGTTTACATTTGTACTTGTATTTAACGGTGTTATATTGGAATTATTTCTGACGCAATGAAAATAATCAATGAATCCTAAATGAATAGAAACAATAGCCGTATACATATGAAAGCTTTTGAAGAGAATCAAACAAATCTTTTTACAGACTTTATAAAACTTTTCTAATAATTCATAAAACAATACAAAGAAGGACAATATCATCATTCATACAAATTATGTTAAACAATTGGTCAAATAACTGGACATGTAGGTTTATATGAACAAAATAAAATTGAAAAATCATCATAAAAAAATTATCTGTGTTCAATTAGGTACTCCAATGAGTTTTTACAGGAAGATCTTATACATCTGCTGCCTGTTTCCCCTTATAGGTCTTGTTATTCTGAACATTTTGATACCTCATTTGTCTCTCTACTCCTATTAGTTCACTAATTATGATTACGTATTCATTTGCGGACTCGCAGCAAATTGAACACTTACAAAAAATGGCCTTTTCAACACCCTATAAAGCCATCATTTTTTAAATATGTAGACATTGTGTACTTGCTTAAATTTTAGACGAAACTGAACATTTATTTTTCTACTAGGTGATATTGGTTCCAAAGACATACATCGAAAGAGGAGGTGTCAGCAATCATTTATTTATAGATACCTTTTATTACGACCACAGTAAAAAACCGTCACTTTGGGCACTGTAAACACATTAAATTGAAAATTCGCTGTAAAATTTCTTTTAAGTCAAACAGTGACAAATAAGACACCAACATATTCAGAATTGGACATTCTTTATTATGGCATTCATAACAGCTTTGTATTAGTCAACATTATGGAGAATGAACACTTGAGAAACAGGGGAAAATTAGCGTTACTGTGACATTCTCGCCCCCAAAACTGACTGTTTGGACTACCTAGTTGAATATTGAATAAGATCGAACATATAAACAAAAAGATATCCAAAAACTGAAATCATTTTTTTATGCATCACACCTTTTACAATGACAATAAAATAGATACAATGGACACAACAAGAAGAAAAAAACAGCAAGAAGGAACCGTTTTATGAAACCACCTAATATATTAATTGTTCATCTGATGATCGAATCGTGAAACCAGCTGTACAGGTTGTTATGAACCAATAAAATATCATTTCTCCTATATATATATCTCGAACATTTATCTCCAAAAAACAGAAAATGTAGAGCAAGAAATTGCTGCATACGTCGCCATTAGAAGTGAAGTAAACATTCACAGAAAAAGCAAAAGCGTTGATTTGCGGGAAATATGATTTCCGATGATTGGGATAAGGATTTTAGTATTTACTTATTGTTTATTAATATATTTTAATTTGTTGAAAATTTACCAATTAGTAAAATAAAATAAAAACTCATTTTGGAAATTAACATTTCTGTCTGCTTAATGGTAACTTGTTTTTATGCAACCGGAGACGAACCGGCATTCTTTAAAAATAAATGGCTCCATAAAAGTTTATGTCGCACAATGAATGAAATATATTTACTGTTTAATTAATTACGTATTTTTGAAGCGGCCGTCTTCTACAAATTTATCAACAAAATGATCCTATATACTGTATTCTCGAAGTTAATTTAAGAGCAATTACAGAACTAAAACCTACATCGTCGTATTTACATATTTGTAGTTTCGGGTCAGTAAACAAACTTTTTTTTTAGTTTGGGGGAGAAAAAGAAAAAAAATCTAACTTTTAATAATTAGTTCTAGTTTGGAGTAGATATTGTACGTGTTTTATTGTAAGCACTAAAGCACACAAACAAGTAAATTCACAGAAAAAAAAGGTAAATTTAAATCTAGATCTGATGTAAGTTTCTTGCGTAATAATCGTAACAAAATGTTGATAGTTTTCTATGAGGTCGCTAAAACTAGTATTTCGCACTGATATTTCAAAATTAAGCTGTTATTATAGCATGAAACGATTTTGTGTAGAATTTAAAAATGAAGAAAGTTAAAGATGATCTTGCCAAGAGTAAAGACTAAGTTTTGTAACACTAATAATAAAAATAAGATAAAAACTATTTTATGTCGTAAAAAAAATAACTTATTTGTATTCAACTTCAAGTCAGCAAGTAACGATTTTAGAAGTAAATTTTAATAAAACGAGCATCACTGTCCATTAAAATAAAGTGAACAACATTTGAAGTTCTAGTGAATGAATAGTAAAAGTGGTATTTTTTCTTTCCACAGTTCAGTTATGAGGTAGCTAAAAACGATATAGTATTTTTTGCACTGATATTTCAACATTAATTTGTTATTATAGCATGAAATGACGATTTACAGTAGGATTTAAACATGGTCATGAAGAAAGTAAAAGTTAAAAACGATTTTGTAAAAGAGTAAGTTTTGTAACAGTAGTAAAAAAAAGAAGAAATAAGTTATTTGTATTCAACTTAAAAGTCAGAACGTAACGATTTTAGAACTAAATTTTAATATAACAAGGGAGAATCACATTTGATCAAACAATAAAAATGTTACTCAACTGTCTATTAAAATAAAGTAAAAAACAATATTTGAAGTTCTCTTCACTGAATAAAGTGATATTTTTTCTTTCCACAGTTCAATTATGAGGTCGCTAAAAAACTATATACTATTTCGCACTGATATTTCAAAATGAAACTGTTATTATAAAATGAAACGACGATTTACAGTAGGATTTAAACATAGTAATGAAGAAAGTAAAAGTTAAATGATCTTGTAAAAGAGTAAGTTTTGTAACAGTAATACAAATATGATAAAAGTATTTTATGTCGTTAAAAAAAGTATGTGTTATTCAACTTAAAAGTGAGCAAATAATGATTTTAGAACTAAATTTTAATTAATATAACGAGGGAGAATCAGATTTGGTCAAGCAATAAAAAATATAGATTTTACTGTCCATTGAAAGTAAATAAAGTAACACTATTTTAAGTTCTCTCCACTGAATGAATAGAAAACAAAAAGTGGATTTTATTTATAAAAATTAACATGTATTGTAGTATTTTTATGCAATGGCGTAGGTCAGGCCACGCGTGCTTTCTTCTATTGAAAACGGCACAGATTTCTAAAAATGTTATCTTTTAAATTAGGGAAAGAACAAATAGAAAAGAAGAGGAAAAAAAAAAGGAAACAAATTGCCCCAAAATTGTTTATATCAGCGCCAATTTTGCAACAGAAACAACAAATCGTCCTGTTTTCATATCGAGCAAGACTAAAAGAAATCGAGTGACTCAAGTTATTTCTTGCTCATCGTAGACCAACGACATTTCGCACGATTTTCTCTTCGTTTTAAAAAATAACTTTATTTTTCCCCAAAGAGATAATTGCATCCAATATTCAAGCCATGCCTGAAATTGTTCCTCGATACCTTAGCAACGGGAAACAGTGACACTGGGCACGTGTCCGTTCGGACTTTCTAACAGAAATCTATTGGACAATAATAGAGTTTGTGTTGCAGGAAACTGCCAATGGCTGAACTGGTAATATGAAGAAAGCTACGAAACTAACAGGCCATCTTTTAGCACTACGGATGATCAGTCGGACAACAATCGAAAGACTTTATTTTTCAATTTTTTTTTTCCTAACGTAGGTTAAATGTGAAACATTAAATATTTCCGAGGTTAAATATTTGAAGAGGTCTTATTTTAAATATTAATTTTTGTGATTGCAAAAAAAAAAAAATTATAAAAATAAAAAAAGTATTTAAACATTATTAAGCGTAAAAGTTATTTCTGTGTAATAACGTTATTTCTTCAAGTAAGAAGTGATTACTTAAGCTTAAAAGTTATTTCCGTGTAATAACTATTCTTTGAGTAGAAGTGATTACTTAGGCAAATTCAAAATAAAAGTACTCTACAACCAAAAATAAACAAACTACTTGTTAATGTTTGTAATTGTAATAATACAGTAAACTTGGTGGTGTGTATAGTTGCTGTAGGAATAAACTCTTAATTTAAACTCAGATTTGCTATAATTAAAGATAACCTTTTAAAAATATCTATTTGACAAAAGTATAGCCTATCAATTTCTCGAGTTTGTCTTGTAGCCCTTATTTACAAATTTTAGATCGATTGGGGTTCCGTAGCAAGAAAAATAGGTCAATCATGCCTGCCTTCATCTGGTGTTACATCAAAATAAACGAATTCCAATCTAAAAGTATAAAAAGAACACCTGAACAAAGTTTCAAATAAACTGCAGCCTCAGTCAAACTAGCTAGAGACAGTAAACATATAAAAGAGGGTCCAGGCAGAAGAAATTCGACCGAAAACTCACCGATCATCGATGTTTGTCGACAAGAACAAATCCAGGATACATTAATTACAATGTGTTAGAAATGGCGGCGCGCTTGCGTTCTATTCTCATGACGTCATAGATTTATGAGTTCAGATTTTCCTTACTTGAACTCACATAGTTACGACGTCATAAATTTTTTTGAAAAAAAATTAATTGAACATTTTTTTTTTTTTTAAAGTTATAAACTTAGATATAAGATATAATATTTTCACAGAATTTAAACCTAAAATTTAAGAAAAATTTATTGATTTTCGCTTATTTTCCACTTTTTTTTAATTTAAAAATCTTTGTATAATCAATGAAACAAGTACAAAATGTTAATATTAAAAGTAACTACATGGATTTTTACTTTTTAATAATTATTTTGATCATAAAACTTACCAAATGTATATCTTCGGAATTGAAAAAGGGGATAATTATGAAAATTTTAAATTAAAAATATCTTGGAAACTTTTATAACATGTGGAAATTAATTTTTAAAAATGTAATAGTGTTTTTTTATATAAATTAAAGAAGTGTCTTTGAAGTGGAATATTAATGAAATTATATAATAAAATTTATTTATTTTAAAATGAATTCTTTATTCTCCCTTTCTCTGATTTTAAACCTTTTTCAAAGTATTTGTAAAACTTTATAAAATTAGATTGAAACAGGTGATTCACTTACAGGGTTTATTTCAACATATGTACCATTATTCAAAGATTTTTTTCCCCAATGGTTGTTAAATATTACATTAAATTTTATCACTGAAAAATTGGTTCGATCTCTAAATCAACAAGAAAGGCTGTTTGTAATCGTGAGCGTCTGCTGGGAGGGGGTGTTTGCAAACAGGGCATTTGTACTTCCCTGGATCAGGCCTTCTCACCTAGAGACAGGGGGTTGAAAGTTGGAATCTTATAGTCAATAAAAGATAATGGTGCTGTACAAATTTATGTAACCCCAACTTAATTTACCAATATAAAAAGTTGGTATTATTTCTTGCTGGTAACAGGGTTGCTGCTAAGATATATTCTGAATATATCCTTTTGCTCCCCCCCGAAAAGTCGCAGCAGACGCCCATGTTTGTAGTGGACAATGTTAGATTTCACTGTACTGCTGAAGTTGGTTTTAATGGTGCTGTTCTCGGGGCAAAATCCTCAAAGTATTCCATATTGATGTTAGCTGTGATGAATTGGGCTTTGAAGGAAGTCACAAAGTCAAACAAAATATATAAAAAATAACCTACCTTTTTTTCTATGTGGAAACACAAGGTGATCAGTCCGTTCTTTCAGTTCATCTGTTTCTTCTTAGGTATTAGCATTAGTTAGTGGCTTTAGTACTGGTTAGTAGTTGAAAAGATAGGGAGGAAAAATAGAATAGAGTGTGGTTAGCATATAGAAGATTTAGCCTCTTTAGATATGGCTTGATTTAGGAGACGCCAAATAGGTGTGACCAGTCTTGTCCACGAGTTGACTCTGACTGATGATTTTACCTAAAAGCACAGCAAATCCGAGACACCAAGGTCAACTGTCTAGACAAGCAGGAAGTGCTTCTAAAAATAGCACAAGCCAACTCCTGTCATCCAGAGGTTATGACATTAGCCATCACAGGTGAAGAGTAGTCCTCTTATAGCTAGGCATTCTTGCTTAATTATGTTTGCCTGGTTTTAGAAATGTGTCATTTGTATACAGAGCATCAACATTTGCATCAGGTTGTTCACAGGGATGCTGGTATTAGAAACCATCAACCAGAACTGTCAACATAGGATTTTTCTGTTTTTAAGCAGGTCTGGCTGGCTATGTATGTAACGCATGTACAGACTGCACCAATGGAGCTAGAGGGCTGAAAATTTAAACATTTACTCTTTATTATGTCTAGAAAAAGGTTTAATGTGGGTTTTAATTTACAATGTAAGTTTATACTAAATTGGTCCCTTAGTTTGTGTCTGGTAGCATTCATGCTTGTATTTTTTAAAATTTGGACTTTTTTTAGTAATCACTGCCCAACAAAAGGCGAAAGAAGTAACTTATTCATTGATCACCCCTTTTTCCAATTTTTTTAATTGACCACCCTCAATATGGCATGCTGCCAAAAGACATTGGTCACATGACAGTTTCGATTGAGTGACTAACCAGACATGTTCTCTTAATGATTGATTTGTAAGTAAGTCCTATATGACTTCTGAAGACCAGTTGAAATATATGAGGTCAGTCTAGAATGTAGCCATTTTGAATATCGCTTAAACAGGTCTTGATGTAACTTGGTAACCAATCAGAGGGAACCTTCCTGCATATGCAAGAATAGACACTCTCCCATGGGGTTACTCAGTGAGATGCCATTGTGTACTGTGTAACCTTCCAATTCCCCATGTCTTGTGCAGGGTTTTTCTGCAAAACATTGGGATCAAGTTTACATCAGACACTCTAAGAATTGCTGAATCGAAAAGGGACACCACCGGAATTTTCGAAGTTACTTACATTCAATAAAAAATAAGTTGTTTTTTTTAAACTAACAAATTTTCAAAGTTACTAAGATACTTTCTCCTGAAAAAATAAAAACTGTTTTTTGTGCTTGGGGTGATCAATTAAAAAATTGGAAAAAGTGGTGATCAAAGAATAAGCTGAAGAATGGATAGACCAAAACATTGTGTTAACAATACAAACAACAAAAAAGAGTTCAATTGTCCGAAGAACTATTTGAATGTTATTACATATTTGTAAAAAAAATCACCTATCATTCAATATCTTTAGACCAGTGGTTCCCAACCTTTTTTGGGCCAAGCCCCACCTCAGCACCTCAAAGATTTTGAAGCCCTCTTCAACACAAAAATGAATAAAGTTCTGAAAAATATAATATAGAAGTGAAATCCTACATATACAAAGAACTTACATAAAAGGTTTTTTTTAATTTATCTTTTTTGCTTATTATAAATCATAAATACAAATCATGATGTTTACTGCAAAGAGTTTTTATTCTAGCCACCAATTCAGTCAGTTTCAATCTCAAGTCTCCTCGTTTTGTTATATCTAGTGGATTTCTTTTTTTCTGTAACAAGTCATTTACAGCACTAAGACCACATTCAGCGAAATATGAGGATGGGAATGGCAACAGTAATTTTCTTGCTTGCAAAGTTTCTTTGATTTTTTTGCTTTATTTCGTAAACCAAGACAAATTGCCATTGAAATTATTAAATACACTACTTATTTTGCGATGGTAGGATTTCCTGCCCATTGATATTAGCAAATTCAGAGATATTTGTTCTTAATACTTCATTTTTAAATTGCCCCCCTTTATAATCAAATTGTCCCCATGTGGGGCGTGCGCCCCACATTAGGAACCACTGCTTTAAACAGAGCAAGGTAATAAAACAAAACCCTAAATCTAACCCTAATCTTAACCCCTAACCACTACCCCATAACCATATAAACAAACAGGCACACACAGATATATGGACAGGCACTTCTATATTGTATAGATGTATTAAAATAATTCTTATTTTATTACTTTAAATCAAATATGGCCTTTATTGTCAACATTTATTTTATTAAAATATTATTTATTTTATTACTATAAATTGAATAAATCAAATGTTACTTCCTTCCTATTACTTTTTTCTCTAGCCAAAGTTGTGACTTTTTTTTCCTGACTAAAATTATGACTTTTTTTCCTGTCTTTTTTTTCCCGACACTCGTGAAATATGCATAGCTCTTATTATTAAAAAAATGTGATTTCTAAAAATTGGGGTTAGGTTTTTTAAAAACATTTAGTAAATTTATTAGTACTTTCCCACATACATTTTTTTCCCAAAAAACTTTAGTAGACAGTTCCTGACTTGAAGTGTCATGACCTTGGGACAACAGGTGTTGGCTTGTACTACTTTTAGAAGCACTTCCTGTTTGTCTAGTCAGTTGACCTTGGAGTTTGTCGCATTTTTAGGTAAAGTCACCAGTCACCTATTTTGGCATCTCCTAAATCAAGCATATCTAAAGATCAGCTAAATCTTCTGAATGCTAACCACACTCTCTTCTATTTTTCCTCCCTATTGTCTCAACTACTAACCAGTACTAAAACCACTAACTAAAGCTAATACTTAAGAAGAAACAGTCGAACTGAAGAACTTGACTGATCACCTTGTGTTTCTATATAGAAAAAAAGATAGGTTGTCTTTTATATATATTGTTTGACTTCATGACTTCCTTCGAAGCCCAAGTCATCACATGAAGTGTGTTTAGTATTTGGCAATCTTTCCTTTTATGACAGTGAATTCAAGGAATAAGGGAAGCTATTCCCACTTGGTGAAATATGTATTTTTTTAAAAATTGTTTTACTTATTAATTTCTGTTTCCGTTATTGTGTTATTTTATTATGCCAACATGAGTAGATCGTCCTAGTGCTAATGTAATACCAGTAGCTCCATTGACTCAGCATAATTATCTTCTGTAAGGTATACATTGTGTGACTGTTGATGTCGAGTTTTTGCTGACAAATTGTTTATGAATTTCATTTATTGGATTAAACATTATTATCCTCTATAAACAATTTATTATTGTTAATAAATTAATTTTTGTAATTTGTTAGCCTTATTTTTATTTTTAAAACGCATATCATTGCCTCATTTTTTAGAATTAATATATTGATGGACAGACAGATGTAGACTGCAAGCAATCCGTTGTAATTCACCAAGTGGGAGTAACTTCCCCTTATTTCTTAAATTTACGGACATAAAACGAAAGAACGCTTAATATTTTATTTTTTTAATCTCCATATTTTTTAAGTTTCAATCTTCAAAGATTTTACCAGTTTTCTTTTTCAGTTGTGTTGCAAATTTTCAATTTGTCAAATACAAATCTCCATTAAAAGGCAAATAAACATAAAAAAGACAATAATAAAATCAGCAATCTTGACTTCCGTTTCTCTCGTACCGCTGGTCAACCCGGAAGTTGTCGCCATATTGTTGTGCAGATTCTAAACGGGTTTAGAAGGAGCTTATTCTTATCTAATTCATATCCACAATGAGTAAGGCACATCCTCCAGAGTTGAAAAAGTAAGTATATTCCTTTAATGTCTGTTTTTTTAATGCTGGGACTTTTTTTTACAAATTACTTAATTTATTCTGCTATAAGAGGTACACAAAGCACATGACTACACGATTGATAAACAATGCCTTAACCGGCCTCATGTTTCTATAGGTGATTTTTTTATTCCCCCCCCCTCGCTCGGTATCTCTGAATACTGGAAAAACGTTAAGTTTATACAAATAATTTCTAAATAAAAATGTAACTTGTGTTTACATTAAATCCCTACACAAAACTATAATTTCAATTCGTAGCAATATTCTCTCTCCGTGAAAGATTTTCGATTTAGTGTTCCATAATATTTCTGTGTGTATATCGGCATTAAATCAGTAAAAATAATCTGTCTATATTAAACCTATTGTGTGCATTTACATTTGATGGAAAATCTCACCATTATACTTTAGCTAACAACATAATTGCGAGGTACTGAATTATTTGCTATCGTTTTTAAAAACTAAAACCTAACCAAATCTTCACATTTTAGTTGATGTTTTAGGTTTTCAAAATGATTCTTCATTTCCTTGAAGTCGTTGCCTTGTGAGGATAAAACTAAAAACATAAACAAGAGATCCCGTGTTTTCCACAGACACGTTAAAAAAGTTTAATGTAACTGTATTTAGGTAATATGTAAAGATATAGTGTGCTTTAAGCAAATCTGACTTAAAATTATAATACACAACCTACTGTTCATATTTCGAAAAATCCAACATTTTATTTGTTATATTCGTTGACCTTAGTAGGAAATAATTCCGATAAACACTTGCAGTGATGTTCACACACGTGTGCGCATTGAATATTCGTCATTTAAAAAAAAAATTTCTTTTGAAAAGGAAAATGTTCTTGCTTAACTGGGGTTAGCTATAAAGTGGCTAACTTTCGTTTGACTTATGACATTGTTTACTGTTACTGGCCGGTAGGGTTATGAGTTTATTTTTTATTTATTACAAAAGCTTTTGTAATAAATAAACTAGACAAAACAAACAATCGTTGCCAATACCGTTGCATAACGAAAACCTTTTAAGTAAAATAATAGAAAATGTATGGATGCGCCTCAAAAGTTAATTAAAACGGCAGTGTACCGAAACGAAAATCTATTAAGTTAAACAGCCATTTTATAGCTAACGTTTTTCAAGCCCAGTTAAGCAAGGATAACCTGTGCCAGGTATATAAAGTGTAAAATACGGTCAGCTATAAAATGACTACTTCCGGCTAAGTGTAGCAATAAAAATGTCTATTTCTACTTTTATCCAAGCAGATAACATATTGTAATTTTGGTGGGGAGTGGGGTACGATTATGGTTATGACCTATTGGTTAGTGTTTTAGCGGGGTTATGACATGTTTAGGCAAATTGCTTTACTATATTGGGTATTTTTGTAATTATGGCGGGAAAATGGAAGTCTGGTTTTTCTTTTTTTTGCAATACCTAAATATTTTGTAATTTTTCTAAAATTTCAGTTTTTTGTTCAAACTGTATATCAGACATGCCTTCAAACAGTCTAAGAAATGAATGTTCAATCAACTCCTGTTGAAACATGCTAACTAAATTAACTTCACAAACTAAAGGAAGTCGCTTACTTTCCATGGACTGCCAGATATGGATGTCTTTGGGGGGGGGGGGGTCCCCTTTGGCTGGGCACTAGTCTAAGTGGTCACATATTTGGAACTCTGCTTTGACTGAGCCAGTTGCTCCATCTGAGGTCATCATAGGAAAACACTTGTTCCATGTGTGCATTGCTGCATTGGAATAGATAAGATCTAAGCACTAACCTTCTTTGGTTATGTGAAAGACACCTCAGATTTAAGAGTGTATGAGGAAGAAGAAATAGAATGAAGATTCACAGGCATTTTTCATCTTCAAGGCACACCGCTGTACCTTGTGGCACTCCTTCTCACCTAGACCCAGAAAGTTGGGTTTTTTTTAGGACCTCTCAGTAGTATTCTGTCAATAGATAGCAAAAGAGAACCATCTAGTCACAGCATGCCTCAACAATTGCTGTTGACATCTATGAAGTCACAGAATTCCTTAACTGTGCTGTCCTTCTTGCTGAAGTGGTTGTACACTTAGAGAACAATATTTTCAACATCAATTTCCCGTTTTATTTACAATGTAACTGTATGATAAACGGGACCGCTACTTTCCGTCCATTGTATGGCAGTGAGGAGTCGAAGTATTCGGTTACTTCCCTTGTGAGATGTCTTTGTTGTTTTAATGACAATTTTTCTGTTTGTTTTTTTTTTTTGGTGGGGAGTCTAACGGATTAAAATCACACATTACTAGGGGGGGGGGGGCTTATATTTTTACCCCAAATTGACAATTCTGTATGACTGATGTTTCACAGCCTGATACAGTTCTGCAGCCAAGATTTTGTCATCTTGAGTTGATCAAGCTGGGGAGGAAAATAACAATGGGTCTGCCAACAGTACGGGGGTTAACTTGATGTTGATGTGTAATTCAACTGTGCTTTTTTCCTTCACTGCCATTGCAATGGCATAGTGCACAAAAAAGGTCCTCTTTTCTGCTATATGCAATACATCCAAATTCTTTGGCACATTCATGGTTAAATGTAGTCTTTCTTTTTGGCATTTTTGAGGGGGCTTGAAACAAGGACAGTCAACCACTCTCCACTGCTGACCCTCACGGGAATGTTGACAATGTGACTCATACACTGTGGCTTAACAGTTGTGTTGACAACAGCAGCTACATATAAAAATATGTTAACTGTTATAGCTTTCAATTCCAACTGTTTTAAGTAAATCTGAAGTAGTTTATATAAGTTTTTTAGTCAGACTCCAAAAAGGCTGGATGGAGGACAGAATGCTCAAAAGATAGACATCTAGCCTCCCTAATGAGATTACACAAGCTATAAAAAATATGAATTATATTTATTTACTTTTTTTGCCAACCTTCATTCAATTTAAACTAATTTACCTTTTATTTCTTTCAGGTATATGGAAAGGAGACTTTCCTGTAAGTATGATTATTTTATTGTTATTCCACCACCCCCTGTTTCCTCAAATCCTATAGAAAAACAAGAATCCCAATCTTAAGTTGTGATATACAAAATAAAAACAAACTACTTTTACCTCTATTTTATTACTTAAGTGTTGTTCACTTATGCTGTATCTGGGGTGTCCTGAGGGAACTAAACTCTACCTTGTCTTATTCTGCCCTAATGGGGAGGCAAATAAATATCACTCCAAACCAGATGAATATTTAGAAAACTGCAAGTTGTAATCTTAAAATTTCTTGAATTTGTCAGCATGATAAACAACTGTCACATCTTGTGGTGATAGATTTAAAAAGGAGACTTGCAAGTTAATGAACAAATTTTTAAATCTTTCTTCATAAGTGTAATTTCTGTTTATTTTACCTGTTTTTTTGTTGTTTTTTTTATGGTTACAAACTTTTGACCTTCATCTTGGTTTTTAGTTGTTTTTATAACAGCTCCACTCGGACCATCACTTTACAGCAGCGAGTAAATGGCACAAATCGGAAATGAAGAGTAAGCTCTGTAGAGTGACAGCCTGAGTTGAGTTGGGGTAAAAGCAACTAAAAATATTGGGTTATAATTCTTCATCTAGTGATAAAAATAAATAAGTTACAAATTTATTCCTTTTTTTTTTTTTAGTGAAGCTGAATGGTGGCCGTACAGTGAGTGGCATCCTACGAGGATTTGATCCTTTCATGAACCTTGTTATTGATGAATGTGTTGAGGAGACAAAGGGTGGAGAAAGGAATCCCATTGGCATGGTGGTAAGTAGATTTCATTTTTCATGTTGCTTTCAATTTTAAGTTCTGTAAGGAAAAGTTACAATGCAAAACTTATCACAGATCAGAATAAAAGTAAAGCGTCCGTCTCTTGAGACAACTCCCAATGGAGTATACACCCGGTGATGTAGACCCAGTTTCTGTTGTATGCGTCAGCTTGGTGATCCTTGCGAGACCAGGACTTTATTCTTACAAGTTATATTGGCAGGGTGGAAGTCCACCGAAAGGATACCTCCACCCTAATCACACAGCTTAGAGTGTACTCAATTAGCTGCTGAGAGCACAAGAATTTGTCCTAATGAAGAGTTTTCTACACTCTTCGCTCATACTGGGAATCGAACCAGGGACCTTCTGTGTGTGAGGCAGATGTGCTAACCATTACACCATCCGAGCAGACATATCAGAATTACTGTAGCTAAACTATTCATATTTTGGATCAGAATAGTGGTTATAGTAACAAGTACAGTTTGTATAAATGCTTAAAGCTAATATTATACATTAGTATTTGCTCGGACTAGTGTTCTCATCTTGGTTGTTATAGTCACGTTTTGTGCCTTCAGTTTGTAGCTGGATCCTTCCTGTTAAATTGGTCCTTTTAGTTTGTGTTTGGTAGCTTTCATGATTTTTTTTTTTTTTTTTTTTTTTTTTTTTTAATTTGGACTTTAGTGATCACTGCCCAACAGTAATTTATTTATTTTTCATATAATTGATCACCCCCCAACACGGCATGCTGCCAAAAGTCATTGGTTGAATGACTAACCAGACATGTTTTATTTCATGATATCTTGCGTATTATTCCTTACATCAATTTATTCTTATTTTTTGCAGGCTGTCCGTGGCAACAGTATTGTCCTCCTTGAAGCTTTAGACCGCGTTTCCTGAGATTGGTCTCATCAACTTGATTGAACTGAATGTGTGGAAATGTGATTGACTTTCAGTATGAATGAGAAAATAGTATTACCTTTTTTAAATGTCCTGAATAAATGTCTTTTAATCTAATTCAATATATTTGATTTATTATTTCACATCAATAGAAAACCGATCCTCCACTTCATGTACAGAGATTTTTTTTTTTTTTTTTTTTTTTTTTTTCTTAAACCATCTTCCGACATATGTTGGTATGTATGAAAAATATCAAGGTTGTAGCTGGTCTACACACTTAGATATGAGCGGACGTGTGACCAAAATCTGTATTACAAAGCCACAAACCATGGCGTTTATAGATACATATGCTGGAGGCCATAATCCGTTTGGTACAAATATCTGCATGTGTTTCTGTGGCATCTGAGTGGTTTCTTCACATTCTCTTACTTCAAAGCTGTTAATAGTGTAAATTACGTCTTATCAATTTCAGCTGAGGTTTTATTAAAAAGGGTGAACTTGTTTAAGTGGAAGAGTCCATTGTTTCAAATCGTAGGAAACATTTTCATCTTTTATCATGGGGAACAGAAAATGTAATTTTGTTCCTACTATAGATAAATAAAAACAAGAACCATAAGTTCAATGATGTGTCCACCACCCCGGGGGGGGGGGGGGGGGTTATGAGGATATTTCACCTGAATCAATCCAACATGATACAGCTGAGAAAATTGATGTGTAATATAATTGGGACTGACCGAAAAGTGTCTTATAGAGATGTGTTTTGCAGTAGCATTAAGTATTATGAGCCATTATGATTTTTATTTTAAGCAGCATAAAAGATGTGGAACGGTTGTCAAGCACTGTTTAAATCTGTTGTTTTGAAGCCAGTGTTTGATAGCTTTTTAGATCAAAGTCTTTGGGCTTAAATTTCTTGCCTTCATTATAAATGCTGGACATGTTTATAAACTTGAAAAGTAGGTCGATTTAACAGTAAAAAAACGCATTGTATCGTAAGTTGACCGATCATTGCTAAAGAAGCTAACATTTTTTAAAAACTTTTAATCAAGTATTGTAAACCATTTTTATTACTTTTTGACTATTTACATTCATCCTAATTTTTAGTTTGTTTAATCACAATTTCAGTAATGCTGGTACAGCTGTGTTATTGTTTACTTTGGGTTTTAGTTTAAAAACGATTTAAATTTTAGACAAAGTATTATACCCCCCCCC
>VCCN01005031.1:768621-786396 GCA_006491835.1 Architeuthis dux | reverse complement strand
GTGACTATAACAACCAAGATGAGGATACTAGTCCATGTAAATAGGCCTGTTAAATAAAAAATATAAGCATAAAACAATTAAATTAAGAGACTACAATGAATTTATAAACTTTCCTTATTGGTACAGAATTCACAAAGAATAGGAGAAAATCATTAACTTAAATTTTCTTTCACATAAAACAGCTCAAACAAATAAAATGGATAAAAGTTACCTTTCTTGTAAGAAAGATAATCTTTGAACTGTATTGATTAATAGAATGATTCTTTTTTCGTTAAAATCCTTACTAAGTTAATATTCAATGAGTCTTCCACAAGAGGATAGAAAAATATAATATCAATTTTTTTAATATTATGCATTATCACATTTTATTAACTACTTTAAAATTCATCAATTCAAAGGCAAAGCACGGGGGTGGCAAGTACTTACTGTTCTGGTTGAAAGTAATTTATAAATTAGTTTGTGTTAATGAGGCTCAATGTACATGGACATGTATGAGGAGGCCAATGACAAATAGTTTACACCGGTAAATCTTATTCGCGTTCGTTTATTATTTCCACATTTCAAATTTTATGTTCACACGTAATTATTTAAAACAGATGCTTGTCTGAATCTGCAAAAATAATTCAAAATTAAATAAAATATAAGTTCAAGTCACTTCAACGTTCTCAAAGACCCTGATTCTGAGCATCAAACGATTCAAAGAATAACAGCTTATACGAACTGTTATTCCGGAATGATAGAGTAGTTCAAAAACGAACGCATAGATTAGGACGTCATATGATTTTTAGTGTTGCCTTCTCCACACAAGAAGCAAGATGTCTTACGAAGTCGCTCTAACCGTTATGACCCTTTTTTGGTTTGTTATTGGAGGTGTTTTACCAGTGGGGGTCCATATTTGCATGCGAACTTCTCCCCATAAAGGGTAAATATCAAAATCTTGTTATATATTTTCCGTATTTCTATGTAACACAGCCTAATGATAATAGTCACGTTACTTCCTTCCCTTTTTCTCTCTCTAGGTTCCGCCTACATATTTTTAATATGATTGTATCTATGTAGCAAATATTCATACTTTAGAAATAACATTTATTTTAGTGTGAATAAAGTATACAGAAGCACACATCAATATTCATATTTACACAATATCCAAGCCTTTAAACATTAGCGTTAGAGCAATACACATCATAATTCTTAAAATCATTTACATCTGTTGAGCACTACATATTCAGGTGATCTATTCCAATTCCATAGTCCTACCACTTAATTGTTACCAATTTTCACTTTATTATCCATTAACAAGTCTATATATTTTTCACAACTTAAATGCTTATTGTACTAAAGTCTGTTTTTGTTACAATAATTACTCAGAAATTAAGTTTTTTTTTTTTTTCTTTCTCTCATTTTACGAAAACAACAGCAACAAAAACAACAGACTCGAGGATTTAATAAAGATTAAGGGTAAAGTTTAAGTTTAGTGAAGTTGAGTATATTTTTGTAGGAAAATGTATTTTTATTGTATTTCGATATGCTTTCATGAATGAATATGACTTTTATAAATCGCTTAAATTTCTCATTTTTTTATAAAGATTGAATATATTGGGAAGCACAATGCTGTTTTAAAAGCGCTAACAGCTTTTGGGTCGTCTTTGTAGAACAGTTTGAGAAAAATCAAGATTTAAATTTACGCCTAATTATAAAAAAAATAAGACATGAGGGTTTTCGATTATGTGAGTCAAGATTCTCTCTCTCTTTATTTCCCAACCAATTTTTCGATTTCAAATTAATATTGTGCTTTTAAGCCATACACACCTGCTTATGTTTCTGGATTGAAGGTGGCAATTAAAATTTTCCGTAATTTTAGGGCTTGACCTTTTTTGTTCTTATAAACTAAAAGGCACGAATGACCTTTGTCATGTGCAATAAATTAAAACAAAATAATTCCCGACGTACTTTCTTATTCAATAATGGACCTTTTTAATTCAGGGTTTCATAAAAAAATTAAGTATCTTCTTAAGAAGGAACAATTTAACGTTACATAGGAAAATGAGGACAGGATTGTAGGGTGGGAAACATTAGCTCATAATTTGTTGTTCAAAAAGTCCATATTAATATTACATTCAAACACACATTCCATTTTGAGTCGATGTTTCGTGTGTATATAATGACCTTCGGAATTTAAACAATAGTTTCTGCTTCTGACATTCTTGAATGAAAGCTTAAAACAAAAGAATGCATCTTGTAACAGGTGGAAGTCAAACTTGTCTATCGAGTCTATTAATATACTTAATTCATTTTCCCCTTTTAACTGAACTGGTTCAGCTGTCATTTTCATGAAAAGCTGAATTTTGTTAGACTAGAATTCTTTTATAGTAAAACAAAACAAAAAACCAAACAAACATTGGAAGATATGTGTATTAAATATTTCTTGTAGAAATTAATGAAATCCTCATATGCATAAGAGCCGTGTCTGTCATACTGATAGTATCAGTAGCAGCCATCAGGCACTCTCCCATCTTACCTTATTAAACTACCTAACTTTATCTACCATCTCGCTTCCTACCCTCTTATTAAACTACCTTTTTCTTCTCCCTTTCTACCCCCTTATTAAACTACCTAACTTTGTTTTCTACCCTCTCATTAAACTACCTAACTTTGTTTTCTACCCTCTCAAATTTTGTTACACTTACTTATAGTATCATTTAGCTGGCATCTGTGGAGCCTGTTGTTCTACACATATAATAACCGTCAGCAAAGTGACATATCATGGACTAGTATTTATAGAAGTAAATGTTTAGTTTGGTGTTTGTGTAGGATTTTTAATAATAATATTCATGTAAAGGGAAATACTGACTGTTAAACAAAAAGTATTCATGATTTAATGAGAAACAGACTGCATAAAAGAAAATAGATAGGTTTCCATACCATTTATTCAGATGACATGTTCAACTCACAATGAACACAGCTGAAACAAATATAAGGTGAGCACAGGTTAGCTGAAACGAATACATAGGTTAGTGTTAGTAATATTGTCTATCCCCACCAAGTCTTCATTGGGTATCGAAGCTGATGTCATTCTTTAAGTCCCCTTTTGTTTTAGGCGTCTTGGTGCCAATGGAGGGCTTACATTACAATGAGAATAAAACTTAGTCCTAAAATATTTCTCTCCCTACTAAGTAATTGTAAGAAGGTTCATATATCAAACATTAGTTTCTATTTATATAACCCCTGTCATTTTTGACGGGTACTATGCTAGTAGTCGTATAGTATCCAACTGTTTTTTTCTTGGCTATCATTCTAATTTGATTATGTCATCAAGTCTTAAATACTACAGTCACCCCCCCCCCCATTATAACGTGGGTGTTGGGGTCCAAGAAAGCCAACTGAGCCACGATAACTAGTTGCAAATTTAGCTATTTTGGAGTTAGATTAATATTTTGGGGTCCACCCTCCACCTACTTATATCATGAACCGCGTTATAACGGGGGAGGCCTGTATTATTTGTTTATCATATCATGACAACATTGATGATGTTTGTGAACAAATAAAACTATTCTCTTTATACCATTTTCACCTGATGTTTTTCTAATGGATGCACAAAATAAATTGAGATAAATCCCAGATGCTCACAAATTTCAAAGCTATGGTGGCTTCAGGTCTTTTGTAAAAGTGTAGTAGTTTAAAACAAACTTTCATAAAGCAGGGAATATATTTATAAATTTGTTAATCACTGGTTTATTGCTGGGTTTAGGTTATTTATGTCTTCTAACATTTATATGTATCTATCTATGTATCCGGACTTTGCCCAACCCTAACCGTTCGTAGTAGAAAATTTTGAATACACATACTCCCCCTTTTTTTTTCTCTTCGAAAATTCTCCCCATAAATAGGTTTTTAGAGGGGGGGTTTCAATATGCAATGTAAATTTAAGCTAAATTGGTCACTAGTTTGTGCCAGTTTGTTTTTTGAAAATTTGGACTTTTTAGTGCCCAACAAAAGGCAGGAGGAGTAACTTATTCATTGATCACCCCACAACACAACAATATGGGTGGCAGTGATTCTTAATTTCCCTTGGAAAGCTAGTATTTGTATTTTGCTAGATAAAGAAAATATTTGTTCCTATAATGCGTCTTGTTGCTTTAGCTCTGCTTGCTAATATATTGATATGTACCCCTTTTTTTATCATTCAAAATAAGGTTAAATAAGACCAGATAACATTCTTTGTTCTTGTGTTACAGAAATTTGGGTATAAGAAAAATTCAGTAAATCTATTATATTATTTTACAACGGTCGATTTTTGGTTGAACCACTTCATTTTTTAACTTTTGACTTTACCCAGTGCCTAAAACGGTTCCTGTTGGCCCCAAATAGGCTGTATGTGTGCAAAATTCACATATGGTTTCCCCTTTCGCAAAAAAAAACATTATGGGGTCTGTGTTCGCTTCCACTCCGGTAATAATGATCTGATTTCCATCTATTGCTATATAATACTAAAAGTCTGATTCGCCCAACCAAATTTGGCATGCGTACTCATTGGACCTAAAGTAAAATATATACAACACCACAAGACCAACTGATTTTGTTTTGGCTCGTGGAATCCTACTATAATTCACCAAATGTCTGTCCATCTGTATGTGACAGCTTAACTCAGGAACCACACAGCATATGAAATTTTCTGTGTGTACTAATGGAACCCCCAGGAATGTTTTTAGCAAGATACTTTTTTAAAAAAGTAATAGTGTGTGTGGTTTGCATTCACACTTGCCCTGATAATAATGATCTGATTCCATTTATCTGTATGTGAACTCTAAGTATCTAAAACAGTGCATTGTAGCCAGAAGTATTAAATTAATTATAAAAAAGTTTTAGGCCTTCCTCAGGTACTAGCTAAAATACCGCCCATAGGATGGTATTTCAGCTAGTAGTTGTAATGACTCCTCTCAGAATTTGAGACAATATATTAATGCTCATGGCCATTGTAAATCAGTGTCTACTAAAATTGTTTTCCTTTTGTATACTAAATAAATAACAGAAATAGAATTACCGTTATTAGTCTAATATTTACTCAGGATTTGTGAATACGTCTCTGGATGTACATATTGTTTGTTCGTGCATATTACAATGGATTGGTCCATTTGATGCCATTGTTATTCCTGGGAATTTATTAGACTGTTTCAGTTTAAGATATTGCCTATAGTATTGAGAAGGGTCATTAACATTCAAAGAGTTTGTTGTTAACAAAACGTTTCGGCCACTCCAATTACGGCCTTCTTCAGGTTTACTATCCAAATGTAATGGTAGTAAACAGAAGTGCAGAATTCAACTCGATGTGGCTTCCACTACTCAACAGGGACAAGGTATGGAAATCCAGGCCTAACAAGGAAAGGGAAGGAAAACACTTGAATCCTACGTTATAAGCTTTGCTGCTATTGGAGAAAAATCTTCTGTTTACCACCATTACATTCGAATAGTACATCTGAAGAAGGCTGTAGAATGGATCGGCCAAAATGTTGTGTTAACAACACAAACAAGAAGAAAGTGTTCAATCGTCTGAAAATCTCTTTGAATGTTTCAGTTTGTGTTTTAAATTTGATTTTTTCCTGTAGACTTGCTGTGGAGCATAGGGCCACGACCACTCTGTTGTGGTTTCAGTAGCAAGTAGGTTTTTACAGGGTGGAGTTGCTAGCTCCACACCTAACCCTCCTTCTTTTGACCCAGGCTTGGGACCAACTATTGCGACTGTCAAACTAGGTTTTTTTCTGTCAGAGTAACCTTCTCTTAGATGGACTGCCATACAGGGCTAACGGACTTCAACTGCCCTGCTATTTACCCATAGTTGGGGAGGGGGAGAAGTGGATTCGTGCCTTTCCAAGTGCATTAGTGTGTAGTGAATCTAAACAGCCTAGGCCGACACTTGAACTCAGCCAATTCTGCTTTCTGTGCCAGTAACCATTACACCACTCTGCACCTCCCAGTTTTAAAGGATAGAATATAAACTTTTGTTCGGACAATCTAATCACTTCTTCCCATCTTTAAACGTTTTGGTCGATTCATTCTACAGCCTTCTTAGGGTGTGATATCCGTAAGGAAAGAGTCACTTTATCTTTTTATCGTAGAATGAATCAGCTGAAATGTTGTCAACATTAAATATGGGGAGAAGAGATTAGATTGTCTGAACAAAAGTTGGTATGTTAATGACTCTTCTCAAAGTAATAGACAATAAATAATATTATTTTTCTACCCTAAGGTCCAGACTGAACTTGCTTTCACTGTTCTCTTATCTTTATAAGATTTCTAATGTTTTTCAAAGTATTGATTGTAAAGTTATGCATTCTATATAAGATTTAAACTTTTTTAGATGCTTTTATCTAAATACTAGCTGTTTATGTAACTCGTGATATCACTGGTAGGATTTGTTAAATACCAGGTCTCTCTGCAATGTATCCAGTCATTTGATATTAATGAAAAAATAGCCTACCTAGGGCAACAGCGCCTTAGTACTCTTCAAAGTACTCCACTTGGGGCCTCACACATCCTTCCACTTTTCAAAACAATTTGCAAAGTCTTCTTTTGGGATTGCCATCAGCTGCCTTGTGGTGTTCTCCATAATCTTATCCACAGTCTGAGAACCCAGAAGTCGCAGGGAACCAAATCCTGACTGGGGGGGTTGCCATATGTATGTGATGCAATGTTTTGCAAAAGAAAAAACTGCACAAGACGTGAATAATGGACAGGCTTGGTCATTGTGAAACTGACAGTTACACAGTACACAAGCTCACTCATTGGTGTCTCACTGCTGGCTGAGTGACCCCACGGGAGAGTCTGTTCACAGTAAGGTTCCCTATTCGGGTATGCACATACCTCAGAAGCCAAAGTGCCAGCATGACCAGCATTTATGGCAGTTCCTTCTGCCTATACTAAATAGGTTGACTCAACCTGAGTGGCTCCCTGGAACTGAGTTCTTTTGCTGACGGGGGGCACAGCATTTCCATTACAGATATATATATGACTTGTTTGGCCCAGTCGGTTAGAGAGCCACTGACCAATCACTTTTGTCATGATTTCAAATCATAGTAAGGAAATGTCAATTTTATATATCGGTTTGGTTAAACATGACTGGACAGACAAACAGTGAATAATTATGCATTCTATTGAGTATGATTCTCTCCTAAATTAGGTGAGGATTGTTCTTGTTGTTAAGGTAGAAAAACAAAGTCAACTCCAGCCTGCGACTTGAACTGGCATTTGAAAACAAATAGTGAGACAGCTAGGCACTAGGTGGAAAACAAATGAAATACTAATTATAATAGTGTCATTCAGCACTGACTGAATTTGAACACTGTATATTTAGGCAACATTTCAGGTTTTCCTATCACTGCTCTCTGACAAACTAAATATTTTTATCAGTTATCATTGTGCACTGAATTTTTGCAATTTTTGACCTAGCATTTGTTTGAGCAACTTTCAGCACTCAATCTATAAACTGTGCATTAAAATTAGGAAGGAATCAATTGTCAGTGGTTGTGACTTAATATAAATGTTTTTGACAGAATAGTACCATTATATATGTATAATAATTATGCAATTAAATATGATGTGAGAATTTAAAGAAAAAACAAAGTTAAAAAAACAACTAGATAATTTTTATTTTTTTTATTTTTGTATTTATTTTAAATTTTTCGACTCCTTTTATTCTCAAGAATTTTTACTTTATTACACAAGAAAAACCCTGTTCAGTAATTTTCAATGTTGAGAAAAGACTGAAAATAGGTCAAATATTTGTACAGGGATGCTGGTTTGTTAAAAGTGAGATTCTCCTATCCCAAAGATACAAGTCGCAAATTCTACTGTCCATCTGTAAAATAAATAATGGATCACCTCAAATACTGCCAGTGATAAATAGTATTAATCTTCAATATAGTGTATGACATTTTTATTGCCTTCAAACAGGTCAAAATTATTTCTCCTTATCAGCCTGTTATTGCAATGTCATTACATTGCTATCATGATCAAATATTATCGAATTTCTCTAATTATAGAAGATAAACAATGCCATCATTTTATTGTAGCAGTTTTAAAAAAACCCAAACAAAACACTTCACTCTAGTAAGTTATCGTCTAAAAACCGGATTTTGGTCATACAATCATCATCATCATCATCATCATCAAACTTTTAGCATCCATCGTTGGACATAGACCTTCCCCAAGATTCGCCAGACCTCTCGATCATGGGCGTCACAGAGCCAATACTTTCTGAGCTTGTCTAGTTCATCATGCCATCTTTTTGCCAGCCACAGTTTCGCATATGGTCTCTGGGGTTCCACGTTGTGTGTCATGATGTTCAGCAGTTGTCTGACGTGCAACATGACCATCCCATTGCCATTTGAGTTTTCTAATGGTTTCTATGATATCTCTGATTCCTGGTATTTTTCTAATATAATGTGCTGTCTTGTGACATCTCCATGTGATGTTGAGTATAATTCTCTCCTATGCACGAGGTTAGGTTTCATGTTTCAGCTCCATAGTCACCTATCAGGAGGATGCATTGGTTGTAGACCCTTCTTTTTAGGACTAATGGGAAGGGTCTACAACCACTGCATACTCCTGATAGTCACCTATGGAGCTAAAACACGGCAAACCACACTTACTATAATATTAAAATTCGTATATTTGTAGGGAGAAGTTATCTCCCTTGATACGTTTGAATTACAGCTGTTTCCAGTATACTTGATTATTATAATATGAGAACTTTAGATTTATCTGTCTTTCTGTAATTGGATATTTAGAAATGAATCATTTTGCATTTGAATTAAACAAATTTTTTCGTATTTTTCTCTTTTGTAGACTAATACAAACTATGCTGGTTTTGACTGCAGTTTGTTGTTATATATTGTAAGTATTAAACTTTCCTTTCCTTTTTTTTTTAATTTTTTTTTTTTTATAAAAACATTTGCTATGTTTTTATGAATGGTCTTTAGAAATTACAAAACTTTTTATAATTCAATAGTTGAAAGTGTATATTCATAACCTGCATACCTATGGCTATTATCTTGATTTATTTTTATTAAATTGTCAACCATTATTAATTTTTGATTAGTTTTTCTTTCTTCTTAATTTTAGTTGCTTTTCATCGCAACTACTTGGATCTTAATTTTAAAAAAAAAATCAAGAGTACGTAAACAGGTCAAAATCAACAAGAAGTTAAACTATGGCCATCATGGATTTTGTTCAAATTTGGCACAATTATAGATTTCTATGAGACATTGAATGACACATGTCTCACATTTCTAGCTCAAAAGGCTCCTCTGAACTTTGCCAAAAATGTTAATTTTTGAAAGTAATGACAAAGTTCAAAAATCAATATCTTGGTTGTTTTATACACCTAGAAAGCTCATTTATATACCATTTTAAAGTACTCAAGTAGATCTAAAACTTTTATTTATATTGATTTTCACAAAGTTCAAAAATTTGTATCTCTGGAACACTTTGAGCAAGAAATGTGATTCAATCTATAATTGAACCTCAATACTTAAAAAGCAGACAAAAGCGCTTGAAAACGTGCAATCAATTGCAGTAAAAGTATAAAGCCTTTTAAAGGAGAGTAAGAAGAAAGTGCAACTTGTCAAAGTCTTTTACAAAACATGGGGCAGGAGCCACTGTTACAAAGTGTATAATAATAATGCCTGTCCTAATTGACTTGTATTTCCTACATTTCAAAACTAACTGAGCAGTGGTGTTTTGAACTTTTTGTAGTTTGTTAATTTGTGATTTATTCAAGCCAAAGAAAAGTGAATTACAGTAGTCTAATCTACTGGTAATAATAGAGTGAACCAGCTGTTCAGTTTCATAGTTGGAAAGTAAGTTTCTAATACTATGGACATCTCTAATTAATTTATAACAGTGGGAGACTACATTATTAACATGCATTTCTAAGTTTAGAGATTTATCTAGATAGGCCCCAAGATGTTTTGCCCAGTCAGAAAAATGTATGCAGTCGCCATTATTAAGAATTACGCTGTTGATGGTTTGAACATTTTTAGCACCTGGAGTAAATAATATAATCTCAAGAAAGAAGGTAGTGATCTGATCCATAAAGGAAGGTACCTGTTTTTTAATAACATTACATTGAAAACTAAGCGCAAAGATCTGTCCGGCATTGCTGTTGTCGGCATATCCACCGGTGGAGAAATCTGCACATTCTATTACTTTATATAGAGATCTAATGTAGATATTAAATAGAACAGGACCGAGAACTGAGCCCTGGGGAACTCCAAACAAAACATTTACATAATCAGATAGTTAATCGTTAATTCGAACACGTTGCTTTCTATCAATAAGAAAGGACTGAAACCACTTCAATGCTGTGCCCTGATGCCAAATTCTTTGTCCAAAATGGTTATAAGCTTATTAATGTCCACAATGTCAAAAGCAGCACTTAGATCCAAAAGCAACAAAATAGTTGCACTATTACTTTCAGAACCCATGGGTGCATCATTGACTACTCTTAATAGCTAAGTTTCGGTACTAAGAAACCTTTTATATCCATGCTGCTGAAGACACTGGAACCCTTTAGCTCATTTTTGGGCGTTCAGTCTCACCAATACCACTTTCTCAATGCTATGTGCTTGCTAATTAGAACTATATCTGAAACTTGTCTATAATTTTTTAGTACTTGAGCGTCCAGACCGCTTTTCTTTAAGCGGGGCATGATGGTTGATTATTTAACCCCTTGGGATGTGGGAAATAAGAATATCAATAGTCTTTTTTGTTAATTCTTACCGGAGAACATCACTGCAGGCAGTTTTGATCATACTCTGTTTTATAATGCTCTCAAGTTCCTCGACTGGAGTGGGAGGAAATTTCTTGAGTACAGCACCAGCAAAATCGTCAGTCTCAATAACCTTTGAGGAACAAGTGGATGGAATCTGGTCTCTTAACTTGGCAACCTTTCTCACATTAAAATTATTGAAATGGTTGGCAAGAATATGGGGATCTCGCTCTTACTGTGGTAAGATACCAGAGGACCTGTTTTTGTCTAAAACCTGTGAAACAATTTTATATAAAGCACCTTTTCAGGGGAAAAAAACCAAACTATATGTCTACGGGTTAGATTTGATCTGCCAACCATAAAAGCTCTGGTAGCTCAATCGGTGAAGTAGTTGCAGGTGTGTTCTTTTGTTTTTGTTTTTTTTTAAAGCATTTGACTAAAGCTTTAAAGAAGGGATCTAAAGATGCCAACTAAAGTTATTTCTCTGTGTGTAATTTTAAAGAAATTCTTTTCTTTTACAATTTAATTATGTAGATATATATACATCCACACACATAATAATTAACAATGAGCATTTGTTGTCTGTCACGCTTACGTCATTGGTGACGTAACTTAGTAGAGATAGAATTTTGTTAGGTTAAACTTGATAAATTGTATCTTTACCTTATTTTAATATTCAGGAAATATTGAACATAAACGAGAAACTGCTGCGCAACATAATGTTTTTGATATTTTATAAGTACAATGCAATTGCCAAATTACTTAATTATTGCCATCATTTTTTGTTATAGTTATATATATTGAATCAAAGCAAGTTATTGTAAAATACTTCTGGATTACTATGTTCAAAATCTTTTTGCTACAAAGTAAAGAGCCTTCTAAATCAGTACAAAATTGTTAAAGGATATCTTTCACTCTAGTCCTCCCTCTGATCCATGTTGATCTTTTTCTATCTCTTAGAGTTGTTCTTTCCATGCCTCTCTGCGCGATTATCAGTTTGTTTTGTTAATTTCCATGTTGCGCATCCATATGTCATTGTCATAGCTGGTATTATGCATGTATCATAGAGACAAATATATTTGCTTGAAAATTAATTTTTAATTGTGTTTTTGTTTTTCAGTTGGCTGTGCACTTTCCTGGCTCAGTTGAACCCTTTGTTTGGCCCACAATTGGAGAGTGGAACCATCAGGTTTTTGAAGATGGAATGGGACAAGGTAAAAAAAAAAAAAAGCACAAATATATCGAAGTGTTTCTTTAGCAATTTTAGAAGAATATTTGGGTCGCTGTGCATGATAGGTGCCCAGCAAACCATTTTTAAAAAGTTGATATTTTCGTTATTTTGAGAGATACAATGCTCAGTTTAAAAAAAAAAAATTTAAAGCTTTCAACATTTTATGAAGAGTGTTCAAGCTTCAAAATGGAAAATAAGGATGAGCATTGTAGCGTTAAAGATAACGAAAATATCAACTTTTAAAAAAAATGGTGCGTTGGGCACTTATCATGCGCGGCCACTCGTTTAGACTGTGCTCTTATCCAGGGTTGTTAGAAGGGGGTATAAAACGAGCTTTATCACAGAGACTTACCCAACGCAGGCTGTGTTGGGTAAGTCTCTGAAATAAAGCTCAGATTATCTCCCCTTCTGACCAAGTTTGGCAATCCTAGAAAATCGATTTGATAGAAAGTATATAATTGTCTTTATATTGCTAGACTAAACATGTTATTATTAAAATTTTATGTAGCATGTACACTAATTTATTGAAATTGTCCTTCTTTATTAAAGGCTTATTTAAAAGTACATTTTGGAATGCTAGTTTCTCCTTGAGTTAAAAATTATAGATGAAACTTGCCTATTGAACTAGTTTATTATTTCATGTAAAGAAAAATAGAATAAAATTTAAATAAATTTTTTTTTGTTTCTTTTTAAATTTCCTCCAAAAAAGGGGAGGGTCAATTTATAATGTAAGTTTATGCTAAATTGGTCCCTTAGTTTGACCCCTGAGTGGCCTCCTCCAACATTTAGTGAGATTTTATTAAAAAGGAAAATTTGCAATGGACATGCACTATCACTTTATTGATGAAACACAACCTCAAGGCCTCAATTTCTTTTTATAATCATGGATAATATTATCAAACGGTTATTGTTATCAGAATCAGTTAATCCCAAACACTTATTTAAAATGGATGAAAAATTAAAAATTTTATTTAAAATAATGTTACAATTACTTCATCCAATAATAAAGATTGATTTCTTAAGATTACTAGTTCTCAAACATGAAAACAACAAAAATTTGGCATCGAGAGTCGGGTGTGAGCAAGTGTAAATCAGCTTCTGCTAGTCCATGAAGTCTTCGTGGCCGATTGGTAAAAGCAGTTAGGTGTAAACTAGACTCCCTCTGGCAATGAGGGTGTGAGTTTGATTCTCACAGAAGGCTTATTCTTTATTATCCGACTGCAGTGTTATTTGTTGTCATGGAAACAACGGCCCGAATTGAAAGTTTTATGTAACATTTGGAAATAAGATGATGGTAAAAACTAGTCAAATTTAATTAAAATAATGTGTAAAAATTTTCCATTTACCATAATCAAATATTTTTATAATGTAAACTTGTTTATAACAATGAATGTAAATAGTTCCAATTTTCATATCTTTTGCTTAAATCAGCCAGTTAATGTTATCTAAAAAGACCCTGTCCAAAAGTGATCACAATAAGTGGCTTCCTCTTTATTATGAGGATCTCCATTAAGTTTTCACAAATGAAGCATTTGCTTATCTAACTGTTTAGTTGTTTTTATTCTTTATTATTTTCATAGAGAAGAACATTAGAATTTAAGATTATGAATACAAAACTGTTTTATTTAGTGTCTCTCTTATCTTTTATGTTTTGCTCCACTTCACACTTCTCCATCTTTTATTATGAATAAGAAATTATTGTTCAAATTTAAAATCCCTGTAATTAGTGAATACATATTAAACAGAATATTTATATATATTTAGAAATAAATTTATGATACATATTAAACAAAATAGTTCCTAAAACGTTTCTTCCTCTGAAGAGTGTCAGACGAAACAAGCTTTTTTGGAACTATTTTGTTTAATATGTATCATAAATTAATATATAAATATTCTGTTTAATATGTATCTGCTAATTACAGGGATTTTAAAATTCGGTACGACCAAAAGACTTTTCAAATTTAAAAGAAAGAAATCTGTTATTTTAGGTTTTACTTTGTAATTAAATATCAAAGACTTAATGGTGTCTTGATACATTTTCTTTCTCTTTTGTTTTTCAGAAGTAAATTCATGTTTCTGTCACCTAAGCAGAAATGGTTGCACTAGTGAGTGAGAACTGCAGAAACCTAGCAAGGATCCAAGAGTGTGAACTTAGAATTGTTATTGGTGTCGCATTTTCTTCAGCCAACTTGCTGAGGAAAAACTGAATTCTTTTAGTTGAACTCTTGGGGAAAAAAGAGAATAAAAAAAGAAAAATCTGCAAATGATTGATTGAATGCATAAGTGTGAATAAATTTCTATGTAATTATCTCCCCTGTTTCTCTCATACAAGTTGTCTCCCCCGTCATTTCAGAAGCCAACAACATTCCTATTTCTTACTGATTTTATTGCCTGCATTCTGAATAATCCCATTATGAATAAAGCAGTATTTGTAAAAACTTGGATAACAAAAACTGGCAACGTTTTCCCAATTGTTTTCAGGGAGTGGCCTTTATATTAACTTTTGTTATGTCTTGGCAAGCCACCATAAAACACATACACATAATAGTAAACTGCTTTTCTTTTTTTTTTCTTTTTTTTTAAAAATGATGTTGGGAAAATCTTTAATATTTAATTTCTGATTAAATACCATTTAAGGATCCTATGTTTGTTTCTGCCAGATTGATGTTTGTGTGCAGGTTTTTAGGATTTTTCCTTTAACTGGTCTGTATATTGTCTTTGTCTTGTTTATATGCTACATGTATATATATGAATATGTACATGAAAATAGATTGGTTAATAAACTGTTGAATAAAACAAATGACTTCTACAATTTATCAGTGATTCTTTTTCAAAAGATTCTGCTATTTAACCTTTTATATCCCAATCTGACAAAAAAGAAAGACATTTTACTCAGTTTTAACCAAAATAAAAGGATTTAGAGCTGACCAACTCTTGTTAAATAAAATGGGGCAAGGGAAGTAGATGAATGAAAGCTGTTCAGATTTCACTCTCACAGAAGCTACTCTGAACGATTTGTCATTTATATGCTGATGACTTGTTACTAAAATATGAAGCTTAGGAGTATATAACACTACTGTGCCATCAAAAAATGACAGCAATATTTAAGTAATTTTGCAATTACTTAAATTATTCACTATTGACTCCCACACATCGAGTATTAAGTACCATTTAGGATGATTTTTAGATGAGTGTGGATTTATATTCTACACATCATAGGCTTCATTTTAGTACTTACCCTATATTGATAGCTTATGTGGTTGCGAAGATATGGAACATTTAGTTTCAGATACTTGGGGACATTTTCTAACCAAAGTTTTCAGAATATTGATGTTGAAAGTATATGAACAATGATGAATTTCTAGAGATGCGGTCTCAGAAAAACTCATTAAAACCTGTTTTGTATTATTAAACCACCATATTTTTAACAGGAATGGTTAGATAAGATATTTATGAAGCCAGTTTTGATAAAATCTCAAATGACCTGCACTAGCTATTTTTAGCTCCAGCTCAAATCTGATCCGTGCAATTTAATACTGGATTCGGCGTGCAGGATCATATGAATATATATGGATACAGACTGCATCTTACATATGAAGATTATAGAGACTATCTTTGAACATAATGCATTGTGATAAATAGCAACAATACAATGAAAGAAATATTAGTAAAAAATTAATACTAATGCTTCATCTAAGAAATTTAGAAAACTTGAGACTTACATTAAGTAGCTTATCTAATTGTGAATGTAGACATGCTTAAAAAATGTTATCTTTAAGTTTCAAGAATTTTCCAAAAGTCAATTTTCTTTGTGGAAATATTCCTCTTTTGTCTAACCATTCTTTGCTCAACATTTCTGTAGCTTGATAGTAAGCCATTTGTCACTTTTTCATAGTCTGGTTCATAGCTACAACAGATTTACTAAGTGAAGATTATTAAATACTACTCTTCTTCTAGCATTGTCTTGGAAAAAAACTTCAAATATAACAACACAGAAAAGCAAATGATATAGAGATTTCATAAAATTAACTGAGTGATGTGCACCAAAATATCATAACCTGCATTTTGGTATTAAAAAAAGGATCTGCACCAATTGATGGTATCAAGCACAAGATTTTCAATTATTCAAAAAGTGGATGTTTTAAATAGTAAAAAAAAACTTAAGACCAAGTGAAATGTAAAAACTATAAACCCAGAAATATTGAATAAACTAAAATTTTCTAGGTTAAATTTGCTTTTTAAAACAGACAAACTGAGCAAACTTACTAACTGCTTGTCTATAAGTAATTACTTTGACCCGTCTCCAGTTGATAGAATCAGTCACATGGCTGGGAGGCCTTATTTATGGTCAGCCTTTTCATTAGGGAAAATAAAAATGCCAGCTAAGTAAAAATTCACCAGTCAAAATTCGTGGAAATGGAGTTCAACCAAGTGAAATATCTTGAGGATATTCTATCAATTCCTGTGAACCATTTATTCAAGGAAGGCATTGTAACAAGATAAGATGTATGGAACGATAACGCTGGCATCTGTTGTGGCCTCTGATCAGTGGGAGATAAAATTAAGCCTGTCTGCTTGTCATGGCCTCTGATGAATGGGAAGACTAAATTATAGGACAAAGGAGAATGCTATTTATTTGGACAGAGACAGCAATAGAGAAGAGAGCAGAGTCGCATCCACCTGAGTCTAAGCTTGTAATTCAATGCATTGCTTTGCTTTTTGCTACAGTATCATTTTGTATTTTAAAGATAATAGCTGGGAGGGAATTCCTAAGAATTGTGCACTTGGCACCATTTGGCATGATGTTAGATATGACATTTACAAAAATCACTGCAAACAAGTTGGTGTTGATCTGTGGTGGCCTGTGTGCACAATACAATATGGCAACCACCGAAAAGTGTCAATCTCATGTCTCCACCACTGTTAACCAGAGATTATTGTGTAATACTGCTAATTATATGTATATTGTATACAGATACAACAGTGGGGTCCAAAGATTTTAAGACAAAAAAGTTATTTCCTTGAATACATGGACATATATGTGTTATATTATGGTTATGCTAGATTTTACAGTATCATTTACAGGTGGCCTGTGTGTGCAATACAAAAATGGCCACCACCAAATAGCAGTGGTGGAGACACGAGATTGACACTTTTCGGTGGTGGCCATATTGTATTGTGCACACAGGCCAACAGTAAATGATACTGTATTTGTAAAATCTATAAATTATAATTCTATTGTAAATTACATTGTATCAGAATAAGTACTTTTGTTTGAGGCTTGAAATGGGGACAAAAGTTGTTTATTAGAAATATTGGCCAAGAGAGGTTGAGAAAGGCCAGATGGAGCTGTTGACATGTTGGTTTTGAGAATGGAGACGAAGAGATGTTCTGGACTGAGGTTACACTTGACCTGAAATGGAACACAGGCAGTGTTCTCGGTGAGGCCTTTGATCAGAAATCCTGTTGACATATTGGTAACAGATGATGGAGAGGGGTGGAAATCGTGTGATGTAGAAACCAGATGTCTGCTTCGAGGTGGTAGTGGTTGGAGAAGGTACCAGTAAAATTGAATGTCTCCCCATGTCCGTCAACCCAACTCCCGAATTGAGGGTTACCCATAAAAGAACTTGTTTTTATGTTTTTTAGTCTTGGAATGAGATGCCTAGCGAACTCTTGTCATTTTGATATCTGAGGTGGAGAGTCAGAAGCATAGTATTTCAGTATAGTAGCAACCGAAAAAACAACTTATTCAAGTCCCACTGAAAACTAGAGACTA
>VCCN01005031.1:732364-744215 GCA_006491835.1 Architeuthis dux | reverse complement strand
GGCCTCTAGCAAAAAAGTTAGTGATTTAATTTGTGTGATTTTTATATTATAAGTGATTATAAGTGATTTAATTGGTGTGACACAAGGTCATGTTTCTGGAGTTACCAGTGAGTAGGTATTTACTCAGCTTGGCTTGGTTCGGCACAATACCAATAGTTTGGAGCAGTGTTACCAATTTAGCGCGTTTCGCGCTAAATTTAGCGCGTTTCTTGTTTTGGCATTGCAAAAAGCGCTAAATTAGCGCGTATTCGTCTAAAACATTTTGGCCTTTTCTGGCCATTTTCGACCATTTCTAGCGTCTTTTTGGTGGTTTTTGTCCATTTTTGGCAATTTAAAAAAGTTTAGCGCTTTTTTAGCGCTTTTTTAGCGCCTTTTTAGCGCCTTTTATTCTGTTTTTCTTATTATAAAATGGACTGATTGAAACTTTATAAGAAAAAAGTGTGGATGGAGAAAGAAAATGTAAATATCACCTACGGCCTGTCTCATAATCTCAGACTGCCCAGATTTATTGGCTGAGGCAGTTAGGTATTTTCCCACTGGCGTAGGTGTTCAAGCCCAGGTAAAAGTCAAAATTTCGAACATTGATTTTCCAAGCAGGCAGATCACCTCCATTTAGAAGACTGGCACAACACCTATCGGCGCCAATGGCACTCTTCTCAGGAACCGGTGAAAGCTTTTATAAAATCCTTGATTCACATGGTGTATAGAAGGCGTCCTTCTGTCTTAACAGACAATGGAACGACATTGAAGTCACCTCTCTAGGGCGAAAGCCTGGTAGAAGTGTATGGAGATCCTGGGATCCCAGTGGACAGAATCTCACTCTCAGCCTTGCTGGTGTAGTCCAAAGGAAGGCGGAGCGATACGTTTGGCATCAGCTCGGCTGCAGGAGCTACCAGAAGGAAGTCAAAGTTGGCATCCATCTTCTTTAATGGGGACCCCACTCCCTGGTTTGGAGTCAGCGTTATCTTCCTAGATCAGTTGCCAACCATGGCAAGAGAACCCAGTCTGCCCTGCACAAGGGATAAGAGATGGCTTCATGCCTTTCCCAATGGCATTAGTGCGAAGTGAACGCAAACTGTCTGTCGGAGTTGAACTTGGTTCGCTGATTCCACTCTCCGTGATGCTAACCGTTAGGCCACCCGCAACCTCCACCACAGTGTGTATATAAGTTCAAATATTTACTAATCTTAGTGTTATATATGTGGAGAAGGTTGTAATGCTCTGTTCTCGGCGTTGACTGGCAATCATTTGTTCCGCTGATTGTATTTGTATCCGATCGATACCGTCAAAAGAAACGTCCGGTTACTTGTACCGTAACACCTGTCTTCCACTATGGTTCACTCACAGCGACATCACTTTCCTAATCCAGGACTCTTGATGTCACTCAACGGCCGATCATTTTATACACCTTGGCTCTCTGCCAAACAGAAACGGCAGGAGGTGGCATCACAATAGTAGTGGGAGTGGTCTTCTTTAAACTATCCAACACTTAGTCTGTCAGAGGCCCAAATGGGGATAGGAAGAATGTGTTGCGCCAATCTTGCAAGTGCGAAGGCTTCCTTTCTTTGAAAATCATCATTCGAAATCTTGGCTTTTACTAGTTTTTGAACACCAATCACCAGTGCTAGTGGAAAATACTCAACTATCTCAGCCATGGGGTAGTTCATAATATTTGCTAAGCTTAGCTTAGTCTGACACAGGGCCACAGGAGTGGGACACCCAGTGAAGAAGACTGAACTCATTTCACCTGCGAATTGTTCTAAAAGATGTACTTTGCTAAGCATCTCGACGTGGTAGGCACCCACAAGAGTTATTTACTAAGATTAGCTTAGTGCGGCACAAGGCCAATGTGGTAGAGCACCCAGTGAGCACTACACACACAATGGTCTGCGAGATATGCTTGTTAACAGTGCTCTAAGCAGGCGACTAATAAAAAAGACAGCCTACTATATATATTTAATAAGTTTAGCTTAGTATGGCACAAGGCCAAATGAGGGAAGTAAAAGTAAGAAGATTCTATTGCGCCAAACCTCCAAGTGAGAAAAGCTTGCCTGCCTTGAAAAGCAGCATTCAATCCTTGCCTTTTTACCTGGGCTCGATCATCGACACCTGGTGGGTAATACGCAACTATATTAGACACAAAGCGGGCGCTTGTATATGCATATTTAATATTATCCACATATATTAAACGCAATGTGTATACATATATATTTTTCTGTGTAACACTTTTGAATGAGAGCACAGATACTACACTCTGACCCTAGGTAGAAGTACGGGGAGCAACAATTTGATTCTAGGCAGAGCGCACAGATGCTCTGATCCTAGGCAGAAGTTCCGATCCATACGTGAATAATCCGGTCATTTTTTTACGGGCACTATGCTAGTTATATAATATTATATGTGTGTGTGATTTACTTTACGATTCCTTATAGCATAAGCCCTGGTGGACATATCTCATTATTAGACAGGAAAAATAGGCCAACCATCTAAGCAATTGCCTAACCTACATTTTTAAAGCTGAAATTGGCACTTTTGGGTTGTGAGGATCAATTTAAGACCAGACAACATTTCGAGAAATAACCGGAAGTCACGTGATTAATTAGGGCCTAAATTTCCATTAAAATGTTGATATCTCTGGACATATAGGCCGCAATCAGATACCAATTGCATATGTAGATAGAGCGAAGTAAGACCTATATTTGTTAATGCAGGAAGCATAAAGCTCAAAGTGCCAGGCACATTAATTTGTTGAACTCTTTGGCCTGTTTCTGTGCCTCACTGAAAGTGGAGGAACATTTGATTTAAAATTAGAATTTGTAAAGTCCTGCGTGATATATAAGTTACCGACAAAGTGTGAAACTAAGGTATTGAATGTCTAGGTATTCTATAGAATGCCTAGCGTGTTTGTGCAAAGTATAAAATAAGCTTTTTTCATTCTGACCTTCTATACTTACCTAGGGATTTTAATAGAATGCCTAAGTAGTCTATAGAATGTCTAGCATGCTTAATACCACTTGTGTCGTGCACAACGTATCTGAAACCTGAACTAAACAAAAGATATTCCGATGAACATTATATCGTTTTAGTCTTCTTTTTATCACAGCAGTCTGAACTTAAATGATATTTTGAATTGCATGGCACATTTTTCTTAACACAAAATCATTTCTTAGTTTGACACTTTGTCTTACTCATTCACTTAACAAATCCTCACCCTGTTCCCGTAGATTGTTATGTTCAGCTGACCTGGGTGAGATTTGTTTATCCATCGGGATGTCTTCCAATGCCACTAAAGGCTTATTGTACACAGAAAACTGCGATCTGGCATAATGCTGTTTTAAGACCCCTTGTGTCGTGCCCAACCGATAGTCACCGCCCTGGACATCCATGATGGCGGTCAAAATATTGCGAGCGTTTCCACGTCCTATCCGAATGCCAGACACTCTATAGAATACCTAATAATTCTATTAAAACCTCTGGGTAAAGTATATAAGGTCCGAATGAAATAAGCTTAGTTCAGATTTTGCCAAAAGTGCTAAGCATTCTATAGAATATCTTAGTTTCACACTTTGCCGGTAACATATATACAAAATTGCTAAAAAGAAAAGATGATATGTAGCTATTCTATCTATTTGTAAGATTCACAATACTTCAGTAGCATGATTATTACCTCAGCCTACGAAGTTGGAGAGGTATATGTATTCGATCGCGTCTTTCCGTCTGTCCACACGATGGATTTCAATAGAATTTTGCAGAAGAGTGGGCAATGGGGTAAGAAAGAAGTGGTTAAATTTTGGGGCGGATACAGGAACTTTATTTTGATAGAGAGATATTTTACCGTTTTCTTTCCATACATTTATGTATACGCTCAAGACTCTCCGCACGATATCTCCAAAGATTCTCAATGAATTCTAATGAAACTTTCTGGAATGGGGTGAAAATAGGCCACGGAAGAAATAATTAAATTTTGGATCCATGCAAAATTACCACCCCTCCATTGTAGTTTTATGTCCACACCACATAATATCGCCAAAAGTCCATGTCTGTCCACACTATATCTCCAACGGTTCTCAATGAATTTCAATGAAGTTTTGTGGAAGGGTAGGAAATGGGCTACGAAAGAAGTGATTATATTTTTGGACGTAGTATCTATGCCAAATTACTTCCCCTGGCAATGGCGTTGGCAGAGGTATGCGCTCTCTGGGTGCTTTCTAGTTATCGTCTGCAATGATGGCCTACAGAGAAAAGAAATTTAAAAAAAAGGTGCATTAACCAAAATGGTGGCTCACAAAACGCAACCCCAATAATGTGTTTGAAATTAGAACATGATACTGAACGCTTTTCAGGCAATCAGATTCGCAAGAAATAATATTATCTTTCGAATGTAATTATTTTCTTTCGCTTTACTCATTTCTGTATCGTTCCCTTGTTCCTTCTTTTTTTCTTTTTTCATTTGATTTCACTATTTAGCAAGACCTTTCTCCGACTGTTTATGTACCCAGTTCGGAGTAAAAAAAAAGAAGGGGGGCGGTGAGAGGAGGAAGGTTAGACGATTATTCAGATTCCTCGCCGCCCTTTGTCGACCTAAGTTTGGATTCCGACCGATTGCTATTCACTTTGGCCGTGTTGGGCACTTTGCCATATTTATACAATCCAGTATTTTTCCTACTCAGCTTTGATTCACATTCATCAGAGTTTCGTCAACAAAGTAAATTGTATATGACAGTTGAGGAAAAAAGTTACCTAGGAGACGAGTCGTCAAATGAAAGGCTGATTCATGTCGTCTGCGAATTACCTGTTTGGGGATAGGGTGGAGAACTTCTTTATGCACGATACGTTTTCTTTGCCTTTTGCAAGGAATTACAATGTGTGTTTTACTTGGTATCAATGGTATGTTGGTATGTGTTTTACTTGGTATCACTTGGTATCAATGGTATGGTAGTGTGTGTTTTACTTGGTATCAATAGTATGGTAGTAATACTAACAGTGTGGTCTCTCGCCGTTTTGCATTTTGTAAACATGCTTTACACTTTCTAGAGGGGTTTTGTTTCTTAGCTTTTGGGGGAATTTCTGATGCGAAAGTATAACACACTATCGTAAGATAAGTTATCTCGTCTGTGGCAATAGACTGATGACTTGCTACGAGCTATCTCGTCCGTGGCAACAGACAGGTTAAACAGCTCAGTATTGTTGAGCCGAGTTCAAACTCCAGTCGAGGCCGTCTACGTTCAATTCGCACTAACATCCTTGGGAAAGATATGACTCCATCTCTTCTCTCCGCAGATATGGGTAAAATAGCAGAGCAGACTGGGCTCTCTAGCCTTGGGAGGGCAACCTGTCTAGGGGAAGGACATCTCTGATTCCCAACCAGAGATAGGAGCTCCCTTAAGGAGGTTGGATGCCAACTTCGACGTCCTTCCTGGTGCTAAACGCATCGCGTTCCGTTTCCTTTGGACTACTACATCAGAGAGGCCCAGAGTGGGATTCTGTCGACTTGGCATCCAAGGATCTCCACACGCTTCGCCCAGGCTTACGCCCTGGAGGAGTAACTTCAGTGTCGTTCAGTTGTCTATCAAGACAGAAAGAGCCCTTCTTCTATTATCTTTAACAGTGTTGAGTCCTGGAAACAAGTCTGAAACCCTTAAGAAGTAACAAGATGGAACAGTAATCCGAAGGGAAATAAACACAACGATAAATAGTGGGAATAGTATTCAAAGCTACTAGAAAACGTGGTGTCACTTGATCCAGAGAATTGGAGTATGAAGATAAAATTATAGTGCTTGACACGGGGACACCGATTTTGTGGTGCTAGTGTTAAATTAGATTAACTGTTTTAGTCACCTATGGCGGTGTTTTTTTTCCTTTGCGGTTAATACTTCTGTCTAATTTTATATTTCCCAATTATAATATATTCATCACATCTGTACCTATTAGCAAGAGAACGAACCTGCCGCAACAAATTGTACCAACTATCCCCACAGGCGGTGTAGGTTGGTACACCTTTTTTCCAAATGTTTAAATGATAATATAATAAACTTAACTAATATTTCAGATTTAAACGACCCATTCAAGAGAAGTCTCTTTTCCATAGTAACTTTTGGTCATATTTGCGTTTTAATGAATTAATTTCATGGATTTTACAGCCATCTAAGTGAAAAAGCACTGGTCTCCCGTACAGTAAACATCAAGAAATAGAGAAGTTTAACATTTTAGCTTGCTTATTTTATATTTACTAGTAAATCACCCGTTGTTTCCAACCAGACTGCTCTGCTATTTACCCATAGCTGGTAGGGAAGAGATGAATTCATGCCTCTACCAAGGGCATTACTCAAAGCAGTTACCAACTGAAAAACAAAATAAATAAAAGTTACACTACTTTGTTATAAAGCGTAAAACAAAAGGAGAGTGAGAGAGAGAGAGAGGGGGGGGGTAATACGCATTTGAAGATATGAGTTGTGTGAAAATATTTGTTGTTGGAAACGTGTGTTAATATAAGCTGCGGAAGTGTAATAGTTATCCATTGCCAGATAATCCATTGCTAGTAATCCATTGCAAGATGAAAGCCCCGACTCACAGATAGAAGTGAGTTGCCATCAATCACAATAAAACAAATACTTTATTGGATTAACTATAGAATAGCAATGACGGAAATTCCCGTCATCCGCAGTTAAAGGGGGTAAGTTGCAATTTATTTTCTATTTGAAGTGAAGACAGGAGATTTTAGAAGTTAGGCTTCTCTTGGTGTTATGCTGACTAGATTGGAACCTTTGGGCGGAACTGAGAGAGATAGTTTTGAACAAATGCATGTACATCCATGTATCGACTTGCGTCCTGGTTATGTTCTGGTAGTATGGACACAACTCGATCTGGGTGTAAGTCGACAATTATAGGATGAAATGGAATTGTACAACTTTGACATATACATATTTATCTAAACCTCTATATGGTACATACGTATTCCTAGCATTTTCGAAGAGAATGGAACAAATGTCATCCATTATGTTTCTTTCACAAAGTCATTAGCTCAACCCAGCAAAGTGTCTGCTCTTTTACCTTCTCATTCCCGCCTTCTCTGTCAGGAGAATTTGAAACAAACATGACGTATATGTTACGCCCAATCGGCGAAATTGCCTAATTAGCGAATAAAACTACGTATTTACTTATTTTTTTGTAAAAAAGGGTTGATTTCACTTTGATTAAATAAACTTTTGATTGTAAAAAAAATTGTTATTTTTATCCTTGTTTTGATTAAATAAACTTTTGCTCAAATTAAAACTACCTATTTATTTATTTTGGGGAAAAAAATCTTAAAACTACGTATTTACTTTTTTTTCCCAAAACTAAATTAATACGTAGTTTTAATTTGATCAAAAGTTTATTTAATCAAAACAAGGATAAAAACAAGTATACACTGCGTTCTCTTAAGCAAGCTAACAATAACATGGCAGAAATTTCGTAGTTGAGCCATAGAACTGGAACGGCTGAAATTCCCGTCATCCGCAATTAATGTGTTTTAAGCTCTTATGGGGATTATCGGGCGTAAGTCGGTCGGACATAACTCGACGTATGACTATATACCTTTTATTGATTGGTTATTTTTTAATTTGTTATTTGTTAGTTCATGTCTTTTGTGAATGGTCGTGATCTCTACGAAATAATTACAACTATGGTTAAAATATCTGAGTAGGGTATTTGTCATAGAGTGTATGTTGTAGATAATTGCTAGATTGATTGATCGATTGATTAATTTGTTTAGCGGCATATCAACACTTGATGGGTCATTTAATGCCGAAATCAGTTTAAAATTCAGAGGTTTTTTGTTTTTTAATTTATTTTTTAACTAGAGTCTTGCGACTTTGGTGAAAGGTTATTTTTTTAAAATAGAGTCTTGCGACTTTAGTGAAAGAACAGCTGGCCCCTCTGCATGGAATGCGTATTCTAGGCCCCAGCCGACAGGGCCGATAATTGCTAGAGTAATGTAATGAATTGGTTAATTACTGAGTACTCCACTATTCTGGTCCTTGTGACAGACGAAAGGGGGCTTAGTAGTAAATATGCGAAAAAAATATTTAGGTTAGTCTAAATGATTTTTTTAAGTGTGGATGCCTGAAAAGAAAAAGAATATAAAGTTGCATTTTTTACTTGACGAAAAGACCCCAAATGCTGGGTCTTTTTCATTAGTCCCCAACTCGAAAACGAAAACCCTAACCCTAACCCCTAACCCTAGGGAGAGACTAACGAAATAAAATTAACGTATCAGTTCCAACTGGTTATGAATATTGTCGTCTGGTGTGGACTAACGAAAAAAGCACCAACACTCTATACCCTATATTGCTAATCTTTGTTATTTCAAACTTCAACATTTGAACCCAAACACCACGAATTCAGTGTTGCCAATTTAGCGCGTTTCTTGTTTTGGCAGTGCAAAAAGCGCTAAATTAGCATTTTTGGCCGTTTCTGGCAGTTTTCTGGCTAATTTTGACCGTTTCTAGCATCTTTTTGGTAGTTTTTGGCCATTTCTGGCTATTTTAAAAATGTAGGGCTTTTTTTTAGCGCTTTTTGGCAGTCAAACTAGCGCGAAAATATTTTTTGAGTTGGCAACACTGCACGAATTGAGTTTATAAATCGACGAGAAAAAGAAAATGTAACTTAATCTTTATTTGTTTTTTTTTTAGGCTTCAGTAATATTAAAATTACGGACTTTAACTTTTGATGGTGACAAACGAAAAGCCCCAAAATAGATACTTTATATCGGTCGAAAACGTTTTCTTTTAATGCCCGACCTTGTATGTGTGAATCGACAATAACCACTGATATGAATGTTGAAGGTCAACGAAAGCAAGATGCGTTATCTTTGAGCCCGTACCATTATTAATTCAGCTGAATTTCCATTTTAATAGATTCGGTTTCTTTTATCGGGAGGAAAAGCGTCAAAGTAAATAAAAGGATTTCATTTTCTTCCTTCCCTTTTTTTCATTATTATTTGTTCTCTGTGCCATAATACGTGGCCACGAATTGATCAAGGAACATTGCTTGCACCGACTGAACCCAATTCTTTTCACCCAGTGTTTGTCTCTTTTTCTTACTCTCCAATATAGTCCTAACTAGCTAGTGCCCTTACGCTGGCAACGGTCTCAGTCGTCCTGCCCGGGCTTCCCATATCACAAATTTCACTTGTTTCGGCTTGCAATATGTCAAATAGACTTAGAGGCGACAAACACCCGAAGTGGCGTCACGCACTTCACCGTTTTCGCTTACGGCACCTGGTATTCCCAAGCGGTCATCCATCTTAATACTGACCAGGCTCGACGTTGCGTAACTTCAGTGCTCGCACGAGAGCCGGTTTATTCAACGTGATTTGGCCGTGATTTCTCCAACATCTATCGTCTATCCAATTCTCCAACGCCGTGACTTTAGCTAATTCAAATGCGTATACGAAGTCTGTCCGGAAAATATGCCAGCCATTTTGAATATCTCGAGAACCGGTTGCGCGGCCAACCATTCAGAGGGGAACTTACTGCGCATGTGTGAACAGAAACTATTCCATGGGTTACTCAGTCGCCAGTGAGACGCCATTGATTGAGCTTGTGTACTGTGTGACTGTTGCATTCACAATGACCGAGCGAATCATTCTTCACGTCTCGCGCAGAGTTTTCTTGGCAAAACATCGCATTACCCAAGTCTTTCAGCATCTTTCAGTCCAGATGCGGCTCCCTGCGGCTCCCTGCGGCTCCTGATCATGATATAAATTCTATAACTAGGAGGTGACTTGACATTGTGCCTAATGGTCGGCAGCCAAAGGAGGCGTTTATGCGAGTGTTCATAAAGTGTTCAAAGATAAATATTTGTTGTGGAAAATAAATGTTTTTTCATTATTAGGCTATGGACTTATTGTAACTACGTACGTACAGATTATCGAGTGTCTCTCTTCACTATATCGTATTGAACACTCAATGTTACGTTACACGCATAAATATGGATTGTTCCCACACCGGGAATTGAACCGCAACACAGCAAAAACACAGAAGATTCATGTGTTTTTCTCTGCAGTATGTTTTGCATACCAGAACGTTTGGACTAACCAGAACAACCTAAACAATCTTCTGTTTCCCATAAATAATCCACAATTCGATGGTTCACCAGAGTAAACCATTTGGTTGTTGGAAGTGCTGACCGAAACGGAAACAGAAGATTGCAAAGAAGAATATTTGTCTTTTTACAAGGTCGTGACGACGACTGGGTTGTATCCTGATCTGAAGTCAAGTCATTAGCTGTCTGAACCTGAAATACACGCTCAGGTGTCAGAACACTCAATGTTAAGCATGCAATAACTAGAAAGCACATACCTCTGCCAAGGCTGTGCATGCATAACTAAAAACTGATTGAAAATAAAATATGAAAAAACAAGAGAGAGAACTTTAGATTTACAAATATTGAGTTACTTCCATTGAAATTTAAATTTAGCCTTTTTATTAACTGATCGTTTTTAACCTCTTTTAAATAATAAACATATCTCTCTACCGCAAACAAATTCCTAGATCCACCCCCAAATTGAATCACTTTTTCCGTAGCCATAGCCCATCCTTCCACAAAATATCATTGACATTCATTGGGAACCTTTGGAGATATCGCGTTGATAGACAGACGGACAGATAAGAGTGAATACCGCCGCACGACTTTTTATCGAACAATCTTTCATCGAAAGGACTTTTCATCGAAAGGACTTTTCATCGAAAGGACTTTTTATCGGAAGGACTTTTCATCGAAACGACTTTTCATCGAAAGGACTTTTCATCGAAAAGACGGACAGACACGAGTGAATACATATGCCTCTTCCAAGTTTGTTGGCAGACGTAAACAGGTCCCATCGACTGTATCGCAATAACCCGACTGAAGTCAGTCTTAAATCAATATAAGAAATATGTACAGCGAAGTATGAAATTCTTTTGACACTCCTTGTTGATATTCAAGGGTTCTTTTCACTGGAAGCTTTACTTTCTTTAGATCTATTGTGGCTAAATATAAATAAAAGACTTTCATTGAGAACAACTATTTATTTATGATTTTCTTAATTTCTTTGATTTTTTGTAAATGCTGCGTATGCTTCACTGTGTTTGGCTTTGTAAATATGGATATGTCCTTGGCGGACACAGAATGAACAGGAAACAATTTCGTGATTATAATGAATGGAGTTTTTTTTAAAGTAAAGATAGCAAAAATCATAATAGACAGGGAGGAGCATTAGTGAAGGAGACGGTTGAAAGAATCTGCACCCACATAATATGCTCAGATAACCCAATCAGCAGACCGAGTATCGACATTAATAGCTTGTGGGAACCATTGACCATGAAGAAGCGGACAATGAACTTTGGATTCAGAGGGAGTGACCCGATAGAAGCGAAGCGAGCGAGGTCACGAGGACAGCGCAGAGGTCAGGTGGACACAATCCCAAGGACACAGAGACGCAAAAACCGGACGTGACGTGTATGAGAGGAGATGCGCATGCTCCCCAGCAAGAAGATTCGATTGTACAGAATGCAACAGACACTCGTGGAAGGCCACGGCCGAAACGTCACGAAAAACAAACAACAAAGACGAGGAAATCTCGAATATTGAAGAGAGACAAGAAGACGGTGACAATAAAGCAGTGAAAGAAAGAGAAGATGGAAGAATGTAAAAGGCTAGTTATTCTGTCAGATTTTATTTAAAAAAAATGTTAATTCGGTGGCACTGCTGCTTGGTCCAAATAAACGAAGCAAATTATTACATACGCTTGAATCGGTTCTCACAGGATTGGTCCTATGGTGCGGCTGGTCCCAAAAACCGATGGTCCTCTTCATTGAAGTCAAGATTG
>VCCN01005031.1:666502-686709 GCA_006491835.1 Architeuthis dux | reverse complement strand
AAAGCAGTATAGTGTTTGGTGATGGCACATTCAAAACTGCCAAATCAATTTTTTCAGCTATATTCTATACACGGTCAGATTATGGATCATGCCTTACCTTTAGTATTTTGTCTACTAGTAAGAAAAACGTGTTTGGCAAATGAAAATGGGATGTGGTTAAATCTGGATATCATCATGGTTGACTTTGAGCTATCCCTGACGAATGCCTGTAGAGAGGTCCTTCCAGATGCGACAGTGAAAGGCTCTTTTCCATTTTAACCAGTTATTATGGAGAAGAGTAGTTCACAATGGATTGCGAGCAGCAACGATGCAGCTGTGCACTGTCACATCCAATAATTCATGGCATCCAATAATTCATGGCCCTACCATTCGTACCCATTGATGTCGAACATGACTTTGACAGTCTAATGGCAGCAGCTGATGAACGTGTACTGGATTTTGGAACTACATAGAAACTACATACTTACGTGGCCATATGAGGCAAGGACAACGTCAGTCAATTGCACTAAGATTTCCAAAGGAAGTGTGGAACATTTATGACCAGATTATTGCAAATACGTTTCTTACTAATAATGTTTAGAGAGCTTCCATTCCAAATTCCAAAAGGCATTGAAGACGCATGATGCTAACATTTGGAAGTTTATTGAACAGTTGCAAGCAAAAGAGAATGATGCAAAAATGATTATTGGTCAGCTATATGCTGGACATACACAAGTAAAACAACCATTTAACAAGCATATGTCACAAACCAGCAGCGACTTAAACAAATTGTAGAGAGGCATGAACAGTTCAAAAACTGAAATGACATTCCCAGGTATTTGCAAAGCATTTCCTATAGTTTAAAAATTCAAGTAGATGTTGAAGATGTATAAATTAGATATTTTTATGAATTGGACCTTTTTGCACAGATTAAACACATCACATACGCTCTAAACCCCACATGCATGCAATAGGATTTTAACTGGCAATTAAATGACTTTTATTCAACAAACACATATACAACTTACAAAGACATCCTAAGAACATTTCCAATCTTTCGCCTTCACATTTGAACTCTGTTGTTGTTGTTGTTATTATTGTTCGCCTTTTTCCACATTTAAACTCTTATCAAACAAGTATATTGATATGACTTTTATTTCTCCTCCTCTTAATACAACAAATGATTGCATGCTACTTGGAATGTGTTAACATTCCAAATAGCATGTAATCATTTGTTTAATTAATGATTTATTAAAACAAATACATGTTGCAATACATGCTCTTTGCTTTCATTCAACTATAAGAGGACTTTAGGTTGAGACTTATTATGGACAGATACAGGTATCCCTTAATTAACATGGTTTTGTTTAAAGCGTTAAATTAAGTGACCATCCCTTTATGTATACGGTACACATTTTGATTAACATGGTTCCGAATTAAAGAAACAGATCTCTTCATTCTGTCTTTTGTTGTCAACTAAATCATTTTACATTCTGAACCAATCTCCACATGTTATCATCCTAGTGGTCTCTGCCCCATTTCATATCTTCCTCTTTCACGTTTGCTGCAATCACCCCCACTACTCTCTTTGCACAAACCACTACTAGTACTATTATACCACAGCCAGTCAGTTGGGTTGTAATATAGTACATATTACAAGCCAATTGTTTTCTTCAAACAGATTACATACTTAAAAACTATTTGCCCTTCTAACCATGTTTAGAGTGAGGCAACAATTGAAAGGAAAGTAATTACTTTAGACATTAAACTTGACATGATTGAAAGCTTTAAATGTGTTGAAAGTAAAAGTAAGATTGTTTCGTAATTTAGAGTCTATTAAACAACAAATACAGGTTATGGATCTAGATGACAATCTAAGCACCTTTTGTTTGCCCGTGTCTAGAGTATCAGATTGCTTGTTATCACATAATCTATGCTGAAAAGAAGAAAGCTAAAACTGTTCAAATAACCCTTGATAATTTTTTCTCTAAAAGTATGTATTCAATAAACATTTATCTCGCATTTATTTTATTTACAAGAGTGTCATATTATATGCTTTATAGAGTAGCTATACTTAAATATGTTGAGTCACTATTTCTTTTTTCAATTGTAATTTTTACCGTTGATTGTTATATTTAATTAATGCGGGTTTGATATACGCTGTAACATCTAGGGATTAATTAATCGTGTTAATCAAGGGAAAGCTGTTCAGTTTGGAAATTATAGAACCCATAACATAAACCAAACACATCTCTCTACATTGTGTGTGTGTGTGTGTGTATAATTGGTATGTGAATGCATGTAGCATTTGTGTATATATGTATAAATTGGGGTGACAGGTCATTTGCTTATTGGTCATTAAGTCAATTTAACTGAAAATTTTGCTTTGAGAATATTTTTGGAGTCGGATACTAATTTTTAAAAAATTTTTTTAAAATCCACTGTTTAATATCTATAGTTACATTGTAAAGAACCCTCCTCATAAAACCTGAATTTGTTAGTTTTTAGAAAAAAAACTAACAAATTTCCTCTGGTTGTAGGGTCTAAAATTGAAAGAAAAAAAACGTTTTCTTCTAAGAGAATTCACAACTCCTGACACGTAAATCTTTACCAAAAAAAATATTTAATCTTTTATTGTTGTTAATTGCAACCCTAAATTATATCCTTTGTAATTAGATTTAATAAAATACTGTTCAAGTTTTGTTCTGTAATTGGTTAGCAGCAGCAGCTTAAATAATTGTTAGGGTTTAATGAAAGGATTTACCCGACGGAGATAAATAATATACTGAAGACTAGAGTCCTGATTAAATTACACCTTTTTTATAGACATATTCTTCTATTTTAGCAACATTACATAGGCTTTCATGAGTTTTGACCCCCAAATAAGACTCCCTTCAGTTATTTTTCATCTATTCATGGTACAGTGTAAACAGTAACATTTACTTTTTAAAATATCCCATTTAACATTTTAATTAATGAAGAAAGAAAAAGAATTTGAAAAAGTTTTCGGCTTTTTTCTTCCTAGCAAAATCAAGAAAAAGCTTAAGAATAATTTTTTAAAAAAGTAATCATGTTTTTAAAATAGGTTGTAGAAGATTTTTCAAAAGTGCGTGTACATCTCCTCTCGGCAAATCGCAGAATAATGTTGATAAAACTCACAAAAGCCTATGTAAAGTTACTGAAATAGAAGAATATATCTTTAAAAAGGTGTGATTTTAATCAGAAATCCTAAAAAAGACTCCCATCATTATATTATTGATCTCTATCCGGCTTCATCTGACAAATCACAGTATAAGGCCGTTAAAACTCACTAAAAAGGTTACTAATGGAATAGTAGCACCAAAATCCTGTGTAAAGTTACTAAAATAGAAGACTATATCTTTAAAAATGTGTAATTTTAAACAGAAACTACAAATGAGACTCCCATCTGCATGAATGTATCCACAAATCGCAACACAATTTTGTGTCTATAAAACACACCAAAGCCGATGTAAAGTTACTAAAATAGAAGTATATATCTCTAAAAGGGTGTAATTTAATCAGAAACCTTAAGTACGACTCTTTTCAGTATAACGAGCGAGAGTGTGGTTTGTTTATAAGTAGCTCTGGATGCAAATAACTGGACTGGGACGCAGTTGTCTGGGACGCAAAAGCCCTAGTACCCTATATTGGATGTTTTGACCTGTAATTGATGTATGAATGGTAAACCGCAATTACAGTCCTCAACAATCAGATACAATTCGTTGACTTTTCACAGGCTGTTTATCAATGTAATTTTTCTGAGCAATCATAATATAATTTTTGCCTTTACAGTTATACCCTGTTTAGTGTTGATTCGCTATTGCACTCTTTTTCAAATATATTTCGTAATAAATCTAGTAATGTTAAATTTCCGAAGTAAATAATGATAAAGGGCAGCATCATGGACAGTCTCTGAAAAATAACTGTATACTGTACACTTTGGTTAATGTGCCATGTGTATGAGAATAAATATACAATAATTTACATCAACACCTAGTGATATTTCACCAGCTCTGGAAAATAGGATCTTTAGCTGTACACACAGTAGCTCTAACCGTACACACAGGACACGGACACGGACTCTAGCTGTACACGCAGGACACGCACTCTAGCTGTACACGCAGGACACGCACTCTAGCTGTACACGCAGGACACAAAACACAGATTCAGCAGTCTGTCCGTCACATCAGCTTTAAAGATAGGAAGACAGTAAAACTATGTCTCATTGAGCTGAACAGACCAATTTTATGACACTGATATTTATATGTATAGATGTGTCTGTAAATAATTTTTAGCAAAATCTTATGCCTGTGCTCTGCAATAAGTTGAACATCCTTCTTGGTGTAATGGTTCAAAGCTGGCTTCACAATCCCCTCATAGTAAGTTCAATCCTCACTGGGTAACCTACAACTCTGGCCTTGTGCCAGACTAATTTAAGTCAATATCTTTTGCAATAAACAAATGTTTGTATTATAATACTCAACACTATTCTTCTGCATTTCACGAATGTCGGTTGTATGACATTTGAGATTCGTATTTTATTGTCGTGCCTTAAAAATTAAAATCTATTTCTCAGTATTTATATTATTTTGAGTTCAAAGTTCAGCTTTAATTTTGTGTTCTACTTTTGCTGGGAAGAATAATGCTTAAATGGACCAACTTGTTTAGTATCTGTTGAGCCGTATAATTGTCAGCATTTCAAAAACATCAATCTTCAACTACCCTTGTGTATCATTGGCACATTTGAAAAGTAATTAGAAACCATCAACAAAAAAACTGTCAACATAGGTTTCTTCAGTTTTTAACTTGGTCTGGCTGGCTATGTATGTATCACGTGTACCGGCCGTACCAATGGGGTTAGAGGGCTGAAATTTTAAACATTCATTCCTTATTATGTCTAGAACACCCCTCCCCCGTTTTTTAGTGGGAGTTAAATTTGAAATGTAAATATATGCTAAATCGGTCCCTTAGTTTGTGTCCAGTGGCATTCACACTTGTTTTTGGAAAATTTGGACTTATTTTAGTGATCACTGCCCAGCAAAAGGCGAGAAGTAATTTATTCGTTGATCCCCCTGCTGACAAGACGTTGGTCACATAACAGTTTCTATTGAGTGACTAACAGATCTCTTGCTTTTTAGTTTTAAAAGGATTGAAAATTTGGTACTTTATCTATACAAATTTTAATTTCTTTATTTATTTTTACAATATAAATAATCACTCGTTTTGATGGTATATAAGACCTCCTTTTCTTTTTTTCCGAAAAAAGGGCTTAAACGGTAAATGTAGTCTTCGTTGTCCAGCCCCACATTGGCCAGAATTTGAAGAGGAGTTAAAAACAGGATGATAACTGAGAGGAATTCTGGGAAATGTTTTTGATTTTATTTTTAACATTCCTGCTAAGATAAGAGGGTTCTTGTATGCCATTAAAAACGGTAATATTTAAAATTTTATTTAAATTTTAAATATTACCGTTTTTAATGGCATACATCCAGAGTAGCTTGAATTGGTCTTTAAATTAAAGACCAATTCAAGCTACTCTGGACTAAGAATAGAAGATATGGCAGTAACCTCTAGTACATTGAGGGAAATGTTTACTCTCTTTTTAGGCTCTAAACTTGTTAGAATAATTTGCTGTATACAGCAATACCTTGAATTGTGCGGGTTTTGCTGTAGTACGGTTATGGTATTGCTGTACAAATTAATGTAAAGTATAAGCTGTAAAAAAACACATTAAATTATAATTAAATCTTGAACAGTATGGAAAATTTTGGAACGAATTAACCGCACTAATCAAGGTATACCTGTACTCAATAAACACAAGGCTGTCTGGGTGGAGTGATTAATCCACCAGGAAATAAGTACATGAAACTCAACCCACCCCCTAACTTTGTAAAGTACAAAAAAGTTCTGATGTGTTGATCATTGATACCCAAGTACTATGTCAAATAGTGGAGGTGCGACTCACATAGCAGTTAACAGCGAGGACAGTGGAATCGGCCAGCAGAATTCAAACTTGTTAATGTTCACTTTGCACTAATGCCCTTGGGAAAGGCATGAATCCATCTCTTCTCCTCCCAGCTATATGTAAAATAACGGGGCAGACTGAACTCTCTAGCGTTGGGAAAGCAACCAGTCTAGAAGAACAACTCTTGATTCCAAACCAGGGAGTGGAGCCCCCTTAAGGCAGTTGGAAGCCAACTTTAATTTCCTTCTGGCACCTCCAGCGGCCAAGCTGATGCCAAATGTATCGTGCTACGCTAGTCCTTCTCCTAGACTGGTTGCCTTCCCAAGGATAGAGAGCAGTCTGCCCTGCTATTTTACATATAACTGGGAGAAGAGATAGATTCATGCCTTTCTCAAGGGCATTAGTGCGAAGTGAACTTTAACAGCCTCAACTGGAGTTTGAACTCGACCTGCCGATTCCATTGTCCGAGCCATTAACCATTATGCCATTCGCACCTCCGTTAAAACTGTTTAACATGCAAAATATCTGTATGTAAATTTTTAGGCTATCATTACCTTTCCTGTTTCCAAATGGCTGCCACTTCAGTTGTTGCTGATAGTGGAATCGACAGTCATCCGTTGCTGCTGATGGTGAATTTAAATTCAAAAAAAGAGATCCGAAGATTCCTAAGAACAGCATTTTCAGTTGTTTTTTTAAATGGTCTTCTGATATCAGGCAATTTTGTGGGGTTTTTTTGCATTTCTTTTTTTTTTTTTTATTCGTGCAAAAGCTTGATAAATACAAAGGATAAGTTAGGTTTAGAGTTTTTGGGGTTTGGGTTGGTGTTGCTATTTTTAGTGTTTAGGGTGGTTACGGTTAGTGTTTAGGTATACGTCCTTCAGCTATATTCATTTCAGAAACTGGAAAAATGATGAAATTGTTGTCTGCATCTTTGACTTTAAATTCGCTATCAGCAGCAGTGGAAGACTCGTAAGATTCCGCTATCAGTGGCAGCAATTTGGAAACGGGAAATGCCACAATTGCCACTTTTGTTTTTCTTTGAATCTGATGAAACATTTTTTTGATGGTCTCTTTATTTCCTTTCAGTCCCTCGAATCCAATTTCTTGCCATTGAAATTGCACGGAACAGGGAAGGCTACAACAATTCACTCCGTCAGAAGAAAGAACTTGAAGCAGAAAAAGAAACATCATGACACCCATATTTTCTTTTTGTAGGTACTAAAATTAAAAGAATTTTATTTAAAAACATTCTCTTTTTTTTTCCTTTTTCTTTTTTTCCTTAAACACATTCTGCTCCCTTCAGGTCTGGCTATACACATTCCCTCTCACCTTGTGATTTATTCTTTGTTTTTATATACTTGAAAAAATAAATCCTTTTTAAATTCATAAAACTTTTTTATATCAATTGTTTTGAGTTATATTTTATTTTTAAAGATCGTGAAAGAAAAACGACTTCTGAATAATCAGTAAGACTACCTCGGTTAGTGCTCTAGATATGTACTTGAAAAATGCTGTGCTAAACGAAAGAGTTCTATACAGGGTCATTATAATGTAGCATAAATAGAGATTGTGCCAGCAATCATTTTAAAATGTCCTTGAGCCTAAACAAGATGGAATGGATTAGTGCTGTGTATCTCATCTGGTAGCTACTTACCGCAGCTGGTGAAAACCCACTAGATGTCTATGTATATCACTACATGATAAATTGTGTGGGTGTGTTTATATTCACATACACATGGCACATTAACCAAAGTGTACAGAATAGTTATTTTGGAGACTGTCCATGGTTCTGTCTTTTATCATTCATTTTTCAGAAATTTTAAATTTATTATGAAAGATATTTCAAAGGAATGTTATAGCGAATCAGCAGTAAGTGAGGTATTACTGTACTGGCTATTTGAAGGTTGAGCTCTGTCGTTACAATACTTGAGTGTCAGTTCATTGAATTGATAAGTTATGGTGATATATCTATTGGCAATAACTTAGAAGAAAGGAAAAAAACAGGTCACTCAATAGAAACCATTGGGGGTGATCAATAATTTTTTTTAAAAATTGGAAACGGGTGATCAATGAATAAGTTACTTCTCTCTCAAGCGTGAATGCTGCCGGACACAAACTAAGGAATCGGTTTAGCATAAACTTACATTGCAAATTGAACCCTAACTAAAAATCGGGTGGGGCGTGGTACAAAAACGTTTTTTACAGACATAAGGAGTAAATGTTTAAATTTTCAGCCCTCTAACTCCATTGGTGCGGCTTGTACATGTGATACATACTCACATAGCCAGACCAGCTTAAAAACTGAAGAAACCTATGTTGGCAATTTCGGTTGGTGGTTTCTAACAGATTTCAGATCAGAAGTTTGGAGTCATAATAATTATATTATCTTGAATTTTATTATAAGATGAAGCATTGTCAATTATTAATTTTTTGACTAGTATTTCTTTCATCTTAATTTCAGTTGCTTTCTATCACAAATGAAAGAACAAGATCAGAAATAAAGACTAAGCTTTCAGCAAAAACCTATTCTTTATTTCCAATCCAAGAATGACAGTCTGAGTTAGGGCCAGATTAAAACTACAATGGGCCCTACGCCACCCATAATTTTGAGTCCCACCAATATATGTCACAGATTTTTAAGAAAATGAAGACTTACTGTTTAATATTCTAATTTCTAATTTTGAATAAATAAGAATAAATAAGAAATTGTTAAAGTAACACAGACATTTTTATTCCCAAAAAAACAAGAATATTTGAAAAAGTTCATAATCAGACTAAAAAATGTAAGTAATATTCAATAAATTATAAAGATACAAATATGTTAAAATAAGGCATCTCTTGTAGAAACTAACAATCATAAATAAAATAATTACTTAATACATTTAAAACTTGAATAAAAAATATTATTTTATAAGTAATTATTTATGATTGATCTTTTTCCCCACAGGAATACTGAAGTTCTATATTGCTATTTATTTGTGGGCCCTACACTGGCATAGTTTGCATATAGGCTAATCCGGCCAGAGTCTGAGTAGTTGTGATAGAAAGCAACTGAAATTAAGAAGAAAACAATAAAAGTAAAAAATTAATGTTCTTATTAATCCTTGACTCTTTGAGTACAGGTGGCTGCCTTTTGAATGTCCATAAACAGATGTGCGTTTTGTTTACAAACATTCGTACATTCTGACAGTGCAGGAATCCTGACCAACTTACCAGAATCCATAAACACAACACATGGGTTTCGTTTACAAACATTGAAACACACCAGGAATCGTGACCAACTTACCCATATCTAACCTGGGACATTGATCAGACACAGCACACGTTATATTTTCTGTTTGTATTCTAGTACTAGTTTTACTTCATCTTATTATTGTTGCTTTTTTTATCACAACACGGTTTCGATGCACTCTTCAGTATTTCTATTATTTTATTACAGGGTGTCAGTGTGAGAGTCATTGTTCAAACCATTAATATAATAAAATAACAAGGCGTTTTTTTTAGTCATATGTCGACTTATGCCTGATCGCAGATACGTCCCCCATAAGAGCTTAAAACCCATTAACTACTGATGACAGGAATTTCAGTCATTGCAGTTCTATAGCTCAATTGCGAATTATGAAAAATTCCATCCATTTTGTTGCTGCCTTGCTAAAGAGAACGCAGTGTATACATCAAGTTTGCTTCAAGTTCTCCAGACAGGAAAGGCCAGAAGGTAAAAGAGCAGACACCTTGTTGGGTTAAGCTAATGACTTGGTGAAAGAAACATAATGGATGACATTTGTTCCTTTCTCTTTAGAAAGTGGAAAGCAAAGACGTATGTACAATATAGAGGTTTAGGTAAATATGTATGTGCCATGATATCTTATGTTGTACAGTGTGTATATTTCACTTCACCTTACAATGATCGCCCAGGTTGATTTGCATCCATACTACTACTAATCAAAAGGATCTTTCCGTAAAATCAAACTTCTCTGGTTTGCATGTATATCCACACTCGTTCGACTTCCTTCCATTCTCTTGATGTGCTTTTTTTTTTTTAATATAGAAGTTTTGACAGTTTACACAATGTGTATAACCAAAAATAAATTTCATGCAAGACCTTCAATAGTGGCCAAGCGCTGACATCACAACTCCTTAGCAATGCTGGTTCTAAACAAAACATTTTCCTCATAAAAAAAATAGCAATGGCCAAGTTGTCGATCATGGGTCGCAGCATATTCAGACGGCAAACAACTTTTTCAAAGACAAACATCTCCATTTCTAAGCATGAAAAATATGATTTGTAGATTGAAAAATTTTCCATTCATGTTTTTTTTTAAGAATAATGGGATAAATATTTTGTACAATAAATATAATACTTATTCAAGTTTTTAACTTTTTTTTCTCGTCACGTATCGCTTTTTCGAGATGAAGTGCATAAATAGATGAAAACGGCATGGGGCCCTCTGCCGAACGATTGCAAAATCTTTCTCTGTAAATATCTCTGTCAGTGAATTGTATCTCGATAAATGTTGGTGAATATGCCACCTCTCGTCACTCACATCTCTACTTTTATACTTTTGTGACAAGCAAAAATCAATTGATAGCGGAGAAAACCATTATAAATTGAATCACATAGACTCAATTTTGTATTTTGATGGTAGAGTAAAAGGAGAAGTCCAAGCTAGCATGAAGAAACGAGTGTACAAAGTTAGTCTGCGTGGGCCTTAAAACTCACTCTAATAGATTGATTAGACCACTCTAATTCTTTAGAAATCTGAAATATAATAACCGTATTATATTTACTACTGTTTGTTTTAACAGATCAATCTTAGCTCAGATATGGAGACGAACTGACTGAATGTGCTGGAGGAGCGTTTAAATGTAGTCACACGGTTGCTCAGGTTATGTATAAACAAAGTAGATGTTGAATGCCAGTGGAAAAGGCTAAAACAAAGAAGAATCCCCATAAGGCTGCTTCTGATCTTTTCCCTCGTACCAGGGCATATTCTGCTCTATCTTGAGAGCCTACCAATGAGGATAGAAAATGGCTTCATTAAAGCATTATCTGGGTATGGAAGGGTCACTGACATGTTTTTTCTTATGAGCCCAGAACCAAGTATATGTAATTTGTTTATCCCAATCATAGATGACATCATCCAAACTCAAGTGTTCTTGGAAAAAAGACAAAGCACAAATGACATACGTCAGGGACATTATGGCTTTAGATAATACACAATGTTGCTGAGGAAACTTGTGGACAAAGAGTAAAAGATTCATGGCACATAAGGAAAGGCAGGGCTGTCTTAAGAATATTTAAGGCCCCTGAGCAAAGCAATTTACTGGATTTGGCCCCCACGCCAACCCTGATTTAATACATGGATTCAATAAAGAGTCGAGAACTGATTTAAACATGAATTATAAACAAAGGTTTAGAGAAGGTTCTTTGTCTGCTATTTAATAATATGAACCTTAATTTTTATTTTTCAAATTGAATTTCAGGGCCCCTAGAATCATGGAGTCCCTGGACAACTGCTCGGTGTGCCCATGTGGATAAGACGGTCCGGAGGAAAGGCCGACTAACTGCCAGTAATTTTGATTATGTGCTTCAAGCAAACAAAGTAAACCATTCTATCATAAAACACGTGAGGAGTGAATATGATTTGAGCAGAGTTAAGGCAGTTGCAGTGGAGTGAACAATGAGGCTGAAGCGATAACCAAATTTTCAGCCCTTTCTGGTTTAAAGGTCACTGAGACTGGCATCTGACTTGACAAATCTGGCATCTTGGGAGCTTCACCAAATGGGTTGGTTGGGAAAGATGCAGTTGTTTAGATTTAACTGCCCTTATTTAATCAGAGATGAGTCTGTTGAAGAGAGTCTCAAGCAGAAATAATCTTTTCTAACCTTTGACCAAGATCATAGCTTCCTTTTAAAGAAATGCCATCCATACTTTCATTAGGTGCAAGGACCAATATACTTGACAAACAGGCAGTTACTTTGTTGTATGGACTGCCAAAGATATCAAAATAATAAACATTGCAAAGCGAGCCTGTTTTAAATGTGGCCGAGCTGGTTGTTTTGGAAGGAATTGCACTCATTAGGAAGATAGGGAGAAATTGCCCTCTCGGGGAGAGAATGGATAGATGGAACAAGAGGACAGAGGAAATACAGAGAGATAGACCTAGACAGGATAGAAAGAGAGATGCTCTATAGAAAAAGTCAAACTAGGATACATGAAATTTTAGTGCTGGACCCTTAACATTTAGGGCACAGGTAAAAGGGAAAGACATGGGTGCAGCGCTCGACATGGATGCGTGAGTATCTATGTTGAAACTAGCCGCTTCTAAAAGAACAAGGTTGGATAGTGGAATGCTAGTACCTTCAGATCTGGAGATACTTCAGGCTACTTGGAGTGAGGTGGAGATGGCTGGGATGATGAGATGTTACTGGTAAAGGTGGGAGTGGTGACCACCATGCAGAGATTGTATGTGGCACCCACTTTGAGTAGACCATTGATTCTGTGGGTAGACTGGCTTGTGAAGCGTAAGGTACAAATAGGTTATGACCCACTCTACCTGAAAGTGGGCGGGGTGGAGGTTCCAATTTGGGAAGACCATCAACCCCCTATGATGTTTGCCTTAGAGGCAGATAGAAAAGGGAGGCCAGAGAAAGGAGATAAGGCGAATAGAAAGATTAAAAAGAGAGAGAAAGAAAAGAGAGCCGACTAGACCTTATTTTGGGATAATTGAGCAGATAGGACCAACCACCATTGTAATACGGAACTGGAAAGCAGAGAGGGCCCGTATTGACTATCTAGATAGAGCTAGTAATTATGGGGATTCTCTGGGGTAGCAGAGGTAGAACCTCTGATTCAGAATCAGGGCCAGTACAGTCAGACCCGAGTGAGTGGAAATATGAAGACAGTTTCCATTAGCACGATTCAAAGAGAGGTTAGAGACGATAAAAAAAAGTAGTGGTCTGGAAGAGGTTGATAAGCGCCCACTCAACAAAGCTCGGGCGAAGTAAATACTGAAGATGTTCCACACACAGAGAAGAGGCAGATGCTAAAACTTTATATGGGTCTCCCCAGATAGAAAAGTAGACGTTAACAAGTAGTGTTTGAAGAATTACATGTTTTTTGGGGGGGAGGGACATGGGATGGCCCAGCTTGTTGGCCATCCCAAAGGTTTCACAGGAATAGACAGGTGAGGGGTCACTACCATCTAAAACCTTGTTCAAAAGAATCCGTGGAGGGTTAAAGATTTTTCAGAAATATTTAAAAAAGATTGATGTAATTATTAGCGTCCACCATTCAAAAACTTCAGACGAGAACGAATTAAACTAAATACTAGCTAGGGCAATTATGAATCACTGCCACCCATATATGCTGTGTTGGGGGTGATCAATTAAAAAGTTGGAAAAAGGGTTGATCAATGAATAAGTTACTTCTCTCGCCTTTTTGTTGGGCTGTGATCACTAAAGAATTTCTGAATTTTCAAAAAATCAAGCGGGCACAAACTAGTGACCAATTTATCATAAACTTACATTACATATTGAACACCCTTCTACAAATCTATATAGGGGGGAATTTTCAAAAAGATAAAAGATTTTCCCTATTCATTGAGGGGAGTGTGTGTGTGTGTGTGTGCAAAGTTTCAAGTTTCTACTATGAACAGTTAGAGCTGGGCAAAGTCCCAATACATAGATATAAATGTCAAAACATATGAATAACCTAAACCCAGCAATAAACCAGTGTTGAAATATCTAATGGAGATATATACAAAATATGCAGAGAAGAACCTGTATCAAAAAACCATCAGAAGAGCTAGGTGGAAATTACTGGTTCACATTCTCAGACAAGATGTAAACATCCATGCAAACAAAACAATAATATTTTATTTTGGATATAAATCTGGTACAGGCGTGGGCCAAGAACAACTGTGCCAGTAAAACTAAAGATAAACTCCCCAACTCCGATCCAACTCTCAGAGATCACACATACACTAAAAGGCCTAAAATTGACCCAGAGGATGACCTTGAAGAACTCTGACAACTAGCTGGAAACAGACAATGGTAGGCAAAATATGTGATGCCCAAGGGGGAACGGCTTTGCTCTACCCAGTGTGAAGGCGTGTAATAATAATAAGTAATTATGTGAAAAGTATTAAAAAGCTTTGAGTTTAAAAAGAAAACGTTGAAGGGTTACCAAGGTTTTTACAAATATTTGAGTGAGTAGTATAAAGGCTGCAAGAATTATGTAATGCGATCATATAAAAAAAAATTAGATACTCTGTAATGAATGGTCTCCATTATGTCTCTATAATGGAACGTTCCCCCCCCCCAGGTGAAGCGTATGGAAATCCTGGGATGCCCACTCGTCAGAATCCCCCTCTCGGCCTCGCTGATGTAGTCCAGAGGAAAGCAGAGAGTGATATGTCGGGCATCAGCTTGGCTGCAGGAGCTGCCAGAAGTATGTCAAATTGGGTGTCAAACGGCATTAACGGGGGCTCCACTCCCTGGTTTTGAGTCAGAGTTGTCCTTCTAGATTGATTGCCTTCCCAAGGCTAGAGCGCTGAATCTGCCCTGCTATTTTACCCATAGCTGGGGAGAGAAGAGATGGATTCATGATTTTCCCAAGGGCATTAGTGTGAAGTGACCACCGACCAGAGTTTGAGCATCGACCAGAGTTCAAACTCTGGTCGCCGATTCCATTGTCCGCGCTGTTACAGACTATGCCGGTAATAATGTAAGAAATTTGGGTGGTTTAAACATTTTGTGAAGCTCTATTAGCGGTATGTGAATAAGCATAGTAAATGAGGAATCGTTATTTTTGGTAACAAATGGCTAGAGAAAAAAAAGGGGAAACAAGGAAATTGAAGAAGCATTATATTTTTGAGCAGGTAGTGTAGCCAAAGGTTTTACAAACTTTTCAGTAGGTAAAATATAATTGGAAGAAGGATTATAGGCGTTTTGAAAGGTCAATGTAACCTAAATGATATTTACACTTAGAAAGTTTTCTAAGCTAATGATTGACAAGTTGCTGTCAGAGGTCAAAATGGATGATGATTGACGGTCAAATTTAGAGATCCTGATAAACTTTTATGTCAAACATATTTTCCCTGAACTCGTAAAAGCAGACTGTAACTTACAACCCACTATTATATAAAAACATGTTCTCACAGAATGTTGTTTGTATTGTTTATTTTTATTTAACGCTTTTGCAATTGTAATCTTCTCAAATAAATCATGAATGAAATAAAAATAAAAATCATACATCGATCAAAGACAGTGCCCTCATATCCCTCTTTTATCAGAGGAAACTGTAAATTAACAAGAGAACCTATTAACTGTGTGACACCACAAGTGTCGATTTTACAAGCATGTAAAATTACAGAACTGGAGTTAAAATAAATTGCATGGTCTGTATAAGTGATCTAGAGGTCAATAACTAGACACAAGTGTCGATTTTACAAGCATGTAAAATTACGAATTGTGATCGGAACTGGAATTTTGAGCAGTAGTGTAGAATCAAATTTCTCACAGAACTGGAGTTAAAATAAATTGCGTGGTCTGTATGATAAGTGACCTAAAGGTCAGTAACTAGACATAACAAAATGAGGGTTAAAATCCCATTTTATGAATTGAGAGAAATAACTCAAACAAACAACGCATGAGAACGGAAATGGCGGCGAACGTTTCCCAGGTAAGCTGACAGGCGATTGTATTGTTGTCTTGACCCGGGATCATGGTCGAGGCAGAAGCTGGCCATGGGAATCGATTCTTCAACTCAAATTTAGATTATCAGAATTTTCAATTCCTGAAAATTGAAAAACATGGGTGGACATTTTTCATTGGATATGCAAATTAACCACTCCCCCATACATGTCCAAGTGGGTGTGTGGAACATTCTATTCGTCGGTTGTATGATATGGGGGTAAAACATGCCTTTTGATGACGGAAGATAAAAAAATTTTTAAAAGATTTTTGCCAGTTAGAGTCGATGAATGCAGTTGCTGTGTTAAGCCCTGGACCGAAGACATGTGGGACGGTGGCACTGACAGGCTGTGAAGAAGAAAAAACCCAACTTAAACCAAATCGCAAACTTGAAGTCTGAAGTAACATAAACTCAGAAGCGAATTAGAACTCCATCAAACAGCCTGCTGTTAACATTCCTTCTCTCCCACATGTTAAACAAACCCGCAACCAACCAACCGCAATTCTTTGATATTGCCTCATTCCAGAAGTCATCTTATTATTCCATAAGTTGTCTTGTATTCGAAAAGAATTGATGCTGATTATTATGTCTTTGTTGTTTGTTGTTCATTTGTTCATCTTAGGAATTCTGTGTTTTAGCTGTGTTTAGAAAAGAACGGAGAGAGAACAAAAGACACATGTTTGCAGGGCTATTGCCTGATCCAGAGTGAGCCTTACCCGTTCTCACTTCTGGCCCTTGTTTTAGGGACCGGAAATGGAACGGGAGCTTGCTTCAGCATGTTTATTTATTATTAAGCATAAACATTAATACATATATAAACATTACACTGATGACATCCACAGAAAATAAATCGCTTGTTATTGTTAAATTTTAAAAACAGGTGTTTGCTCTTTTTTCTTTCAACTCTACTTGTGAGCTGAATCCTTTAATAAAGACGCCTCGAGCTGACACTAGAGGTCATCTTTGGATCTATAAATATACAATGTGGGCTTTGAGGGCATCTGGTGTGAATCTTTTTTTTAAATTGTTTTATTAAATACTTCAATAAATAAAATAAATACTTGTGATTAAATACTTATGAGCTGCGCCCTTTAGTCAAGACACTTCGAGCCGATGCCAGAGGTCTTCTTAGGATCTAAAAATATGCAACATGGGCTTAGAGGGCATCTGGTGTGAAGTGACCCCTGGCGACGGGACGCGGCATCACAACTGAAATATTGTCAGCACGACTTCTCAGCCATGATGAAATAAATGATAAATTTTCAAAGACCTTTAATCTTGTATTGGCTCTTTCAACATGGATCCTGCATTTTGCAATTTGCTTTGTGGCACTGGCTTCTCTTCTAGAAAACCTTTCATGGTTAAGAAATAGAGGAATGTTTACAGACACACCAACGGGAATAGTGTCTTCAATCAAGAAGCGTTAAGTCTCCTGTCACAAAGTCGGACAGTATTCTATAATTCTGTGAAATCTTCTTGTCTGATACTGACCCAGGATATAATTTACTAATTTTGGTTATGGACCCATTTGGAGTCACTTCCATAAGAACTTTGAATGAATTCATGGATGTGTATGATGAATATGTTACCCTTTGCAAATTCATCATCTTAGGAATGGCATCTCAACATCTGTACAGTCAATGACGATCTTGGAATTTGGAACAGATTTTGTTTTTATGTCTTGGTGGAATGGTATCCATGAGGTGTTAAAAAGAAAATGGTGTAACACACAAATAAATATGAGAATGATATTAGAGTTTGTTGTCTCACTGCATGAAACAAGTTGTGCAAGGTGTAATTTGCCTTCAAATATTATCCTCTCTACTTTCCATCCATAATATTAATTAATACTATCCCTGAAATGTGCTGCATAGTTGGCCAGTATCCAGAAAACTTCCTTAGTTTGGAGCCCTGTTTCCATACACAATACAGTCTCCTTAAGAGTAAGAGATTCTGAGGCCAGATCTTGTGTGATATTGTGCAGATCATTCTTCAAAATCAAATTGCCACTTGAATCTAATTTCTATGTTGCATTAGAGTGACCTGCAACAGGCTCAAATGTCATTTCTTGACTGATACGCTCATGGGAAAGGTTGATCACAAAAATATAGCCGATATCAAAATGCAAATAAATTATACCGCTTTATTACTGTAATGTTTATATATGTATGCTTAATATCAATAAACACACTGAAGCAGAAGCTGCCCAACAGCCCCCATAATGAGCCCTGTTTCTGGTACCGGAAATGAGGGCCTGGAAGTGGGAGCTGGGAAGGGTCTCTTTCACTACATGCAATTGCCCTGAACACGTCTTTTGTTCCTCTCTTTCCTCTTTTCTAAACACAGCTAAATGCGGTTCTAACCAAACGCGTTTAACCAACACAGCTAAAAACAGAAAATAACAAACTAACAAACAAATAACAAAGACATAATACTTACCAGTTAGGCTCTGCTCTACAGTAAAGTTTAGCCTAAAAATATTTCTTCAAATAGATAAGGATGTGTTATATTTACCTTATCAGTGTTTTCCAATGTCGGAATTGACTCATCTTTAGGAATTCTGAAGGAGCTGCAAAAGTGACTTTCTGATTGATTTGCGAGGGAAAAAATGAATGAAAAATCAATAGAATGACTAAAACTTATCAAATCTTATTCAGTATAAACTGGCTGTCCTATTACTGACAAACTATATGAAATTGCAATTGAAATAATAATAACGACGAAGAAAGAAACAAGTGTTATTCTCTGTATGTAAACACCACTGCAAAATGTTTGTTTAGAACCAGGTCTACCGTTGCCATGGACACCTTACATCACACTTTTTCACTCTATAACCAGCTGATAACATTGAGCAAAGGATATAGAAATTGGAACAATTCACCTTCATTGTTATAAACAACTTTACATAATAAAAAATCAATACAAAATTACTGATTTTGATAACAATAACCGTTTGATAACATTATCGATGACTATAATAAACAGTTTCCTTTGTATTCATAAAGCTGCAATAGCAAAGTGCAATGAGGACCAAACTCACTATCAATAGCTTGAGAGACAAACTTGTTCACTCAGCAAATAAATTTATTTATAGTACCAAAGCTCATCTTTGGTACTCAAACCCACTAGATATAATTTGGACTTTCAAAATATTTTGAATGGAAGACAAAATTTCAATGATTTATGTTTAATTCTCTAATTCTATCATAAAATAAATACATAAATAAATTGATACATTAAATTTTGATACAATAATAATACAATAAATTTTATCTCATCATAGAGAATAATGCTGAGAGTGAAAGATTTATTAATGTAATTCCATTTTTTTGCAGATTCAATGGAAATAAAGATATAAATTGTTATTATTGGATATTTTTGAGCCCTTAACAGCAATGGTGTTTATCCAAGAAGTTAGACTAGGGACAAAATGTTGCTGTGAACACTACTACAATGAAAAATGTTCAGCATTGGTTCAATTGCTTTAGGTCTGGAAATAAGGATACCAATAATAAACCTCGAGAGCCCCCAAATCTGTTCTTAATGATAAAAAACTATCAACAGTGGCCAACGTCCTATGAACAATGGTTCGAGCACTTTCTGGAAACATTAGGACTTCAACAGCGACCATATCATATCATCTCAAGGCAAGAGGAAAGGTTCAAAAGTTGGAAAAATGGGTCCCATGTGAATTGAATGCAATTCTCCATGACTGTACCAGACCCCACTCCTCTCAGCTGACAGTGTCAAAGCTTAAATAATTGGAATATGAAGTCTTGCAGCATCAGCCATGTTCACATTTCTCCTACAGATTATCATCTTATCAAGCATTTTGAACTTCATATTCGTAATAAGAGCTTCAATAATAGAGAAGCCATTTGTACTTTTACTGAATTTGCTTCCACTAAACCTTTATAGTGATGACATATTATCATTAGAGGATCATTGGAAATCGGTTATCGCTTCAAATGGATCATATTTTGATTAAATTTTTACCGTTATTTTTGTTGTTTATGTCATCCTTCATCTTACTATTCAACATTTCAGCATTTCATATGTAACACCCTAATACTAGTGATATATAAGGAATAAATGGTCAAATTAATGTTCTTTGGAATAAAGTCAAAGAATAAACTATGGATCTGTTTGTAGTTGTACCAATGTTTTAAAAATAGGATTGTTTATTGAAACCTTTCAGATTAAACAATTGTCAATTGAAATAAGGAAATGATACCAAAGAAATTCAATTGTCATGATAGGTAAAGTCATATGTTGGCTTAGGCCCAACCGATTTACATCCAATTGCAGATACATCCCATAATGACTAAAAAAAACCAACATTTTTAACAATATTACTGAAACATTAGCAGATTACAGATTTTTACAAACATTTCAGTAGTTACCGAAACCAACTGAAAATATATTACTGAACTGAGAACCCGAGTTAACACTTGAAACTCATTAACACTCTGATATTTAAGAGAGATACTAACTCATATGTTTAATCCAGTGGTTCCCAATCTTTTCGAGTCATTCCCCACTTT
>VCCN01005031.1:651064-663648 GCA_006491835.1 Architeuthis dux | reverse complement strand
ATTTCCGTCATTGCAGTTCTATGGCTAACTCAATAAAAATTTGTTTTATAGTGATTGACGGCAACTCAGTTCTATATGTGAGTCAGGGCTTTTATCTTGCAATGGATAACTATTATATTTGTTACCTTCCGCAGTTAATGCGTTAATTCTTGACAATCTCTTTCTTCCTGATTTTCAATGCATTTCTATAGTAAAATCATTAGTAATGCATTTTACATTATATATACAACAGACGTATTTTAGCAATGATGCTTGCCTTAATTCCCGACCACCAACAATCCTTTCTGATTTTCAATCCATTTCTAGAAATATTTACTTTGTTACTGCAGAAAATGACTAAAGTGGAGTGGGGGAGTAACAGTAAAGGCAGTGGGTGGAAATAAGAAATACAAAAACCTTATATATATATATACAAGGTTCAAATATAATTGATGCTAAAATACAACCGTGACTAGCATTCCAAGGGAAATTATAAATCACCGCCACCCATATATGTTGTGTTGGGGGTGATCAATTAAAAAGTTGGACTGTGATCACTAAAAAAATTTTTGAATTTTCAAAAAACAAGTGGGCACAATCTAGTGATCAATTTGGCATAAGCTTACATTGAAAATTGAACCCCCCTCTAAAACCCTATTTTGGAGGGGAATTTTCAAAAACACAAAAAGCATTTTCCCTACTCATTGAAAGGAGTGCGTGTAAAAAATTTAAAGTTTCTACTTTGAACAGTTAGGGCTGGGCGAAGTCCAGATGTATAGATAAATAAAATTGAACCCCCCTCTAAAAACCTATTTTGGAGGGGACTTTTCAAAAACAAAAAAGCATTTTTCCTACTCATTAAGGAGAGTGTGTGTGCAACATTTCAAGTTTCTACTATGAACAGTTAGGGCTGGGCGAAGTCCGGATACATAGATACATATAAATGTGTGAACACATAAATAACCTAAACCTTTGATAGCAGTGTTTAATTATTGGGTTTTTTTTCTCCTACAACCATGTTGAGTCACTATATATATAATCATTAGGATGGATGAAAGTTTTGATGTATTTGCTTAATAAATCCTACCTGTGATATCAAGGGTCATATAAATAATTAATATTTTAATGAACTGGAGAGGAGAGGTGTGTCGCCAGGCTCTATCTACGAGCTCATGGAATGACTAGATAACTGTAATATGCACTCATTACGTATTGGTGGGAGCATCTATTTTTGCAACTGTTTGCCAGGCTGCTAACACTATCAGGTAGCCATTTTTGTAACAAAAAATATCAGAGAATGTTAACAGGTGTTAGCCTAAGTTGGTAAAGCACGACAAAGATTCACACTCAACTGAATATTAAATTACTATTTACAACCTGTAAAAAAAGTCAGGCATATTTGATATATATTAATTTTATTTTTTCAAAATATTCAACTAGCATTCCATGGCAAATTGTGAATCCCTGCCACCCATTTATGTTGTGTTGGTGGTGATCAATTAAAAAGTATGATCACTAAAAAATGTTGGAATTTTCAAAAAAACAAGCGGGCACAAACTAGTGACCAATTTAGAATAAGCTTACATTGAAAATTGAACCCCCCCACTGAAATCCTATTTTGGAGGGGAATTTTCAAAAATCAAAAAAAAGGATTTTCCCTATTCATTGAGGGGAGTGTGTGTACAAAATGTCCAGTTTCTACTATGAACGGTTAGGGCTGGGCGAAGTCTGAATGGATAGATAAAATTGAACGCCCTCTAAAAACCTATTATGGGGGGAATTTTCAAAAACAAAAAAAAAAATATTTATAAAGAAATTCACAGACATATTTGATATATATTAATTTTATTTTTTCAATATATTCAATTAATATTATTAATCACCACTACCAAAGGTTTAGGTTTTTAATGTGTTCACATATTTATATGTATCTACATATCCAGATTTTGCCCAATCCTAACTGTTCATAGTAGAAACTTGAAATTTTGCACACACACTCCCCCCAATGAGTTGGGAAAATGTTTTTTGAAAATTCCCCACCTAAATAGGTTTTTAGAGGGGGTTCAATTTTATCTATCTATCCATCTGGATTTCGCCCAGCCCTAACCGTTCATAGTAGAAACTTGAAACTTTATACACACACTGCCCTCAATGAGTAGAGAAAATGCTTTTTTTGTTTTTTGAAAATTCCCCTCCAAAATAGGGTTTTAGTGTGGGGGTTCAATTTTCAATGCAAGCTTATGCTAATTTGAGCACAACTTTGTGCCCACTTGTATTTTGAAAATTCAGACATTTTTTAGTGATCACAGTGCAAATTTCTAATTGATCACCTCCAACACAGCATATATGTGTGGTGGTGATTCATAATTTCCCTTGGAATACTAGGTTTTATTATGTATTACAGACAGAGAAACAAACAAAAAGTCACTGTTTATTATATAGATTGATTGTTGTACAGTTGTGTGAGCTTTTATAATTGTAAATCTTTGTTAGGACACTCCAGAAATGGAAAGCTGCAATAATTTATTTCCGACCTGATATCTGAACATATACACTACGGTCTGTTTCATTGGTAGTGAAAGGGAGTATTAGCCTCAAATGTTATTACCTAGCATATGGGTGAATCTATGGTTATAGACAGAGAAACAGAAAACATCACACTGTTCATTATATAGATAGATTTAATTTATTGAATCTGCCATTATCTATACTAATATTTGAGCCCTTTGTTTGTCCGGTACTTCTCCGCAAAAACTAAAAGGAAAATAGAGATAATATTCTGCACGTACACTGGGAAGATATCAACTTCCCACATAGGCTATGTGAGTTTGACTGTGGATGTCATTTTCCAGCCAATCTCTTGTTCTATACATAGGAAAGACATTTTTATATTAAAATTTTCTCCTTTAGTTCTTGTTACAAATGACACAAAAAGTTTGTTACAATATTTTTTTTTTTTTACCAGTTTTGGTGTTTTTTCAGCAATATAACAATATTAAGTATTATTTTTAATAGTAGTAAAAAAAACTTGCACACACGCAGACAGTGCTGGCCTCACCTTTCATTTCTTTCAATGGGTGGGCCTCCCCTTCCTTTTTGGCATGGCGATTTCATACTTAACAAACAAACAGTTTATGCTATAGAACACATGATTTTAAAAAGTGAAATGTGTACTTTTGTTTTTTATCAACAGTTTTAATCAATATTCATGTGAAATTTAACACATTTTTCACAAAACAATACAGTATTAAGTCACAGCTTTTTAGCTGTAGAATTCTGGGACGTTAATTTACATCCATCTTATAGAAGTAAGGCCTCAAAGTATGCGGTTTGTATATTACCGTATTTTGTAAACAATTATTCAGTTCATCACTGCTTCAGTTACTCACTGTGGTCATTTGGTTCCTTCCTTACCATCCATGTTAATATTTTACTAGCATTGTGAAGGTTACTCTTGCAACTTCTTGGCTCAAGTCTAAATAGTCTAACATGACGTTAACAAAGCACTTCTTGCTTTTAATCAGAATTCTGTGCTTCACGATACTTTACTGTTTCCCACAAGTTTGTTAAACTGCTTCTTTTCAGATTCAAATTTTTCTTTTTCTATTAATATTTCAGGAAACTAACCGCATACCTCAAGGATTTACTTCCCTAAGATGGACGGGAAGTAACAGCCCAGTTTAATACAGGCCTCCCACGTTATAACATGTTGTGTTCAAACGTGGGTGGATCGTGGAGGCCAAAATATTTACCTACATTAGATAGATCTAGCTCCTACATATATACATTGGTCATGGCAAGTTTAGAATGCGGTGTCTACTTTTTGCTATCCCAATTCACACGTTATAATGTGGGAGGCCTATATTGCACTTGGTTAGTTAAAATAAGACACCACACCAACACTAAATTAACACCTGAAAATATTTTTTTTTTTCAATCAAGACTGACTAAATTCTGGAGGTACCTAGGGTATTATGGATTTTATGCAATAACTATCTTTCCGTCTATCTTTATAACGCAATCTATACTTATTCCAATGTTAAACCATATTGACATGGGCAACGCCGGTATCCCTGCTAATAACAAATATAAGTTAGTACAGAAAAAACGTCTGCATCACATGCAGAAGGTCCTGGGTTCCTTTCCAGGTATGAGCAAAGAGTGTGGAAAACTCTTCATTAGGACAAATTTCCCTGTGCACTCAGCAGCTAATTGAGTACACTCTAAGCTGTGGGATTAGGGTGGAGGTATCCCTTCGGTGGACTTGCATCCTGCCAAAAACTTGTAGGAATAAAGTCCTCTTCTCGACCAGATTTGAAACTTGCAAGGATCATTAAGTTGATGCATGTAACAGAAACCGGTTCTTTGTCACCGGACTCCATTTGGGAGTTGTCTCTTAAGAGACGGGACACTTTATCTTTTACAGAAAAACATTTGCTGTCAAAAATTCTTTTATGGAATTGATAGGAAAATACTTGAAATTAATTTTCTGGTAGGGTGAGGAACTTTTCGCAGTTCATGTTACTTTTCATTTTGTAATTTGGAGAAATGGTAATCTTAGGTCTTACAGATGTAAAATATGGTAATTGAACGCAGCATATAGGCTTCAGAAGTATAACTATAACGTATTGATCAGATATTAACACAATAATAAAGTTAAAAGCCATTAATTTGTTCTTTATCAGACACCAAGATTCTCAAAAATCACTGGATGTGCCTAAAAAAAAAAAACCGCACACACACGAACTCACGGTGTGCAATATTCTGATACCAATAGCTTTTAACTTCATTATTGCTTTAACATCTGATTAACACGTACAATTATAGTTTTTGGAGCCTTTGTATGCTGTATTCAACTACCATATTTTACATCCGTAAGACCAAGGATTACCTCCAATTTACGACGTGAAAAGTAACATGAACCCGTGTCACAACAAATACCACCAACTCAGTACTAAAGACTGAACCACTGGCCTCGTCCAATGCTCTTAGCAACCGAGCTATGCCCTGAAGTACACAATTGTATTTCCGAGTTGTTCACTCCTGTTTTATTTAAAACTTAGCACGGATTATCTCCCTTCTAACGCCCGAAGAAATTGTATGTGATTATTATCACAATAAAATTCCCAACAATTTACTGCGGGTGGGGGACTACATTATTGTTAGAAAGAAGTGAAGAATTGTATTATTCTAGACTTCTGACATTTTTCCACGCTCGTAACAGAAGGCTTAACAAAGGGACGGTTTTTAAAGCCTTTTTTAATTGGATGAAGTCATTATTACCACTTGTACTATAAACCTGTCAATTTTCCACCCTTGTAAAAAAACCAAAAAAAAAACCCCTAAAAATTAATACCACTTCGTTATACTAAATTGTATTATTATTATTAAAAAACAATAAAGTTAATGGCTTTTGAGTGTATTGTTTAATGAGTTTTGTTAAATTTTAGTTACATAAATTTAAAAAAAAAAAATTTGTTTCATGCTCACGGCATAAAATAAAATCGATTTGTTAGAATCGAGATTGTATATAGAAATAAATTTTTAAAAAATACCGAAAATGGAAACTCATTAATTTAAAAACAAGTGTAGTGTATATATATATATATGTAAGCTTTTAATAAAGTTAAACTGATAAATAAAACATATCCTACGACTAGTGGGATGGTATAAAAAGGTGATGTCATCAACGAGAATGGAAAACTTGGGGGAGGTAAATAACGAAGCAAGCCCACATACAAATATCTTGTTGTACTAACAGAAAAGAGAAGCTATTTGAATCGAAATGTTCGTTTAATATAATAATAACCATGCGTGTGTGACCTACTTATAGATGTGGCCAATGTTACCATGACTTTCTTTTTTAAAAATATTTTTTATTTATTCATGTGATTCACACGATACCTTCCTTTACCCTTTATTACGGTTTTGCGGCTTGAAAGAGTATTCTATATTTATTCGATCAAAGTTACGTTTAGGTGACTATACAAAAGAAAAGCAGCAATAAAAAGATAGGTAATAGGCAGTTGGTTGAACTAAATACCATCTGAAGGTCAAAGAAGAGGCAATAAATTCTTAGAGAAACACTGTCAGTCATTTATGCTGATTTTCGTTCGTCTTGCCGCAAAAATGGAGTTCATAATTTCTTTTACTAATTCTGGTTAAATCTAAGAACTAGCAATGTCTTATTTGTAGTACTAAACCAGTTTCTCAACTGACGGTAGGTTTTATAATAAAAGTTGATATATTTAGCATTTGTGTTACTGTTACGGTGTTACCCATGCCGTCAAAAATGAAGGCATATATAAAATTGATACGTTGTAAAGTCCTTACTGTAAAAATGAAATGATAGACAAAAACATTTCAGTAGTCAATTACCGAAACTTAACTTTTATATCAGCATACTGATATATGTACTCTTCGCCCTATTCCCTTTGGTGGTGTTACAGACAAAAAATAAATATACAAATAGACCAGAAAGAGAGTAAGGTAAGGTGGTATCTCGTTTAGTGGTAAAAAAAAAAAGTTAACTCGATATGGAAACTAAATTATAAATGCATGTGTGGCAGAGAGATTATTTAGAGCTACTGTCGAACTGCTATGCATTGTATTAGGATGCTCTCAGGGCAGAATTTAACATTGATGGATGGGGCCCCAAGTGCATAACATTTCTTGCCCCCCCCCCTTCTATTTTTGTATTTATTTAGCTATTATTTTCAAACAAAAATGAAATATTCATAAAATTATGTTTAATTTAACGTAACTTACTTTATAAATCAATAAGCTAACTAACATAAAATCAAAATACCTCAAACAAATTGAAACACTGGAAAAACATTAAAAATAAAAAAAAAATTTTTTAAAGACATATTTGGTGGAGGGGGGGGGGGCTAAAATCTTGGGGCATCTGCACTGCCTTAAGTACGGACCCGCATGCTTCATTCCTACAACTAATGTAGCTAAAAGCGTAGCAGTAAAACAAAAAAGATTTTTCATTCGACACCCCCTTCCATACTAAAACCAAGCAATAATGTGGATTTCTTTCTCTTTTTTTTTTTTTTTTTTTTTTTTTTTAAAACGATAGAATCAAAAGGAGAGAGAAATCTTTCATTCCCTGGGAACACAGAACAAGAGAAGTCAGCTGGGTTCTCATTTCTTTGTAAACGAAAAGAGGTTGATAGTTTCTTTTTTTAGGTTTCATTTTCAGCCTAAACTGCTTCTCCTTCTTCTAAACATGTGATATACGTCACATCAGTGATAAATAAAAATGTATTCCTCCAAACACCAGGGCGTAAAGAGACGAGAGAGAGGGGAGGAAAAATAGTTTAGTAGAAAAAAAAAAAGAAGAAAAAAAAGGGTAACACCCATTCTTATTCTTCGCCTTCTTCCACCTCTTTTCTTTCTTGTGAAAACAATTATTCTTCTCTTTTTTTTTCACTCTCCTTCCCCGGTCTTGCCGCAATCCTTTCTTCCACCTGATTGATCCGGATCCGGAAGTAGTAGCACACCCTCCAGCAGCCTCATTTTCAATAACGGTGTCAGCCGAAAATTCGTTCCCCTCCGTAAGGAGAAATAATGAACCGCTGCTGCTCGTTGTTGTTGTTGTTGTTGTTCTTTGTATAACACTTTACTTATCTATGATACAGATCTTCGTACCGACTTACACATGTACAGGTCTACTAGGCAACAACTGAAATATGCAGGTTTTCCACCATCTGCGGTATTAGGATAATTATCTGTTCTATTTATAGTTCTATTTCTAGCACTCTCTTTTTTTTTTATATATATATTTGTAACCCAATTTCAACCTTCGTTTTTAACAATGTCAATTTTCACTGTTTTACATGATTGGGAAATGTAAATGAAAATACATTTTTTTTTGTTACTGGTGAACACAAACGAATAATAATGATGATCATGTGTAAATTATTAGATTTATTTGTGACTTTTGTCTTATTTTATTATTTTCATTCTTTCGTTTTTTTTGTTGTTTTTCAGCTTTTATAAAGAATAATAAGAAAAAAAAAGATCTCCCATCCAGAAAAGAAAAGAAAACTGCTTTTTATTATATGCTTTATTCTTGTATCTTTGCTCAGCCAGGAGTGCCCCCCCCCCCAACACACCCACACGATATGCTTGACTAGAATTCAATTGTTATTGATTATCACATGTTCTGTTGCCGACAAGATGGGCGTATTCGAATACAACTATATATTGTTCTATTATTCTCGCTGAATGGTATTTTATTTGGCGAAGCTTGACTTGTCATATCAAGTCTACCTAAATTGAAAGAGCTCAATATTAAGGATTTTTTTTTAAAAGTACGTTTAGCTACGTGTCTGGCCTGGTCACAGAACGTTAACTGAAAACTGAACAGTCATTATGAATCCTTTACTACTGACTAATCTTCCTATGTATTAAGTGCGTATACGTGTATTGTGTTGGGCACTACTTAAATTCGATGGTCCGCTCGCTCTGATGTGCGTACTAAACGCCCTAAGTGAGCACATGAATTCTATATCCCCTCATTATAAATTTCTTTCTTTTATGAATTCTCTTAATTACGTTGATTAGATTGGGAAGGGTTGAATTCGATGAGTTCAAATTTGCGTCACTTGTACGCTGGTTGAAAGTGCGAGATTAAAAATCGATTTGTTTCTTCTTGTTTGTTTTTTGTTCTTTTAATTATCAGCAGGGCTGTAAAATTTTACAATGTTTATTTTTAAAACGTCATTCGAAAAAGCAAGATTTTTTTTTTTCATTTTAAAACGATATTTCAAAAATCAAGCTCGCAAAAAGTAAAATATATATATATGATAATTATAATGACAGTTATTAGTGAGAGCCTATATTTACCCGGCGCCAGTGTGAGCGACTGCTAAACGAGCGGCTCAAATCGCAAATGTGAACAAAGAAACGAACTCCGTATGGGGAGCGAACCCGCGTCCACCTCGGCGCAGGCACCGCTCCACCGACTGAGCTAACGAAGGTCAGATGGTAGGCAAGGAATCCTCCAATCCTGCACCCCGTTGGCCTCTCCATTCTCACGTTCGTATTTAGGCACGGATATAATGCGGCTCTCGATGTCGACAGCATGATATTCTGTCGGATATAAAATTATCCATCAGTTGATTTCATATATATATATGAGACAGAGAAATAGGATATTTGAATTCCACAAAAACGGTCTAATACATTTCGGTAAAAAGTAAGAAAAGGCCACACTTGTTGGAAGTTTTTATGTATCTAAATAATATCCAATATTACATAGGTTCGGGGCCTCAACCGGTTTGATCTTCAGGAGGTCTGAACGTGGAAACGGTGTTTAAAAAATAAATTCATAACAAGGGGAAGAGAATTCATGCGGTCACTTTTGACGTCAGAGCGAACCGTCGGATTTAAGTAGTTCTCTGTGTTGATGCAATAATACAGACACATGCAAATATGTTTGATAAACATTAAACAAGTAACTGAAAATATAACCTTCCCAAATCATCTGACCTGTCGCATTTTTTGTTATTAATTTATTAAAAATGTAAATTTTATTTGTATTATCAATTTAAATTTACCATTCATCCCAAGAGAGTTGCTCAGACTATTGAACTCTATTAAAATTACATATATCCTGTTGTGAATACAATGTAAAATTCGACTTAATTTATGATCGCAGAAAGAAATTCAATTGGCACAAAAACAGGGAAGTATAATTTGATGCAGCATTTATTGAAAAGTTGTTACTGTTCGATCACTTTAAAACGTTAACAATAACATAAAAAGCAACTAAAATCAAGATGAAAGAAATAGTATAACAGTGTTATTTTGAGATTCTGCTCCCAGTTAGGCGCGGTGGCGTAATTGGTAAAGCAGACCGGGATAAACGGTGTTTCCCTGGCTAGGAGATGTGGGTTCAAGACCCACCCGAGGCTTACTCTTTTTTCCGAGCAACGCTATTTTTGCACACTGCCGGAGGGAAATCGGTTTGAGAAAAAGTTGCGATAAAAACAACTAATAAAATTTAAGATGAAGGTAAAAAGTAGTCAAAAAATGTTTAAATAATAATGAAAGAAATAGTCAAAAATTAATGTTTCATCTAAAAGTTCGAGATAATATTATAGTCAATATCGTTTAATATTTCTCGACATAATTGATTTTCCTATAAGCCTTTTACTGGTATCTTCACCCTGTTTATATTGTGTTAACTAACATATTTTTAAAAATTGATAGCATCATCATTTTTAACAACAAATGAAATGTAATAAAACATGCAACAAGCAGAGATAGTAAAAGCAAGTCATAACATTTAAGATGAAGGTAAAACCTGCAATAAAAGTTTATGAACACCAACAAATTTCAATGAAAAAAATCATAAACCCAGAAAATGTATTTTGTACAGTGTTGCCAACTCAAAAAATATTTTCGCACTAGACTGTCAAAAAGGGCTAGATTTTTAAAAAAATAGCCAAAGACCACCAAAATGACACTAAAAATGGTCAAAAATAGCCAGGAAATGGCCAAAACGGACAAAATGTTTTAGGTGGAAACGCGCTAATTTAGCGCTTTTGCACTGCCAAAACAAGAAACGCGCTGAATCTAGCGCAAAACGCGCTAAATCGGCAACACTGATTTTATTTTGTACCACGTTTTATATTGCGAATATGGTGTGTAATTAAAATTTGACAGCATTATTGCATTTTACAAAGTCAAAATTCAACTAAAAGCACCCAGAAAGCGCATACCTCTGTCAACAACGCTTATTGTCATTAAAAACTGAATGAAAAGCGGTTCGTATATAGCTACGATGCAGGGGAGGGGGGCAACAGTGAAAAGATTATTGGATCCGCCGATGGCCCACCCTTCCATCAAATTGCATTGAAATTCATTCAGAACTTTTGGAGCTATTGTGTGGACAGACAGACAGACACGAGTGAATATACCTCTTCCTCTTCCAACATCGTAAAGTGATTGCACAGAAAAACTATTTTCGCTCATGTTTCGCGACAAATTGGCCACGTGACTAGACACACCTCTAACTTTATGCATAAAGAAAGTACGAATAAATAAAGTACTATTCTGTTGTCAAGTGTCATATCTTCCGTGCCTTTTCACGCATAGAAATGAAAAGTAATTAGTATTTTATTTTTTTACGAAAAGACTTGAGTGTTGAAAGGCTTAGAACGTTCCTGTTAGACATATTTTATGCAAGTCGTCATGGTAAAATAAATAAATCACTATTTTCGTCTCTTCATTTCTCTCTCTAACAAACCGGAATGTATCGGCTTCTCTCTCCACGCCTACTCTATTGAGAGGGTTAGCGAATGGAAGGGTAAGGATTATTTGTATAAATATTCCGGTCAAGAGACAATAAAATATTGTCGATACGAGACATATTGTTTATCCATTAATGCTCAGTGGAAGAGCGAGGTAAATTTAGGAATTCTTAAATGAACAAGTTTATTATGCTGATAAAGACAGTGCATGGCTCACAGGATAAAAACGTTTGTTAAATTGTTACAGTTGTGTTTATGGGCGTCTGCTGCCACTTTTTCAGGGAGGGGCAAAAAGATATATTCCAGGGGGGCGGGTGCAGAAAGATATATTGGTGAGGCAAACGGATATATTCAGATATTGGTTATCACTTAAAGGACTAGAGAGTTACTAATATGTGACTCGTCATAGGCTGTAACTGATCATAGTGACCCATTGATCCACAGTCTCTATAACGGGGGTAGGCAACCCAAGGCCCGCGGGCTAGATCCGGGCCGCGAGGAAATATTTAGATACCATGTATACTTATCTAAAGATTATCTGGGTCTTTTTAATAGGTTAAAAAATCGCATTGATTGAAATAAATTGCGGCTAGATTGAGTTCTTTGATTACTTATTGGCATCCTTGGTTAAGCACAAATGATTTTCTAGCATGCGTTATTCATAGATTTGTGGTAAAATACCACTAGATATATTTAAATGGATAATTCAAACATATTTATGGCATCTATCTGGCCCACCTTCCACTCATTAATACACGATCCGTCCCGCAGAGGCAAAAAGGTTGCCGACAACTGCTCTATAAGGTTCCAACTTTCAAACTCCCTTGCCTTCGTTGAGAAGGCCTGTTCAAGGGGAGGGCAAATGCCCCGTTTGCACTCGCCAGCGGATGCCCATGGTTGTGTTGGTGTACGTAATTATAAATTCTGGGACCAGGAAAAAAAACCCTAGGACAAACACCCCCAGTAGGACAAAACCCCCTTGATTGAATTAATGCTTGATAAAATATTTCTCTAATTAATGACAGTATTTAATTTTTTTTACCTGGCCTCATATTCTAATCACAGGTTTTTCAAAGCTGAACATTTTTTAGGCATTCAAAAATTAAAGAATAATACCAAACAGTATTAGATTTGTTTTTACCTGGCCTCAAATTCTTTATCATAGTTCAGCCCCGTCTGTCTGTCCGTCTATCTGTGATCGCAAAACTCAAAAACGGTCAGAGCTATGGCCACCAAATCTTCTGTGGTTATTAATGGGACCCTGGAACAGGTTTTAAGTGAATAAATTAATTTCGTTAATCTTTAAAAATGTGTGATTAGAATATGATGCCAAGTAAA
>VCCN01005031.1:567845-583014 GCA_006491835.1 Architeuthis dux | reverse complement strand
TTCTTATTAGTTTAAACCCAGCCCAACTACACTGAAGTTGGCGTAACGACGCAGTTAACTGCTGTCAAAAAAGGCTATTTCAATTATATATTAGTAATTTTTTTAAAAAGTCATCTCATGTGGAACAACATAATAGAAAAATAATTTATCAGATGAGCCACAGTACATACCCTAACCACTTTGGTATAAAAGTTTCAAACTTGCTTTTTCTTTCAATGCAGGCAAGGGAAAATGGCCGATAATTCATTAGGAGGGGAAAATGAATAAATAAATAAATAAATAAATAAAACATTACTTTGAAAGAGAAAAGTAGTCCCTCATTTCTATCAAATCATTTGCTAATGATCCCTTGAGGAATATTTCCTCGCGTTTTTTCCCACTGCTCAGCCTCGTCGTACGCTTGTCTGAATAGTGAAGATCTTCGACGCCATTATTCTTACCAGCACGTCAGCCTAATTCGAACGCCATAGTTATGTTGTACGCGCATTGTTCTCAATATGAACCCTTATCTACCCGCATTATTTTCGGGATTTCGTAATATGCAGACGGCCTTTAGATCCCACAGATCAAACTTGGAATGGAAGATTTCCTTCTCACTCCCACCCCCACGGGGAAAGTAATTGATTTAAATAAATCGGATTTTTCTTCATGTTCATGCATTTGAAGGTGTACTTTAAAATGTCACACATTGCGGAAAGATTCTCGTTAGGTTAAATAGAGACGCTACCAATACGTTCGTATTTCGTTTTCCTTAAAGTTCAAACGACACCATTTCTATTTTTACTGAACAATCAACTGATAGAAATGTTGATTAATGTTAATGTAAATTTATACATTTGCCACAGTGTCGTTCGCAAAATACAATCAGGGATTTTAATGATTAAAATTTAAAAACTTAAAAATCTCTGAACGAACTGTTTAAAGACTATTTAAGTTAAATAATTGAAAAAAAACAAAAACTTCCAGCGTGTGTTGATGACAGTCTCCATAACGACAGCGGAAAAGACAGAGTTGTCCGTTAAAAAAAAACAAAAAAAACATTCTATTTTAATCATGACAGTTAATATTTGATGTAATATTCAAATGGTTCTTCGGACGATTTGATGTAGTGATCCAAACAATTACCGGCCATTTTTATATATTCTGTTTGTTGGTTTAATTTTGCCTTTGTGTAAAGGTTTATTGATGATATTTCATTGAAAAAATATCTTATAAAGTCACAGATCGTAAGAATTAATTACTACCTTTGTCCCATAATAGTTGTTACATTTGCATATAAAAAGATTACTTCTAAATGTCACAGCAATTATGGGACAGAAGTAGTAGTATTTTGTTTATAATCGAGTTGTGTCTGTTGTCACATAAGAGTAGATGTAAGTTCAATATAAAATAACTAACATAGTACCCATAAAAATGACAGGATTATTTACATATGGGCGTTGCCCATGGAAAAATAACATCAAAGTTGACAACACGGTGTAAAATATGTTCTGTAATAGGTAAAGATCTACATCTATTAATCAAGTCGAAACAAAATAGAGACAATTTATTTTTTTGCCAGTAAGTTTGCGTGCTTTTAATGCGTGAGACCCTAACAATCTTCCTAGAAGTTGTTAGTTTTTAGAAAAAATGTTCTTTTTAAGGTTTTACGAGTGGGTTCTATTTACAATGTAACTGTATGGTAAATGGGACCGTTACTTTCTGTCCGTTGTATGGAAGTGAGGCTTCTTTGATATTTTAATGAAAGTACAGAAAATCGTCATTAACATATCAGAGAAACTTAGTTAACAGCCTTCACAAGGGAAGTAACCTAATACTTCGAAGCCTCACTTCCATACAACGGACTGAAAGCAATGTTCCAGTTTGCCATACAGTTACGTTGTAAATAGAACCCCCCCCCCTTTTTCTAAAAACTAACAATTTCTAGGAAGATTATTAGAGTGTAACGGATTAAAAGCACAAAAAATTACTGGCAAAAAAAAATTGTTTCTAGTTTTTTTTTCGACTTGGTTTACGGATGTAGGCCTTTACCCTGTGATATATATCTCCGTAGAGAACACAGCAGATTGAAAAAAGAGTATTTACACCGAGATCTTGATCTTTACTTCCGATCTACGCTGTTTAGACAATGTCGTAGAATCACGGCTTGAGTTAAGGTGTGACTAAAACGTATACTATTCGTTTCACCATCAAAACGCAGAAAGCGTATAACATTTACAATATTGATGTTTTAGAAAACTTATTTCGGACGGTCGTACAGAAAGTAAGTGTCCAGTTCAGCAGTATAGTGACATCGCCCCCTCACGAACGTAAGAATTATTGTTTCACTCTGAAATTGGCAGAGTTGTTTTCATAGATGAAAGTTGTGTGGTAGAGGGAGAAAACCAAACCTCCACTGTATATAAGTGTTTCATTGCCAAAAACACGAACACTTGTTTAAGAAGTGATTTCTTCTGATGTTTATATCTGAAGAATGACCGCCGGTAACCTCAAGTGACCTACAAGGTTAGCCTATGTTGGAAGTCGATATTTATTGATTCTCCATGTGAAATATCAGGTCAATCGTCTTCATAGTTTTACTGGAGAAGAGGCACGGACAAACAAACAAACAGATGGCTCACATATTAGTATAGATATGAGGGTAAGTCAAACAGTATTGCTACTAGTGTCCCAGTTTATACATGGACGACTTTATTCCAAACAAAACGGGTTTAAACATATCTCTGTGATCATTGGATGGTTGCAGACATGTTCCCTCATTATTACACTTGTATTTGTCTCGTTAGGGTGCGTTCATGAAAAGGATACTTTTTGAGCCATGGACAAAAACGATTTTGAGGTCAGGGCTAACATCAAATTTTTAACAAAACTCGAAATCTTCCCCAATCATTGAAACTTTGCAACAGGCTTACAATGATGCTGTCCCACATAGAACAACAGTTTTTAGATGGATCAAGCGTTTTAAGGAATGTCAGGAAGACCTCAAAGACGATCCAAGAGAGGGAATACCGTCAATCTCGTCGAATGAAGAAACTGTGGCTGGAGTCCAGAAACTGGTGGAAGAAAACCGTTAAATTACCATGGCTGTGATAGCTATTGGAGTTGGGATATCATATGGTTCGGCATTTTCAATTTTAAGCGAACATCACGGCTCGATGGATGCCAAAAGCGTTGCACGAAAATCAGTTAAATCAAAGATCTGATCTTTCCATTGGTCTTTTAAGCAAGATTGGAGCAGATGAAGACGGTTTTATGGAACGAATCATAACCGAGAACGAGTTTTGGATCTACCAATACGATCCAGAGAGCAAAGTCTAATCAAAACAGTGGCTTTCGAGGGGATCTTCTAAGCCAGTCGAATTCAAGGCAGAGAGGCCAGCTCAGAAGGTGATGGTGACTGTTTTTTTTGTTTTTTTTTGGGGGGGGGGGTGATTCCAAAGGGGGAATCTTGATAGAAAACTGCAATGGCGAGAAAACTGCCAGAAATTGCGCCGAGGAATTCTATTTCATCACAACAATGTACCTGCTCATGCTTCGAGAGTAGCAAGAGCAAGGTATGTACTACGAGAATTGTGTTGGGAAACTCTACCCCATCCACCTTATAGCTCTGATCTTGCCCCTTCAGACTTCTTGTCTGTTCCAAAAACTCAAACATTTAAAAGCAACGCAATTTGAGTTCCTCGATTACGCTAAAGCTGTAAAAAGTGCAGAATTGTCCAGGAGAGGGTTAGAGAGATGGAAACACCGCTTTCAGAAGTGTATAGATCTAGATGAAGGATATGTCGAGAAACAATAGCTTTACATATTGATACTTTTGCTTAATAAAGGTTTCTATGATTTTGTAGCAATACTTTTTGACTTACACTCGTATATTTTAGTATAAATATATTTGCTACAAACAGAAAATGCATACCTCGAACGGAATTTTCGATTTTCTACAGATCTTCATGTTTTCGGGGGTTTGGGTTTTTTTTAACAATAAGGCAACAGAATTGGGTAAAAACGAATTTCTTTTTTAATACGAGAAAGACATGAGTTTTATTCATGAAAAAACAGAAGTGCCTATATTTGTTTTCTGTCCCACTACGAAGACATCATCATCATCGTCATCATCAGTAGTAATGATGTAGACGCGAAAACACAGACACACAGCTGCTTGCTTTAGCGTACGCGAACATACAGACACAAGCTTTGTTTTACTCCCTTCATCTCTTTCTGTTTGCTTTAACGTGACAGAAACCAACCAAACAACAAACCAACATACAAAAAGGTGACATTGGCTTTTATATAGAAGATTGCTTAATTCATGAAAGATTTTCCGTAGATGTTCTCTACTGGAATATCTACTAATTATATGATGACATATAAGACCCAAGGGCATATAATATAATAATTCAGCAGGGAATATTAATAAAAAAAATGTTAGTGCATTTACTGATAATCATGTAATGTTATTAAAGTATGTAACTACAGTATAGGCAGAACAAAAAACTTGAACAAAACATGCAACTAGGAGAGCCGAAAGAATACTTTTAATAATAATACAGTTGTAATTTACAAGAGAAAACAAAAGCAGCTTAGCAGCATATAAGACCCGGGGTATATTTTTTTAGCCATCCACCCTATAGCTCTAATCTTGCCCCTCTTATATGCCATCGATTACGGTACTGCAATTTATCAGTTTCCTAACTTACTGTGATGCTTGGGAAATGACAATGTGGAGACTCAGAATAATTTGCAAGAAATTTATTTAATACCTTAACATGTTTCGACGTATTAGGTCGTTTTCAAAAGGAAATTAGAGAGAACGTGTTTTCATAACCGCATCGGTCGAGGGCTGTGTCTAGATGGAGAATCCTTCGACCGATGCGGTTATGAAAACACGTTCTCTCTAATTTCCTTTTGAAAACGACCTAATACGTCGAAACATGTTAAGGTATTAAATAAATTTCTTGCAAATTATTCTGAGTCTCCACACTGTCATTTCCCAAGCATCATTATGTCGGATAACCTTTATCCTTTCATACACCATAACTTACTGTATATATTTTAAGATTCTGAGATCAAGTATTTTTTATTATAACACATATATCTATTATTAGTTTTTAGTTTTGTCTTGTTTCTTTATCGTTTTTTATCACAACGTTTTTATCCGAACCCATTCTCCGGCCGTTGAATTGAACTGCTGGAATTAGGAATAAAGAAGTATCTCCGTCTCTCGTCTTTCATGAACAACGTCCTCTTCATCTCAGACTCTCAAAACAAGAGTAGTAGCATGCGCGTCAGGTTGTCAGGTAAGGGATTAGGGAGTGCTTAAGCTGTGACTTGTCCTAAGCTGTCACTGTTCATAGTGACCCCTTGATCACTGGCCTTTATAAGGTTGCAACTTTCAAACCCCCTCACCCTCGGTGAGAAGGCCTGATCCGGGGGTGGGGCAAATAATGAAGATGAAGTTACCAAAGATGCTATTTTCCTCCTTTAATATAACTTCCGAATTATTCCGATATGCTTTGGAGGATGGGGCTTACGTTGTTCATGGATCAAAGCTTAATTCTTGTTTTTTCTTACCTAACTTAATTCTTTCATCTTTTGTATGTTCCATGTCCCTTCAGGAGGTGGGTGACCATGGCTCTCCACAGCTTCCTTTCCTTTGTCGCTTTCAGCAACTCCCTCTCATCTACGCCTCCCGGTATTCTTTCTGCCATCCATCTGCTCACACCCTTCAAGTAGGTTTACTCGCTGCCTACCTTTGCCCCTGTTGCCCTCTACGCGCCCTGTGAGCGTTAAATTCTCTAAGACTTCCTTCATCATTCTGTGTCCGAAAATTCCCAATTGTCTTATTGTTAGCAACAGTTTCTTTGTAGTTTTTAATCTCCTCAAAACTTCTTCATTTGTTAAATGCTCTGTTGGTTGGTTCAATTCTTTTTTTTTCCAGTTGTGACGAAACCTGGCCAACATTCACTTCCATATAGGAAATTACGTTTTATGACTTTCATGACTAACCTATTAATGTGCTTAATGCCTGAATTTCCCAAATGGTATGAAAAGCCAAAAACGTGTTGATTTTTATTTAATGGTTAAAGAAAACAATTATTATATTAAATTAAAAATGTTCCAAAATCATGATGGGATACATTTGTCCCATTAGACATTTATCCTGGGACTGATCAAAACCACATAATCAGCAGATCACTTCGCCCACACGTGTTTCCTGTTTAGTCATGTAATGCCAACTAATTTCTGTGTGCGTTTCATACCATGATGACGTCATTGTGTTCGGTTGTAAAAGCCGAGAAAATCTCATTTACTTTATTCCTCGTGACACATACGTTCCAGTAGACTTCTGAAAGAGATCTACGGGACATATATATCCCAGCAGTCATAGAAACCTCGGGATATATATGTCCCATGAGTCTCGAAAGGTTTAACTGAAGGACTCAATAATAATTTTCATAACAGAAACAAACAAGAAGATCGATATGTCAGTTTAAGCAACCCATGAAGTATCTTGACAACAATGTTCCCTCTAATTCTTGGTAGTCAGTGTTCACAAAAATCTTATATTGCGCAATTGTTTTCCTGTGAGAAAAGTATGTGCACACTATACTTGTGAATATGTAAACTTGAAATTGTTTCAAGATAATTTTGGCACAGCCTATCTATCATGCTATTCTGTGTTCAAAGTTGTAGACAGCCATTCCATCCTGGCTCTCCTTCAAAGGGTCGGTAGAACCATATAGCCAGCTCCGGCTTCTACCAACTACGGGATGTTCACGTCGTGTGGTCTAACCACAATTCAGCCTTACTGTCGGAACATTCCCGCCGGTGTGTCATTTCCTGTTTTCGAACACCCACGTATATGCATCTTTCCTGGGGTCCCCGGGGTTCACTTCCACTTCCCAGGTGTTGGCCCGGAAATGACCTCTCATGGCAGTATATCATAAAACATCTATGAAAGTTTCTTAATTTTATGTGATGCAATGTCAAAATAAATTAATAACAATAACACACAACAGTTCACAGATTATTATTATTAAAGTTGCTGGAAATTATTAAATCAAAACTCATTCATTACATTATTTTAAGTAATTAACCATTTGTGTGCTCATTAATCTCCTTTGTGCGCTGGTTGCAAAATGTGCGTGCGCACACATTTGAGTAAAAGTTCTCAACGAGGGAGTTTTGGGTTTTCAGGGTTGGGGATTGGGATCACAGACTGGCAGCTTAAAACTGTTGGAATGTTAATCTTTCTACGAACTACAATTCTGAAATGCACCTTTTGAGTCAGTCAATCTTGGAAGGGGGAATGACATTCTGAAATATGGTCAAAAGTGTGCCTGGGCAAAAAAAAGGTTGAGAACCATTTTCTTAGAGAGGGCTATGATTGACAAGTTAAGTGAAAGTACCACGGCGGTGGTGGTGGTTGTAGTAGTAGTAGTAGTAGTAGTAGTAGTAGTAGTAGTAGTAGTAGTAGAAGAACAAGAACAAGACCAAGACCAAAACTGTCACTAAAACTGTCCGCATAGGTTTCTTCAGTTTTTAAGTTGGTCTGGGTGGCTGGCTATATATGTATCATGTATACAGACCGCACCAATGAGGGCCGAAAATCTAAGCATTTACGCCTTATTATGTCTAGAGAAAACAGTTGTTTTTGTTTTCTCAACACCCCCTCCCCCCCAATAACGTTCTGGTTGTGTTTAGTGCCTCTGCTCGCTTTGTTAGTCTTTTTATTCTAGCTGTGTGAGATTAGAATGCGTTTGATTCGTAACCCTGTTTAAGCGTGTTAAGAACAAAAGACGGAACAAGATAACACGTTTGATAGGATTCTTCGCCTGGTAAGAAGTGGGCCATCCCCGTTCCCACTTCCGGTCCGCGTTTTCTGGGACCGGAAACGGAATGGGGGTTGCTAGCAGCTTGCTCTTCGGCATGTTTATTGATTTAACATATAGATACATTTATATAAAAATTACCCCCCCCCCCACTCTGGAAAGGTGGCTGCGGACGCCCATGGATGTTTGTATAAAGGTTCAATACAAGTGATGAAACTGTACGTCTGCTCCCAGACTACATTTGGGAAAAGATACACATTAGGGAATAGGGGACACTACGAATTCAGTGAATAAAACTCCAACAAATCGCAATAACCTTGTCATGTCTATCACGTCAGAAGAATTAAACGTTTTCGAATCGACCATTGACTTGTGATGAAAAATAGATCCTGAACGACAATCGAATCGATCACATGACTGGCTATCTCTAGATCAGCCTTTCCCAACGGAGGGGAATATCATCCCCCAGGGGACGAAAGTTGAGCTGAGGGAGGCGATAGATTGTCACATACAAATGGAATTTTCATTTTTTATTTTTTAAATAGGCAATCTTTCGTTTTATGTCGGTAAAGTCAGAAAGTAAGGGGAAGCTAGTTGTATTTTTCTAAAAATTGTTTTAATTATTAATTACCATTTCCGTGTTATTTCATTGCAAGCACGCGTAGGTCATCCCGAAGATCGAAATATCCACTGTAAACACTTTATTATGAAATTTACTTGACTTAGCCAAGATAAGGCATTTTATAATAGAAAGTAATGTTCATTTTGGAAGATGTACAGTCAAGCTACTTGATGTGAGTATTTATTTGGCTAAAGGCATGAGTGTACAGCAGTCAATCACCCCCAATGGGGCAAAGGTTGGGCCGAGGGGGCGATACATTTAATAAAATAACCAAAAAGGGTGCTGTAGGGGAAAATCTTGAGAAACCCTGTCTAGATGAAGATTTATTTTTTGTGTTTTTATTTTATTTTTTTCCATGTCGAAGAAAAGAAATATTTAATCTAACAGTGTGATGTCATTAGAGCAGGTATGCATGTCACGGTGACATTTCAAAACAGTGGCACCAATGTACGTACAATAAAATGTACGTAAATTGGGCGAGCCTGTTTTTTATGGTTGGTTGGTTTGCCCAGTTTCTTTGCGTTGAACAAAAAAAGGTTTGCCTCTGTTTTTGAATATAGACCTGGCAATGGCTGAAGAATGGATCAGCCGAAACGTTGTGTTGAAAACAACCAAAGATTGGAAGAAGAGATCTGATTGTCCGAACAAAAGTTAAGTTGGTATAGAACATCCGGTTTAAGCATTTATTACCAATTTAGGAAACTATGGATTTTTTTTTTATTGCCCAGGTGATAATTTCAAAGACCTTTACAATTTTCTTTTTTTAAAACCAGGTATTCGACAAACACTGTCAGGTATGAATATATGCGTTCATGCGTGTGGATAAAAAAAACTGATAACGCGTGGGAGTGGAAGAAAAAAAGAAAGAAAGAAAGAAAGAAAGAAAGAAAGAAAGAGACCTTGCGTCTGTCATAGTAAATGCAGACGTCCGCGTACTATTTAGTTCTTTCACTACCTTTCTTGACACACCCAATAATCCAGGGTATTTAACTGGGAGTGGGGGGTTGCTAGATGTAATTTCACCGGTATTAGGTGTGAACGCACTATATAACACTGAAGGTGAAGGTGGAACCCGTGCATTGATTCTAGTAGTCGTCGTCGTCGTCGTTGTTGTTGTGGGGTACATAAACAGACCCCTATGTAGTGCGGCACCATCTGCAAATGACGAATGAGCATGTTAACAAACCCAACTCCCTCCTTTCTCCCCCTCCCTGGAGATTTAATTATAGGTTAGCAATTCTGGGGGCCCAGAACAGATGGTTCAGTAACAGAAAAGTACACTTAAGCTATATAAAGATTAGTGCAGCCAGTTGTAATGGATGAATGGATCACAAAGAAAGGAAATATTGAAGGAGCTGGGAGCCGACCGTGCCGGACTACACTTGTCTACGTGTTGTTTTTTTTTACCGTCGGCCATCAAAGGAGTCGAAACTACATAATTTATACAGCAAGGCGCTCTCGCTTCCCCCTTTCACGTTCTCTCTTCCCCCTCTCTCGCTTTCTCTTCTACACCCCCTTGATACCCTCCTCTTTTAAACCCTATGCCATTTTAGGCTCTTAATTCCCTTTCTCCACGATCAAATTTATTGTCTCCTTGTTCCCCTTTTTTTGGTTTGATGTAAAAACAAAAACAAAAATAAAATAATAGTTCGTGTAATCATTTAAAAGTACGTTTTTGTATCACGAGGCTTTACGCCTCCACCCACATCGTGCCTTAAAAACCGAGAAAGCTTGTTTTGTTGGGGGTTACAATTATCCTGGGTAGGTATACGATGTATTTACACGCATAAATCGTTCGTTGGCGTCAGGTTTTATTTAAGTCATTTTAACTAAAACATTTCCCCGGTTTTAATTCGGTAGAAAACCTACTGATTTTCCTTTATCCATCAAAAGAAAGTCAAATCCTCAAGCAATCTATTTGCAGTGCCAGACCCGGTTTTGTCCAATATTTACTTTTATTTTAAAAATCGTTCGATCTTAATCGGGTTCATCAATTTTTTTCTACGTGATTTTATTCTTATCAGTATCAGATCAACTTTTAACGTAGCTGATGAAAATGAACTAAAAGATAACAATGAGTGGTTGGTGGGGATTGGTTACATCTGTTATAGCTTTTGTTTGCGATAGACACCGAAAGACCCGGATTTTTCTCGGCGATCTCGTAGTTTAGCGTCCCAAATTATCACCGGTGTTGTGAGGGCACTTGACCGGTCAGTAACAACAAAATTCCAACTAAGCAGATATCGGATATAAAAAAATATATATTTTCAGAGTCATTTCATTTTTTAGACAGTATCAACATTTTTTTTTTTACTGCTATTTGTATTTTTGTTCATACAATTTTGAAAATTTAATTTAAAAAAACCCCATAAAACGGCTTTCAGAATTAACTAAAAGCTTAGTATGCTCCCGACTATATAGTAAATTAAATACACCTATTTAAAATGATTGATGGGGTGATTAGTTTTATTTTACTTTTGGATTTTTACACTTTGTTTTTATTAGATTTGACATCTGCTTAGTATTTTGTTGTAACTGACAGTGTGACCCCACAAAAACCGTAAATATCTTTGAACACCTGTTGTAGAGCCGGAAGTGTAGCCGAAGGAGGGGGCTATTTGAAAACGCCCCGCCCCCCAATTGAGGGGGGGGGGCTAAATAAATAGTAGTTCACCTATTGCATTTTTACTGACATTATACAATGAATAGTGCGGTTTTGATTAGTGCGGGTTTTGATGTAATACGGTTAAGGTATTGCTGTACAAATTAATGTAACTAAGTATAAGCTTGGGGAAAAAACACATTAAATTATAACAAGACCTTCGGATAATGTATTGATTAGCACGTCTGCCTCACACGCAGAAGGTCCCGGGTTCGATTCCCGGTATTAGTGAAGAGTGTGGAAAACTCTTCATTATGACAAATTTCCCTGTGCACTGTGGAAAAGAAAGAAAAAGGTAATGCTCCTAGATCAGAATACTGCACAAGCATCACCTCTCAAATTGTTGGGCGGAAACCAGGCTTTTCTCTCTTTTTGGGCGGTCTCTAGTCACGGGGACATGGGACACCCCCCTACTGAATCCGGCACTAAATGACCCACCAAGGGTCGATGTACCGTTAAACAAAACAATCAATCAATCAATCTCTTTTTTGGAATGAATTAACAGCACTAATTAAGGTATACCTGTATTTGTATTTTGTACATACATACATGAATTGCGAAATAACAATTCAGCCTTTTGGGTTGTTTTTGATCAATTAAGTGACAGTGAATGTCTATTGTCTATTTATTGCACATTTTCCATTTACATCAAATTTCAGTAAATGTTGGAGGGGACCCTTCAAGGACACAAGCCCCCACCCCCCAATCTCGTCGATATTTCATTTTGTGCTTGACGAATATGTACAGAGTGAACAGAACTGTCCTTCAGTGGCCTTTGTGCTTTGACACTGATGTCAGCGAAACAAAAGAATAAAGACGTCTACAGGTCTCCCCTGCTTTTCGGAAGTAGAGCGTTCCTATGAAAACAAGTAAAGCCAAGAAGCAATAGCTATTCATTTATACAGGGATTTTGAGCGTTTCCATACCCCCAAAATCTGGATGGTGGTATGTTAGGCTGAAATCGTCGGAGTTTGGGGTGGTGGAAGGCAGGCACTGGAGACTGGGATGTAAGATAGAGAGGAAGAGGGTGCGCGCTACCTTTATGATGGCTCGCTGCAAAACAAACGCTGAGCGCTATTTTCACTTTCCGCCTTTTTTTTCGTAAAAGCGAAAACGTGTCATGAAGCGAACTTTCGAAAAGCGAGGGATACTTGCAATTACTTCTTGAACTCAGTGAGCAAACGTTTATATTAACAGGCCTGGCTGCTCCTACTTCTACTTCCTAATTCTACTATAGATTTTCGAGGTATGTAAGACATGGTAACACACCAGGCTAGCGATCACTAGACCATGAATTCAAATCACGGTTGGTGAATGGGGATTTTACATTTCGGTTTACTCCCCTATTTTGGTGAAGATTGTTCTTGTTCGTGTTACATAGGAAAGTAAAGTCAACTCTGGCTTGGTCCTGGAGTTTGTCAATAAGAAGTTTCAAATACAGATTTGGTGACAAAAGGTTTTAAGAGGAGACACTTCAATACGGATTAAAATTACTTCCGCCTTACCTGGTCTTCATCCGGTCACCTGGAGTCCGCAGGTGTCACGCTTAACTGCCAAAAATCTTTCAGAACTCAATGGTTTTCCTCTTTGTTAAAATAATGACACCGTTTTAGGTGATTTTCTGCTTAGTCAGCACTGAATGAGCGTGATTTAGTGAGTTCTAGGTGCTGATTTGAGTAATTCATGTTCATTTTACATTGATCCAATACAAAGGCTATGCATTATTAAAATTTAAAAAAACAAACAAGAATTTTACATAAATAATATCAATACTATGTTCAGATGAAATTGATATGAGGAACACCCAACGCTATTTGTTTCACATTCATTGTGACATACTGTGCAAATTTAATTAACAGATTTAATATCTGGCAAATGCTTTCTATGTTGTATAGGCAGGGGACAATTCGTTGTTTCCAGGAAAGAAAGAAGACTCGAAAGTTGTTTGCAAAAACTATGAAAACATATTTTTATTTCTTAAGTTACATTTTGTTGGTCGGAGAATGAAGAGTGGGTGAGAGATAAGGTGTGCCCGAGAGACCGTTCCCAACAGGGGAACTCGGCCTTGTGCCTTCCGGCCCGGCCGCTGCTGCTTGTCTCGCTGTTCTGAGTCCTCTGTTTTCTCCGTCTGGCGGGCTGTGTCTTCTTTTATCAGGTTTGAACGCCCACGCTTGTGTGTTCAACATCTTGTTTTTGGACACCTAAGCATATGCATATTTCCTAAGGTCCCCGGGTCACTTCCACTTCCGCACAGGTGTTGGCCCGGAAATGACCTTCCGTGGCAGTATATCATAACATCTATACCTCGTTGCTTTTTTTTTTGTTGATCGGCGCGTCATAATGACTGGGGTAAATACTGTTAATGTTTTATGTAATATTGTATTTTTAACTTTGATAATGATTCGACGAAAAGGCAATCGGCGAAAAGACAACTTGGCAAAGTGTTGTTCGTCAAACAGGTTGACTCTGAATCGTCCGCAAGACGAAACTGCTGTCGACTGAGTGTGTGTCGGCGACATGTCGTTCGACGAAAAGTCCGGACACGTGCATCTATTTGGTGTTGCTTGCTAAATAGACCGTTTTATTATGAGACAACCTTATACAACCTTTAGGTTGGATTTCGTGAAGGCTTCGCGCAGTACTCCATTTTTGGGACGGATTTGGCTCGTATAGTGGTATAATAGTGTGTTAGATGTTAGAAACCTTCTCGATCGGTAAAAAAGAGCCTACCGTTTTAGCTGTGTCCTTGGCCACACAAGAATATCAAAAATCAGCGGCACTACTCTCACAAAAATCTCCCTCTCTCTCTCTCTCTTACATTTCCTCTCGCTCTTCCCCTCTAATGTAAACATTCTCACTCTCATACAACTGTTCTTCAAAAAGACATATTTTGGAACACGTGTGATGACGTTGATCGCGTCATTGCTACTGAACATGTGTGTTCAGTTTAGCATAATACTTGCATTGTAAATCGGAATCCCACTAAAAACTCGATAATGTTGGAAATTTAAAAAAGAAAAGGCTATGTTTGATCCCGGAGTTAAGTCAATATCCATACAGAAAATCAGAACCCCGGGATTTTTAGTTTGGCCGTGATGTTCACTGCAGTCATACATCATACATAGTGGCGGGCCTATGGTTGGTGTCACCCGGGGCGGTAACTCATGGTGCCCCCCCCCCTATAAAACTTGCTCTCTTCCCAGGATATCTAGAGTTTTGGTGATCTTTCTGTACTAATACTATTCATCATGATTCTCTTATATTATTGAATGTGGTGGACTAAGCCTACATTTACTAACAATTCTATTGATCTTTAGTTTTTAATTTTTCAGTTCTGACTTTGTGAAATAATATGAAGAAAATAAGTATGGGTACCATGAAAATGTTTTTATTCAGTATCTTAAAAAAAAAAAAGCTATACAATAAAACTAGAATGCACTCAGAGAGCGCATACCTCTGCCAATGTCCTTGTCAGGGGAAGTAATTGTGCATGGATCCGCCCCAAAAGGTAATCACTTCTTTCGTAGCTCATTGCCCACCCTTCGACAAAATCTCAATGAAATTTATTGAGAACCTTTTGTGATATCATGTAAACAGACATGAACCTTTGGCGATATTATGTGGTGTAGACATATAGCTACGACGTAGAGGAGATAATTGTGCATGGATTCGCCCAAATATTTAATCACTTCTTTCATACCCTATTGTCCATCCTCCTACAAATTTCATAGAAACCCATTGAGAACGTTTGGAGATATCGTGTGGACAGCCATTAGTGTATACATAAATGTATGAAAAATGAAACGGAAAAATATCTTTCAAACAAAAAGAATTCCTGGATCCGCTCCAAAATATAACCAACTCTTCCCTAACCTCATTTCCCACCCTTCCACAAATCTTAATTGAAATTCATTGAGTACTTTCGGAGATATAGTGTGGACAGACAGATCTTTCATTAGAAAAAAGAATTACCAAGAAACCATATGAAAATATTTTAGGCAGTCATCTTGGTGTCACCCGGTGCTGGCCTCCCCCTCCGCCCGACATTGGTACGCC
>VCCN01005031.1:507380-518488 GCA_006491835.1 Architeuthis dux | reverse complement strand
TTGTGGAATTAATTCTCAATGGAGGTATACACATAGGTACGCCACTGCCTTCAACTTTTATGAACGACTGGGAGTTAGCGATTTTAAACGATTATCACCTTTAATTGGGGTTATAATTTTAACACAATTTTTAATGAAAAAATAAAAGGAGTGTGGTATCTATGTGATACATATATGAAACATAAATATGAAGGTATTTGAAACTGAAGTCTAGCCACTGCACAAAGATGAAAACGAAAAACAAAATAATACTATACAGAAATGTCAGACATATTTGTTGTATTATCTGGCTCCTATAGCAAATGAAAAAAATTAATTACTTTGCAAGTAAAAAATGTGTTTTGATAGTTATGTGTATTTTCTTAATTTGGGGCCCCTTTATATGCTACAGCTTAATCCGATCCTGTATATATGTCCTAGGAGTCTTGAAAGGGTTAAGCCAGTAAATATATTGATTTATCCCCATGATAATTAGGATGCAACTCCCTTACTAAAAATGTTGCCGACCTCTTGGGGTCAAGGGAAACCCACTGGTTTTCATAGATGTATGGGAACTCTTTGATTAAGGAGGACAAAGGGTTTGATTTGCCTGAAATTTTACACAGATTAAAAACAAATACTAATTTCAAATAAAATATCTTTTTAACAACCGACGATATATGCTGATGATGTTATGTAATTGAAGATGGGTACATATTAAGAATATGTATGTAAAGAACAAGACAGACACGTGTTGATCGAACAAATATGTGTTTTAATACTGAATAAGTGGCAGCAGCCAGTGATGTCACAACAAGGGGACGTAATTGGCTCCGGATCTAATATTACTACATTTAGTAGTAATTGTATATATAACAGACGATACACAGTACAAATCACTTAACATACAACTTGTTTTCTGCCTTTCTTGGAAGCAAAAATATCAATTGCCCGAATTTGGGTTGCCTCCCTGGCTTGTACACCTATGCTGGTTTTGACAGTCTTAGTATCCAATTCTTCACATCTCTGCTTACCAATTTGAGCACAAAGGCTTTCACTAGCAAGCATCATTCAAATAAGTAACAGTAACGGCACTGTCATGGTAAGACAGGCACCCAAGGATAAGGGACGTGAGTTCAAATCTCACTACATGCTTATTCTTTACAGGTATACAATCTCTTATCCAAAATTCTGAAAACCAAAAAGCTCTGAAAACCAAACATTTTTTCAATGGATGTTGTCTGCACGCCCAAGCTCAGATTTGGCACCAAACATGACCAGACAACCCACATTCAACCAAGATCATCTCATGTAAGTTTCACTGTGCTCTACCAGGCCTTGTAGAGCACAGTGGAAGGTATTATTTTGATACAGCCCTGGCTCAACCCATGCTATTCAGTTGTGTCTCAATGCTATTACTAGTCAGACATGTCTCTGCTGTTCACAGATATTTAGTTCATTTTTGGATGATTTCTTACTTTGTAGACTGGTAGATCTGGTTAGACAATGTTGAAAAGTAAGATTGAGAAAAGCATGTTACGTCTCAAACATATTTATTATCATGAAGATAACCATTATGCATTTCGTCACTGTGAGCGACTTCATCAGAAGAAATTTAAACACTGCGGAGACATGCAACTATCCATGCTGGGTAGTAGTTCTACTACCCGGCATGGATAGTGTTCAAATTTCTTCTGATGAAGTCGCTCACAGCAACGAAATGCATAAAGGTATCTTCATGATAATAAATATTTTTGAGACGTAACACGCTTTTCTCAATCATTTTTTTCCACATTGTCTAACTACATCTACCATTCTGTTGGATTCCCTTACATCTACATAAACACTTTGAAGACTGTAAAAATTCACAATTATCCATAGGAGTCAAAATAGATGCTAAGTTTATTTGATGTTCATTCCTTATGCTCAATATACATTCATCTGTTATTTCATCAAATAATCTCTACTATCTATTGATGGTGACATTTCATTTTTGGTTTTGTCTTTATTCACTGTAGGTAGCTGTGGGTATAAATCTGAGAATAAAATTGCTTGCTTTGTTTTACTTACTGCATTACTAAATTGTTTTCAGTTATCCGAGAACCATTTCGGTTTAGAGCAGAAAATTATAGCATTGACTTAATGTGACTTAACATGTACAAGATGGATTTCTAAGGAAAGGTGTCCCATTTGCTCTGAATTTACTGTCTATGTTGGACTATTAGATGAATGGTTTATAAGGGTATTTGGATGCCAACTGCTAACTGCAACTCATCCAAGCCCCATAAGTCTCCATATCGAGATTTGGTAAATGGCCCCCTAGTCATAATACCAGCGCATTGGATGCAGTGTATTTTCTTTTTTAATAAATTAAATGACTGTCTTATATACCAGCATATTCGGTAAAAGGATCTTTATATGTATTGTTGATTTGTGATAATGCCTCATTAATGTTGTATTTAATATGGAACTTCGGATTGATTGAATCATTGTCCAATCTGAAGCTTGCTCTTTTTTAAACTTTTAAATTTTCTTCTGAATTAATTAAATATTTTCCCAGTGGTTCTTAACCTTTTTCAAGTCCTTGCATCTCTTTGAAATTTAAAAATCTTTCTCACACCCCTTAATCTTAAGGCTAAAAAATTAAATTTTAAAAAGTCAAAATTGGCAAATTTAATACTAAAGAGTGTAAATAACAAAATGTTAAAATCTATCAGATGTCAAAATTAAAAGTCTGTATCAAGATATTACTAATAAAACAAGGACAAAAGTTGTATATATCAGCAATAAAACAAAACAAAACAAGTTTGTTTGCCACCCTCTTATCGCAACCCCCCAAATTGTTTTATGCACCATTTGGGGGTGCATGCACCCCAGGTTAAGACCCACTGCCCTATGGAGTTGGGTGAAAGAATGCACCCAGCTTTTGCAGGTTTATGAAGACTGAAGAGTAACAAAAGCCTGACATATTTACTAAATGCTCTTGGTTTATTAATATACTGTCATTACCCACATTCTGTGATAACACCAAGCTTGCTTCCTCTTCATTAAATAATATTTTCTCATAAAGAAAAGTTTTTCAGTGATTTAAGAAATAGTGTTTAGTATTACATATAACCATAATGCTATAAATAAACAAAATTGATTTGAATATTTCAAATTTTACTAGTCAAATACTTTTGTAAGGTTTGAATTTTAAGACATCCACACTTGAATATCTCCGAATTTTAAGAGTTGAGATTTCTTTTTTTTCAAATTCCACTCAGTGCTTTTTCTTATTTACAGGACATTTTACACAAAGTTGATCACAATGAACTACCTCTTTCCTGGGTAGTGGCTAAATCATCTGCAATACAAAAATAATTTCTCTATTTTTCATTTTTTAAACTTTATCATAAAAACCTTTCTCTGTTGTCAACTTTATAAAAAGTCTCTGAAATGTAAAACCAAGTAAAAAAAAATTTTATAAATTATTCCTGGATTTGTAGCAAAGAATTTTTAAGCCTTGATTTAAGTTTTCATTCTTGTTTTGTATAGTTTTAGATAGTTTCTACTATTCTATTTTCTTTAATCTCTTAGCTAATTAATTGAACAGTTTCTCTTAATAAATTCTCTTTTAAAAAAATATTTTCTATTTACAATATAAACTTAATTATCTATGATTTTACAATATAAACCATGGTAAAATATTCTCTTTTCTAATTTCTGGATATTTGAATTTTTCAATTTATTTTATTGAATGAAATAAAAAGGATGCAATTTTTATCTGAATCCTTCAAATAACAGCCTGCATGTTAAAAGCTTTCTAATCCAATAGTTTCAATATTTCTTTTGTTTAATATCATTATATAATTAGCTAATCAATTTAGAATATCAAAACAAAAAAGTCTTCTTTAAGTAAAAAGGATGAAAAGAGAGCAATCCATTTATTTTCAATACTTTTAGTTTTAGCATTATCCATTCTTGACAAACCAAAGCTTGCCCTCCAGCCAGCCTAAGCTCCTGGGTGTCGTAGTGGGGTGGATTGGAACCTACACTGCAAAGCAAGCTCTTAGACGCTAGAATTAACAACATTAAACAGCAATCTTATTCTTACAGAATAATCTTATTGAAAAATCTTTCTCCTGCTCAAATAATTGAATTAAAAACTAACAATTAATGCAGCAAATCCATTCTCTCTTCACAAACCTTCGCAATTCAATTAATTCTAGAATGCACAGGGAAAAAAAGAATGTTGTCGCAAGTTCTGTAGCAGCAGCGTACATTACATTCAAGTGCACATCTTAAAGGAAAGGAAGATGACCATAACGTACGTATTTTATGATCAGTAATGATATGAGAGGAATGCATCTATTTTTTCCCCCTTTCACATGATTCTATTCATTTTCATTACATTCGTAAAAGACAATTATTTAGAGGTAGTTGTTTACTCTCCCCTCTCTCTCGTTGGAGAAGGTAAAGAGAACCTGAATGAATAGATTCGATGTATAACTTGTGAAAAAAAAAACTCTCACTGACTCCACGAATTAACATAAGGAAATTACAACTGGGCCAATGGTTAGACTCTCGAATCAATGAGTATTCGATGGCACGGTTTTAAGATCGACGTTCACTGCTAGTCTAGGATTACAGATAAGGAAAGGAAACGAAAGAGACCAAGATTAAGGAGGAGAGTGGTTACTATTGTGTGTGCCTTTTCGTCATTGGTCAGTAATGAGAAAGACACCGGATTATTAGTGAGAGCGGACACCCTGGCTCTTCACCGGTGACGTATGAAAATCTAAACTACACTCCCAAGCGTTGGAATTTCTTATGAGATCATGGTGTGCTTTTTACATGGGATTTTCATCGGTAAGTTCCTTTCTTGGCTTTTTAAGAGACGGACATATAAACTCGAGAGAGATTAACTTCTTCAACGAACAGCCTTAGATAGGTAAGAAGATTGACATGAGCTTTTTAAGGCTCTTTTTTCTCATTCCGCGAGCTGAATCTATGGCAATATTGACTCCTCTCTCACTAAGCGATATGTATATATTACTAAAAAGGGAGGAAGCTTATTATTACACGTATATAAATAATATAGATCCATGTAGATTGTGTTTGGAGAAAACCAGCGAGAAATTTAAAATTCCAACAAAATCCCGAATTAGGGGATCGATCGAACAATAACTTTAATAATTTTATTGATAAGCGGAAATATATGTTAAAACAAAAAAGTCAAAAATGGCAAATAAAAAACACTACGGCTAAAATAAGTAATTTGAAGAATATAATACTTTTAAAAAATGGATAGTTTATTTATTTGCGGATGTAAAAATGCGTAATAGTTATTCTCTGATTTTTCTGTCGGAGTTTTAGTGAGAAAAAAGGAAATAATTAATTTATTTGACCAGCGGAGAAGATAAGTAAAGGAAAAAAAACTACGAAAATTCGGCCATTGGCCTGGAGCTATATTAATCTCTCTCCAAAACTAGAGAAAGATATTAGAGTTCGATTCCCAAGAGAGGTTTTTTTTAATTTTATTTTTTTTTCTTGTTTTAAATAGACTTCTTGCTGTTGTGATGCTTTTGATGGATTATTTATTTATTGATGTGTGGTTGCAGATTTAATACAATGGCCGTTCAATGTGTAGTAAACTGGCCAATTTGTGCACGCTGCTCCTGCTACTACTAAGATTTAAGTCGAGTTGTAGAGAACAGAACAAGCACTCCCCTTTGCTAGACAAGAAGAAGCTCTCTCCTTCTGATTTTCTTTTAAATTTTCAAACCTTCTTGTCCTTTCTTAGGGGAAATCAATTCTTTATCTATGTATTTACTTACATAGATTTTCTTACACGCCTTTGCTCCGCGACCTGATACGTAGATCGGGTAGGTATTTTTTTTTCCCTTTTTTACATCTGTATATATATATATAGATATTTTTTTTCTCTAATTTAAAAAAAAAAGTGCTTATTGTTTTATTATTTCTATATTTTATTTATTGTGGATACTTATAAATCTTTATTTCCTGTTTTTATGTATACGATATTTATTTTCTGGACCCGATCGCCAATTAACTATAATCTAAATAAGTTGGTTACAAAATGGGGGCTCATTTTCTATTCATTGTAGACCTCATATTCCACCCAGGATCCGTACTTTTATTTTTTTTTTCTCCCCTTTCTTCGTCACTAAAGCTTGAATTGTTTCTATCATTTTTCTTTTTATTTATTATAAAAAAAGAAAAAAATAGCTCTATAGTTGCACACTAAATTGGGACCTTAATATTTCCGCTATTTTCTCCACAACAAACCTAGCGAAAAATATTTATCGATTTTACAGACCTGAAATGGAAAACCTAGAGGGAATGATTGAATATGATTGCCATTTATTTAAGCATTATTTCTACTAAAAACATTTTACTAAGCTTTATATTATTCAAGTATTTGGTTATAGATCCAAATATATTATTAAATGAGCAAATATCAGCTTTTTATTCCCATTTAAAACTACTATCTCCTACTAATGAAAGGAAAAATAAGGGGAAAATTACAACCTTTCTTTCTCCCAATTTGTTTCTTTTTCCTTCTGGCTCTAATCACCTTCCTTATTTTCGAAAAAATTATATTATTTAAATTCTACTTTTTCTTTTAGTGATTTTATTCTCTATCTCCGATCTAAATACTTAAAAAGGCTAAATTTTTATTCATTTTTATTTTCTTTTTTAACAAGGACTAAACGACGACTCTTGTTTATGTAATGATGATGCAGTGGTTTATAATAGGTTATATATGTGCATCTTTAAAACTGACAAATGCTTTTTATTCTGCCAATTTTATTTTAGATAAAGGCTGAATTAACATTATTGTGCATAATTGAGGCAAAATGCTAATTCCTCTCGTTCTTTGCTCCAACTTGATAGTGAAGTAAGTAGTAGTGTTCTTTGTCACCAAGCGAGGAGTACTGCTACTAGATCTCACCAGACTTGATACAGTCTAATAAGCCAGCTTTATAATACATCAAGATGCTTGCAACATAGAAATAAGCATTTTTGCTTTATTTTCTAATGCATATTTTAATATTTGAGCAGAAAATCACGAACAATTTACATATTTTCAGTACCGAACTAATTCTTTGAAGATCTCTAAATTAATGGAGTCTATCTCTCTCTTCACTACTATTACGTTTCCCCGTCTCTTATAACCTTTAGCTATCTTAGACTAGAATCCTATTGCTTATATTAATTTTTCGCCTCTACTTTAAATATGTAGGTATATGTAAATTCCATCTAGCGATCTAGTTAGCTATTTTTTTAAAAAAGAAATGTACTAATAACTATTCGTTTTTCTCACTACTCACCATTTAAATTTCTAGCGAGCGGTCCATATGTCTTGTACCACCTTCCAGCCTCGCATATTTTATCCTTTTGTCAAATAAAATAACTGTAAAAATTGATATATGCGTATAGGTTAATATAAAGCTATTTTAATATTATTTCTGTTTATTATTTTAAGATTAAACCACCTAATTTGGTAGGCTCCATTATACTTATAAGGGGAGTAGGGAAGTAATGTGTAGTACCTGCTTTGAGTTTCTTATTCCTCCTTTCACACCCATATGTTGGCCTGCTCTACATTTTATTTATTTTATTACTTATTCTTTTGTCTACTTAGACCAGATCCTAGTATCCAGCTTGCTTCTACACGTCTTTTAATAAAGTCTGATGCTATAGTAATTACTTATGATCACATTGAACGAGTACGATCCCTTTGCATATTTTTCCTCTAAGAATGTTTTTTTAAAAACTCCAACGTTTTTTTAAAATTCGTATTCTATTTTATTATCTATTCTTTTTGTATTCAACTGAGTACCATTTAACAAATGTGGCTAATGAATGAATTAGTGGTAGTATTTTTCTTAGTTACCAAAATGGTTTGAAACCTACAAAAGATTAGTTGTCACAAGAAAAAGGAATTCTATCTCGAATTTGTTCCTAAACTCAACGTTTATTAATTATGTAAATTTACTATCAATTACTGCAATATTTTCATTGTTCCCGTACCAGAATCAGTTTTTTCCAATTACGATTTCGACAATCTAATCTCTTAAGTAAGCCTAAAAGAAAATGTGCTCCTTTAAAAATGTGAAGGGGTGGCTTTGTTTTACTTGTTTAAAATCTGATTCTCGGGTACCCACCCTTTTCCTGAACATAATGTTTCAGTTCTTCCCCTTTCTTAATTATTATAAACTTTTTTAGTGTGCTGCACTTTTTAAAAAAATTTTATTTTATTTTTGTTTCTCTCCAATGAAAGTTGATAAATATGCAAATTTATGCATTTTTGTGTTCAGTTATTGTTCTAGGAATTTCTATTTTTTTTTTTTTTTTTAATCCAGATTTTAAATTTTTTTCCCATAAGTTATTGCAATGAATGAGCATGTTTTTTGTGCATTTTATTTTCACCGTATCTATGAAATTTCCAAAAATAGAGAAATTCTGTGTTTCTGTAAAACTTGTTTTTAAACCATAAAAGTTTTAATTTTATTTTTTATTTTTTTAAATTCAAAGTAAGATTGAAATTTAAAAACTTGAATTTAGTATAATGCTAAAGCAAAAACCGTCTCATTTTGGTAATTATTACTTAGGCTGTATTAGTTCTCTGTATAGTTTCTTTCTTTTTATTATTAATTTAATATGTAATTCTCTAACCATTTCTTCTTCCCACTGTTATGTTTTTATTCTCCCCCCCCCCTTTTGTTTAAAACTTGTCGTAGTAGTCTCCCGTACTTACTACTACTAAAATCCCCTTCCTTGGTTCCTTCTTCCCATTGTTTCTGTAATTATTTCAAAATATCACTACCCCACCCCTCCTAGAAAGATTTCTACTTTTGTTTTTATTTATTTTTATATTTTTTTTTTCTCCCACCCCCGAAACTGGGGTACATAGAGATTCTGTCCACGGTGGCTGCTTTTTTTTCTGACTTAGACAGACTTATGTCCAGAATTTCTTACGAAAGTCGACAGGAGGAAAACTTTCCTGGCTGCGATGTACTGCCGACTCGCTTTCTCTCCCCACAACTCGTTCAGCCACGCTCCCTTCTCTCCTTCTATAATGTATACAACAATTCTGCTATAGCAGACCTCGCATGATTTGTAGTGTTCACACCCTCCTTCTCACTTGGAATTTAACTAGCTAGCACCAGTATATACGTATATTGAATTCATGTAATAGATTTTTTTTTTTTAGTATATCTATGGTGTATGTAATTCCATCCTATTTGCAAATGCATCACCACAGCAGAAGATGGTCTATTTTAAGATCCCTCCCCTGAATGTTTCCAGGTCATGTTATGCTAAGTGGTAGAAATATATAGGAGCCGTAAACATTGTTCCTTCCTCACGTGTAATTTTTCACACTTAGAAGGAAGACTTCGCTTTTGATCACTTTCTTCTGCTTTACGTTTTTTAGAAAAATCCTTTCTATCCCCTACCGATTATTACTTCACAACCCTTGTGTGTAGGGGTTGGCTATGATTAAAATTAACCTAATCATGTTATTAGTAATAATTATAGTTAAGTAATAATAATAATAAAGGTGCTCTTTGGGGGGGATTTCTTGCACACAAAATGCAACGCTTATTAGATCGTAGTATTATTAACATTTTTGTAATAATAATTATGGTTCTGTGAATAATATTTGTATTTTTCCCTCTCTAGTCACTCTCTTTCTCGTTGTGCTGTAAATAATGTTAATTCTTGGCAGTAGCAGATCTAGGAATACCTGCAGCACTAGAGTTCTTTGTTAGAGTGCCATCATTTTGTATCCATCCTGAAGGCTGCTACTACCATCAGCTGGTCGCTTTGAAGGGAGGGTGAGGTAAAGGAGTACTAAGCTTCATTCACCATTCCCCACTCTCACACACACTTCCTACTCACCTCTCTATTCTTTATTTCCAGAGAACCCCGTCTTAGTTCTGTTTCACCAATTAGTTCTTTGTTTATTGTCTCATATCTTGTCTTTACCTCCCCCCCTCTTTTTGTTCAGATGGATTCTTTGTTTTATTTTCTTTGTAATTTTGCAAAATATTTCCAAAATCCCATGCAAATTTGAAAATTGATTTGACCATACGGATAGTTTTTTTTTATCAGGTTCATTATTATTTTATGTAACATAACATTTTCAAACTGTATTTTACAAGGCTTGTAAGTTTGATTGGATTTTTAAAAAAAAGATTTATTATTAAATAAATATGTTCAAACCATAAGAATACTGAAGTATTGATTTATATTTTTTTAAATTATATTTTCTTAAAAAGTGAAGTTTATTTGCTGCCTTATCTGTATATTTTGATATATATTTTTTTCCAATTCACTTAGAAGTTTAGAAACAATTGCCCAAGTAGTGTAGTGTAGCCTTTCATCTTTAGAGAATGCCAGAATTCTTGTTTTCATTCAATTATCATAAAAGGATTGATACTTAATAGTGTTAATCAGAATTTAGACTTTTTACTAATCTTTTGTATCTGTCACGTTTTTTTTGTTTTGTTTTTTTTAAATTTATTTATTTATTTTTAGTAACTTTAATTTATAACTCACATTATTGTGTTGTTTTTTTACATATGTTTAGTAATTTAATGTTTACTTCTAATCAGGCTATGATTAATTGTTTCTCATCTAATTTGTCAATTGTAATGTAAACTTTTGTGTGAGTGTGAGATTATAATGTTATATTTAAACTCTCTGATCTTCCTTTCATGATGAAAGAAAAGACTTGATAAAGAAACCATCAATTATAATGGCTAATGTGTAGCTGAGATAAGGTGATTATGATTTTTGTTTTTTTAAATTGCAGTCTTTTTAAAGGCCCTTCTTTAGAGAGAGGGAGAAAACTCTTGAAAAGAAAAAATAGATTATGCTGAAAATAAGACATGGCAAAGACTGATCGAACAAAAGACTAGTCAATATAAGAATTATAACTTTCAGTTTACTCTTTTTTCCTCAATCACAGACATTAAATTTTCCATCTTTTAATTATTTTGCTAGTTATTCCCATAAAAAAAAAATCACTGATATTTTTGAATTTTTATGAAATGATATTTTTAAAGAAATGAGATATATATAAGATTGAAATGACAATTCAGAAGACCTTGTTG
>VCCN01005031.1:401234-411979 GCA_006491835.1 Architeuthis dux | reverse complement strand
TACTTCAAAGCGGTTAATAGTGTAAATAAATATTAACGTTTTATTAGATATGGACAAAAAATTTTCACCAGAAAATCGATACCTGATTTTAAAAACCTAATCAAAATTTTAAAAATCCCGTTCTTGTTTTTTAAAAATGTTTTTCGAGAAATAAAATATCCTGAATTAAAACGGTTTTATTTAGTTTCATCTGAGGTTTTATCAAAAACTGACTGAACTCGTTTAAGTGGAAGAGTCCACTATTTTAAATGGTTGGTAGGGTAGGAGATATTTTATCAACAAAATAACCTATAAGTTGAAGAGTCCATTATTACGGACAGAGAAACAAAACAGAAAAGTCACACTGTGCATTGAGAATGAAATGAACTTTTGTGACTGTTTGACACCCTCCTAAATATTTTAAAATTCGTTAAGATTGCTTTCTTGTTGTTGGAAAGAAAATAGCCTAAAGTTTTATTGCGTTTTCAGCCGACATAGATTGTTTTAAAATCAGTGTTTACTGTTGTTTGTGTTTACATTTGTCTCTCCTGTATAATCAATTTTAGGGTCGATTGCGCGATTTTCAAGTGCTAAGTGTTGACAGCTGAACATAAACGTTTTCCTACTTAGTAGTATGGTTGTCAAAATGGTTATAATGACCTTTTCTTTTTTTCTCTTGTGTGTTATAACAAAAGTAAAACCTGTATAAAAGAATTCAGAAATATTTAAAATATGACACACTTTAAAATTTACAGACACAAACTCTATCTAAGAAGAATTATGTTTATTACACCACAGACATTGTGTAAATATGATTGTTATGTGTGCTTGTATAATATGCAAATTGTATACTTTTCTTTTCACACTAAAATAAAATATTCTAAAATATTTTCCAGAAAAAGAAAAAAAGAATAAGAAAGATACAACTGCCCCCCCCCCCAATATAATGGCTGTACCATTGGTACCAATAATTGTGCATTGTCTTTAGTCTCATCAAGTTGCCAGTCTCCTAACACTTTCAACTAGTAAAAGGGGGCATTAACTAGATTAATGCTTCCGGGTCTCCATAACTTACTAAATTAATACCTTTAACAACACGTCAAAATTCGCTCCGTGAATATTCATTGATCATATAAATACATGTATTCAACAATGTTACAACAAATTTAATAGAAGTGAGAAAATAAAACAAGAATTAAAAATATTTTCAAGAGTTCGAATAAATTAAGATAATATTTGAAAAGATTTTTTTCTTTTTCTGCACAAAGGAAAGCCCAAAGTATTATCTATTTTTTTTTTCATTTTAAAACTAAAAAAGTTGCTGAATAAGGCAAATAACCGTCAATCAAAGCTGTCACCAAAACTGTCAACATAGGTTTCTTCAGTTTTCAAGTGAGTCTGGCGGGCTATGTGTCGTGCGTGCAGGCCACACCAATAGAGCGAGAGAGCTGAAAATTTCAACTTACACCTTATGTCTAAAAAAACTTTTTTTTTGTTTTTTGAAAATTCCCCCCAAAATGTTTTTAGTGGGTGGCTCAATTTGCAATGTAAATTTATCCTAAATTGATCCCTTAGTTTATGTCTGGCATCATTCAACATTCATGCTTGCTTTAAAAAAAAAAAATTCAGACTTTTCAGTGATCACCACCCAACAAAAGTAATTTACTCATTGATCACCCCTTTTTCTTCAATTCTTTATTTGATCACCCCCAACACAGCAAGCTGCCAAAAGACATTGGTCACGTGACAGTTTTCTTTCTGGTGACTAACCAGAACTTTCTTACTTTATTTTCTAATTTTTAAAAATTTCTAAAATAATCTTTAGTTTTTCGGGATGCTCAGTATGTTTTTAAAAAAAATTTTTTAAGTTTTTTGTTTAAACAAAACTTATTTATTAAAATTCTTTCAAAATCAAGGAGTGTTGTGCAGTAATTAACTAGTAATCTAATTAATTAAGGGAATTCATACTAGTTATGTACTGAAATATCAATCCGGCTGATATCCGGTGCTGGATTCACATGGTGGCCTTGATAATCTTTCGTGAATCCGCTGCCGGATATCCAACCGGATTGATATTCAAGTATATCACTAATTCATACTAATGTAAAAAGTTTTCACCTAGATTATTTTAGAAGGGAATTTAAAAAAATAATTAAACTTCATAATTTATTAAATAAGTACACTACAGGAATGGTTGGACAACATATATTTCCTATTGTAGAAGGATGCAGAGCTTTTGTTGCCAACTCGGCCTCGACATACCTGAATAAACTCGGATTATCATCAGCAGAGAAAAGGAAATATATCAAGAGGCTCCAAGATCGGGCAGAGGCTGCATCTGTATTGATCTAGCACTCCTGCATTGTGATGGAAACCAACATTAGTATTGTGAGGTATTGTTGGGGTGCCCTGGATTAGTGGTAATGATGCTTTGGCCCTGAAACCATGTGATGAAGGCTTTGTTGGTGGCGCTGCTGCTGTTTTTGCAGCAGTAGTTGTATAAATTTATTTATTACTGAAATCCAATTAGTTGAATTTAAATTCCGTAGATTTTAAAACCTGTGTGTTTTGCATATTACTATGAAATGTCATTTAAAAAAGAATTTTTGAACACAAATATTTCCAGTTCTACACATTACTCACATAGTTTTTATATCAGAATTTCTTCTTAATCAATGGCATATGTCAACCTAATTAACTTTTATTGGGTGTTTTTCACCCCCGCACATCACACATCACTTAGCGCTTTTTGTCTTTTTTTTTCTTTTTCTATCAGAACCTTTTGCTAGAGGGCTGGGGTCTATAAAAAAAAACTCCCAAAAAACAAATTTGTGTCCCTTATACTACTTTTTCCCCTTGTCTGTCACCTGTTAATTTCTAGTGCATATGGATTGCATTATTTTGGGGTTGTTCAACAAACAGCCTTGCCTTAGAAATTGTCTAAAGTAGGATCTATTTAACCAAGTTACTCATGATGGTAGCCAGAGATTTACAAGGAAACAGAAATAGTAATAGTAATAATAATAATGTTGCTGTTGTTACTAAAGAAACAAAGATTTTATTGAGGCAAATGGTCAACAATTGGACAGGACAAAAGCAGTAACTATAAAAATAAACACAGATGGATCATCATCTGAGATTAATATGGCCTCCCACATTATAGCGTGGTTCGATCTATAAGGCAGATGGATGAACATCAAAATATTAATCTAGCTCCAAAATAGCTACATTTATTGCGGCTTGTTTATAAAATGGTTGGTAGAAAAATACATTAGAATAGCATTTCTGTATAGATTTCATAGTTTTCCAGTAGTAATGGCAGAAAAAAGACATTAGAATAGCATTTCTGTATAGATTTCATAGTTTCCCAGTACTAATGGCAGAAAAAAGACATTAGAATAGCATTTCTGTATAGATTTCATAGTTTCCCAGTAGTAATGGCAGAAAAAAGATATTAGAATAGCATTTCTGTGTAGATTTCATAGTTTCCCAGTAGTAATGGCAGAAAAAAGACATTAGAATAGCATTTCTGTGTAGATTTCTTGACAATCCTGTTATTTTATATCTGTTTATATTAGCAAATTGCATTAATCTATTACATAAAAATGAATTACGTTTGCATGTTTGAAGAGAGCCTGTTTCTTCCGGTTCTTCCTTTTTCTAACCTTTGCGGATATAGTTAAATTTACAAGTAAAAGACTGTATAGGATTATTTTGGTACAAGTAGTGCAGCCCTTTCTACAGAGCTGGTAGTATTGCTTTATTTTCTGTTGTACCACCTTAGGGTTAGGTAATGTGGGTCCACAGTCATTGGAGTATGAGATGCAAAAATAAATCAGTATTACTAGCTGTGTTGGAGGGACCACATTACTTTTTAGGGACCCACTACTTGTACCATTTCTTGTTTTTTTTTTTTTTTTTTTTTTTTTTCTTTTTTTAGTGGGTGTTGTTCAGTTTTCTGTTGCTGTTGTATTTCTTTTAATAGATTTTATTAAACTTCAAGACTCTAACTCTTAAATTCATGAACCGCTTGATACCACTCCTATTGACAGTGAAACTCTTCTATGAATTGAATTGAAAACCTTTTTAAAAAATTACATAAAAGTTAAAGGGGGGTAACTTTAATCAGCAGTTATTTCCCTTGATTTTTTTAATATGAATTTAAGAGTTAAAAGACAGTCATCATAACTGTTTGTCTTCACAAAAAGAAAAAAGGAGATAAGTCGGACTGCACAAACTACTGAGGAAACACCCTGCTTTCAAATGCAGGCAATTGGCAGTCTATTCTATTGAATAGACTGGTGTCTACTGTTGCAGAACACCACCTTTCTGAGAGCCAAAATAGACAACAGACTGACCAATGTAAACAAATACTTTGCCAGACTGTACAAATATATCTGGAGATATAAGAAGAGCCTTAGGAAAGATACAAAATTAAAAGTCTATATATGTAAGGTCATCTTTCATACAATTGACAGTCTATTCAACCTAACATGGCTTCAGGCCCTCACAAAGACTACAGGGCAGCTTGTTGGAGAGCTTATATTTACTGATGACATCTAGCTTTTCAGTGCATGACATAGCTTATCTTTACTGATGACATCTAGCTTTTCAGTGCATGACATCTAGCTTTGAAAAGGCTACAGAACTCCTTGGTTATCAAATCATCTGGAAGAAGATTGTAATTCTCAATCAGCCTGCACTTTGACAGGAATATCACCCACTCTCCAGTTCAGGAGTTTACCTACCTGGGGTGTGTCATACCTTCTGACACCAAAATAGACAAAGGGATGAACAACAAACTGGCAAAGGCAAAAAAAAGAACCTTTGGCAAATTGTACAAAGGTGTCTGTCTGCTCGGATAGTGTAATGGTTAGCACAACGCAGAAGATCCTGGGTTCGATTCCTGGTAGGAGCAAAGTGTGTGGAAAAGTCTTTATTAGGACAAATTTCACTGTGCACTCAGCAGTTAATTGAGTACACTCTAAGTTGTGTGATTATGGTGGAGGTATCCCTTTGTTGGACTTGCATCTTGCCAAGGAAGTGGTCATAAAAACTTGTAAGAATAAAGTCCTGGTCTTGATCAGACTTGGATGTTGCAAGGATCACTAAGCTGACGCATGCAAAGGAAACCGGGACTTCATACTTCAATGGGAGTTGTCTCTTAAGAGACGGACTCTTCGACCTTAGAAACGTGTCTGGAAAAACGATGATCGATGATGTTCATCTTTCATAGTTGAAGATGACCATGCTTCAGTTCTGGGTGGTGCAGTTGTGGTCATAACATGAGCTTGTCTTGGATCAAAGTGAGGGAGAGTTGTGCACATCCTCAGCCTCTCCCTGGCATGCGTGAACACTCTACCATGGGGCTACTCAATCGGCAGTGAAACATCATTGATTGAGCTTATATACTGTGTGACTGTCGCATTCGTAATGCCCATTCTTCATGTCTTGTGCACCGCATCACCCAAGTATATCAGCCCCCCCCCCCACCTCCCCAGAGTGCAGACTTAGCTCCCTTCGACTTCTGGCTTTTCCCAAAGCTAAAATTGCTGTTGAAAGGGAGGTTTCAGACTGATGATGTGATTAAGGTGAACGTGACGAGGCAGCTGATGGCAATCCCAAAACAGGACTTTTTTGAAAAGTGCAAGAGTCCTGTGTTAAGTCTGTAATGTCTTAAGGGGAGTACTTTGAAGGGTACTTAGATGGGCTATTTTTTATTTTATTTAAAAAAAAATATTAAATGATTTGATTCTGGACAGACTGTGTATTTCTAGTGACAGAAAAACAGCAAATATAACGTGCGCTGTGTCTGATCAATGTCCCCAGGTCAGATTAGGGTCAGTGGGTCACGATTCCTGGGGCATCGTAACATATCAATGTTTGTAAACGAAACGCACAGTCAGCAGCTGCTAAACCGGCCGCTCATGTTTATAGACTTTCAAAAGGCGGCCGTGTTCAACTTAAAGTTAAATGTAAATGTAAATGTAAAAGCCCATTGTTTTTGATAGAGAAACAAAGAAAATCACACTGTTCATTTAGATATGTAGATTTGTAAAAATAATGCAGCAATTTAGAACATCCTACAACTTGGTCAATAGAAATGTAACTATTATTAACCTTAGTATAGCATTACAAAAAACAGGGTTATTGTAATTAGCTCTTTTAAATGTGTATTTAGGCAGTAGTCTTTCATGAATACATGTTTGATTAAAGCCAATAGATAAGGATTTTAAAAATTATTTTTTAGTTAAGTTTTAAAGAGAATGCATGTAGACCTAATGAATATAAATATTGTCCAAATGTTCTCTTGTACATAAACAAGAAAAGTTAATTAAAAAGGACATTTCTTTGTTTTTAATCAAATATACATTAATTAGTCCTTGTATATGTTTTTCACATATTTTCAGAATTGTTTGATAAAACTTGGCAGGGTTTAGTATGTATGTATGTATCAATCATCGTTCTCTGCTTTATACCCTCACCGGTCAGGTACACTCGGCAATGGCCCTGTTGGCTGGATGCCTAGAATGCGCCGACTGCATCCCCTGCAGAAGGGAGAGGTTCCTCAATCCTTGTGCTGAATGCTTAGCGGAGAAGCATTCAGTACCATTTTTTAAAGTCTTTGGTATGACTCTGCAATGGATTGAACCACGTCCAGTGATTAATGTGAAGAGAACAATAACTGTAGATTTCACATCAAGATAGCCTAATCGACAAAGTGAAAGGTGGCATGAGATAGATTTTACAAGAATAAATGCATTTCCAGATGAGACGGAATAAAAATAGATCTTTGGTTTGATTCAGCAGTGGATTGAACCACACCCAACGAACCGGAGGGGAGCTCTCTACCACTGGGACACAGTGATTGGTAACGAGAGTTTAGTGGTCACCTATTTTTGATTGATTGATTCTTGGACATTGGTAGCCAAAACGGTAAATTGTTAAAGAATTGGTATCAGCATTTTTTTCTTCTCTCTAATTACGACAACTACAATTTTACCATTCTGCTTTGGTCAGCTTTTTCTTTTTTTAGTCCCTTTTTAATAATTCCAGTTGTACAAATATTTTTAAATTGGCCAAAAATTAGGTATGGATGTTTTGCTTTAAAAAAAAATGGAACAATCCGTGTTCTAAAGGTCTACAGGCTGAATTAAAACGATTTTATAATTAAATAAAATGGCGTAATTATATTTTATGCACTGAATTAAATAAGATAATTAGATTTTCATGCTGGCCATCTATTTAGAATGTATTTTTAACATTAAAATCAAATTATATTAAATTGATGTTGGAGTAATTTCTTTTTTTTTTGTACACAGCAATATTTAGAATGAGTTTGGATAAAGACATAAAAACTCTTGCAAGTTCAGAACTAGTAAGATCACTTGGCATTGTCAAAATAAAATAGTTTCTTTGATTGTTATTTACTTTTGTTGTCACTCAATTGGCTACTGTCCCAAGTCACCCCACTTATCTTTTATATTGTCAAACTTCAATCTAGTAACTGTTAAAAATTGAAAGGCCTGTTAGTTTGAGATCAGAAATGATTAGGGGAATCACTTGAACCCCAAGTGATCCCTCGAAATATTTAAGGCATCAGACTTCAATCAGACCATTAATCATTCAATGAATTTTGTGAAACCATTGGATGGAATGCATACAGACTATCGAGTCATATTGGAAACAAACAAAAGTCCAGAATTAAGGAAATGCGTGGCTGTAAGCATGCCTTTTTAAGGAATACTACAAGAATTTGCACATCAGCTCACAAAGGGATGGTTATAAAAACTTGTAGGAATAAAGTCCTGGTTTCAACCAGACTTGTGACTTGCAAGGATCACTAAGCTGACGCATGCAACTTTGTCATTGGCCTACATACTTCATTGAGAGTTGTCTCTTAAGAGATACAGGATGCTTTACCTATTACTCATTGTTTTATATATAATAGCCCCATTCTGTCAGTAACACTCACATTAATTCCCAATCACTGATAATCCCTTTTTTACTTGCGTGCAGTACAAGGTTTCTTTGAGATACAGAGTTGTTACTACTATACAAGGTCTATCCAGAAAGTATCCAGTCATTTAATATCAATGAAAAAATAGCCTACTTAGGGCAATGGCGCTTAGTCCCCTTCAAAGCATTCTCCTTGGGACTTCATACACTTATCATCCTTTCTACTTTTCAAAACAGTCTTCAAAATCCTCTTTCGGGATCGCCATCAGCTGCCTCGTCGCGTTCTCCTTAATGTCGTCCATGGTCTGAAATCTTCTCCCTTTCAACAGCGATTTTTAGCTCTGGGAAAAGCCAGAAGTTGCAGGGAGCCAAATCTGGACTGTAGGGTGGGAGAAGGGGCTGACAGACCTGGGTGATGTGATGTTTTGCAAAAAAAAACCTGCATGAGATGTGAAGAATGAGCAGGCTGATTTACTCGCTCGGTCATATTGAATGCAATAGTCACACACAGTACACAAACTCACTCAATGGTTTTTCACTGCCGACTGAGTTATCCCATGGGCGAGTATCTTTCCTCGCATGTGTGGAAAGGTCCTCTCTGATTAGTTGCTAAGTTGCATCAAGTCCGTGTAACTGGTTCACAAGATATTCAAAATGGCTGGATAATTTCTGGACAGACCTTGTACAATGATTTTTTTTATTTTGTCCACTTTCCTTATCTTTTAAAGTCCGTTGTTGGACATAGACCTTCCCCAAGATTCACCAGACCTCTTGACCCTGGGAGTTGCAGAGCAAATACTTCCTGAACTAAATCATCACGCCATCTTGTATTTTGCTGGCCACAATTTCGCATTTGATATCTGCGGATCCATGTTATGAGTCGTGATGTCCAGCAGTTGTCTGACATTCTTGCAACATGACCTGCCCACTGCCATTTGAATTTTCTAATGGTTTTTATGATATCTCTGACCTCATGTTTGCTTTCTAATATAATGTGCTGTCTTGTGATCTCTCCATGTGATGTTGAGCATGATCCTTTCCCGTGCATGTTGCGTTGTTCTTAGTTTGAGAGCCATTTGAATCCATTAATTGAGGCAGGAGCAGATCAGTTTCTGTATTATAAATGCGACAGTAACTTTGATTATAGAGGGTGGCGCCAAATAAACTGAACAGTTTTTCTCTGTAAACAATGGACCTTTCTACTTACGGACATTGTTTGACTGACGGAAATTTCCGTCGTTCGCAGTTGAGCCATAGAACATGCAATGACTGTGATTTCAGTCATCTGCAGCTAATTGGTTAAGTTAAAAAGAAACCTTTCTAATTAGCAGAACCATTTAGATAATCTTTTTCTATTTAAACATTTCTTTGTCTTTTAACCATTTCTTTGTTTTAAAATTCTTGGTAAATACCATGAAACCTTCACGCCAACACAAGTTCTTTGTTTAACATTTTCAAATTTTTGTAAAAAGTCTGATATCATATGACCAGCCGTGATTGACTGGCTGCTGTATATTTCTTTATTTCTTTGTTGTCTTTCAACAACTCTTCTTCAGTAAGGGAAGAAAGTAAAACAGAAATATTGCTGCTAAACTGATCCTTTCCGGGGTTGTAGTCGGAATTACTACCGTTAAAATAAGTATTAATAGTATGACTGCTACTATTATAGTAGTTATGTCTTGTACCTAACTAAAATATCCAAGCTTAAATTTTTCCCTTCATGTATTGACCCTGAAAGAATTCGTTGAATATTTTTTATACCTCAGTTTTAAGAGTTTGAGAAAATGTGATTCTGATGCAAAAAAAAAAACTAGAAGATTTTGGTAAAATGTGTGTCTATTTATTTATAATTAACCCCCCCCCCCCAACATTTTATTGTTCTCATATATTTTCAAATCTTTTAAGTATTTCTTAGAACACCATATATGCCGGACTAAACGAATGGTTTATGAGGGTATTTCGCTCAATGCAACTCATCTAAGCCCTATAACTCACCGTATTGAGCTTTGGTAAACAACCGTAGTCATAATACGAGCGTATTGGGTGCAATATAATATTCGCTTAGGTTTATCTTAAAGGGAAGGCTTGACATAGTCACAGGACAAATCTTGGGCATGCTGAACTTTGATCTCACAATGAATCCTGAGCTCGCTGGACTAGAGTCATGGGACGAATCCCGAGCAATGTTTTTCAGAACTTCCCGGCAGAAGGACGAATCCTCCACCAATCTTCTTCTGAACGCCATTAATGTCTATCTTATATACGGACATATATGGTATGTTAATAACTTTCGTTTAGTACAGTGTGAGGCTGCAATAGTGGGGCACTCAGTCAAGATCGAACTCATTACAGTAGTAATGGTCTGCAAAACTAGCTTGCTGATCACTTTCTCATAGCAAAGCACCCTAAGATTTTTATTAAGCTTAACTTAGTCTGGCAGAAGACCACAGTAGTGGTGCACCTAGTGAGAATCAAACTCAGTACAGTAGGAATGGTCCTTGAGACTAGTTTACTAACTACTGCTCTATAGTGAAGCACCTTAAAATATTACTAAGGCCACATAGTAGGGCACCCAATGTGGATTGAGGTCATTACACTACAGCTTGGTGTGTGAGACAATCTTGTTAACCATTGTTCCATAGGAGACACACTAGGGTAATTAATATAAACTAGCTGGACCGTGGAAATTCCACGGGTGTTAACCAGTAAAATATCATCATTAGTCTTGATTATATATTTCTGCAATTAAAGTATATAATTTTGTTTAGCAGTCGGGATGTTGAAAATGGCCTAAACAGCCGTAACAT
>VCCN01005031.1:336601-350253 GCA_006491835.1 Architeuthis dux | reverse complement strand
ACTCTCATCCCTTTTGCCCCAAGGAAGTCGGGTTATCCATACCAGCTGCTGTTACGGTTGGCAGAAGATCAGATCTAACCTTTTATGTTGCTGTGAAAAGCAACTAAAATTAAGATGAAAGGAAATACTAGTCAAAAATAATAATGGTGGACAATGCTTCATTCAATAGAAAATAAATCAAGATAATATTGCTACCATCTGCTTACAATACAATTATCATACTCTTTTCCTAAAACAAATCATCTTTACAGAAAAGGTCTTGCTTATGAAAGAATAGAGGGGGATACTGAGCAGGTTTAGTTTTTGCTAGGTGATATTGGTTACAAATTCAATGAAAAAAATAATTATGGAGGGGGAAAAAAAGACAAAGAAAAAAAACCTCTTTGTATATTTATCATTAAAACATTAGATTTTCCAAGGAAAAGTCATGAATTTCAAATTCTCTTTTGAATAATTTATTTCTCTCAACATAAATAATTCTGAGTGTTAAGAAAAAAAAATGTTCATTGTCTTGTATACTGATGACGGTTTCTTTTATCACAAATTTGGCTATAATGAACTATTCACAATAAACTCAACCTCTAATTTTCCTATTTAAAGAAATAAAAATGACCTCCCTGGTATATTGGTCCTGATGTCTTTATATCAAATGCATTCTTTGAATTAAAAAGGTGAGAAATCTGCATAATACCATCAATAGTGAATCTGTTTTTAGAACTAAAGTCTGTAAACAGGTGCAAAATATCAGTCATTTATTTTCAAAATGGAGGTGGAGTAGTAGCAGTAGCCAGTTGTTAGGCATTTATTGTATATCTGTTAAGCTTTTTGGGACATGCTTTATCTAATTTTGCTTCTAGGAAGAAAAATATTGGGGAAAAAATAGTAACTATCAGATATTAAAAGACAAACAATTTACATGGCCATTTCGTTATTTATACAGAATTTGTATTCTTTAAAAAAAAATCAATTTAACAATTAAACTTATTTTTACTCCGCGAAGATAGGCAGATGCTAGAGTTCAGACAAAAATGTACAGGTACACCACCGATTTTCCGGCAACTGACTGTCCAACACCTCTTTTAATCCGTACAAAATTACGAGTGGACAATTGAATTTCTCACAACTCTTACAAAAGTCACAGCATATGAAACAACTTTGTATATTGGTCTTGATGTCTTTATATCAAATGCATTCTTTGAATTAAGAAGGTGAGAAATCCGCATAATGCCAACAATAATGAATCTGTTTTTAGAAGTCTGGAAACAGGTGCAAAATATCAGTTGACATTTTTTTCAAAATGGAGGTGTAGCAGTAGCCAGTTGTTAGGCATTTATTGTATATCTGTTAAGCTTTTTGGGACATGCTTTATCTAATTTTGCTATCAGGAAGAAAAATATTGGAAGAAAATTATGCGTGGACACTTGAATTTCTTGTGACTCTTACAAAAATTAAATGAAACAACTTTGCCTCGATGATATGTTTAAGAAGATAACCGAGAATAATGAGTTTCAAATCTGTAGTACAGCATCTGCAAATCCTTCAACTTGAAGTGACCAGGATGTCACCCCTTAAAAGCCTCAAGTCAATGATGCAACTGTCATTTGTGAAACTCCCAAGTAATCCTGACAGCCCTTCTCTTACAGACCTTTCTGATTAATTGTTTAGTGCAAGAAAAATCATACCATTTGTTATGTTGGGAGTAATAGAGAATAGTATAATAATTAGCAGTTAAAACCTCTATAGTAATTCATAAATATTTATATAAACTCCAATTGTTGTTTTTTAAAGATTTATTTAATAGTGACATCAATTGGCTAATAGCTGCTTCTAAAATTATCCCTAGCTAAAGATTTCTTAGCACTTCTGTTGCCCTCCAGTCTGATGCACTAACCACTAAGATATGCTCAAGATGATCTTTTTTTCCTTGTTTATTCTTATTGTGAGAGCTCTTTTGAAAGGGATTGCTGTCTTTGTATCTTTGTATCTTTGCCATAATGAAAATGCAAAAGAGAATCTGTAGTATTTATTTATTTGGTACATCTATTATGGGACACCTGGTGGTAGCTGTTATCTTAATATGAAAAGCAAGAAGGGTGACACCCACATCCATATATAATCTTGGTGGAAAAGGTCCTTTATGTGATTAAAGCATGTTCCCTTTCTTACCAAGACATGCCTTCTCCTTGCGTAATCTGATGTACCCCGCTGTTACCTGCGGCATATGAATGAAAATGAAGATGCCAAAAAGAGACTGTAGTATGTACAAGCAGTCCTCAAGATTCGTCCGTTCGACTTTCATACACTTCGGATCCTAATTCAATTTCCGTACCGTAAAAATTCGGACATTTGTACATTTTTTACTGAGCTACATTAGACCTAGGAAATTTATGCTTTTATTTCTTCATTTTGCACCTAATTCTTAAGGGCACAATATGTATCATAAAACGCTTGAATAATAATATATTGTATGCACGTATTGCTTTTATTTATTGCAGGTTTGCCTAAAATAGGCTACAGAATTGTTTATTTATGAAAATTAATAAACGGAAAGTCATATTGTACATACGTCGGTAGATCGAAATACAAGCGCGATATTCCGCGAAAATAATTCTACGAGAATTATTAAATCACTCTCATTATTTAAAATATACATACTTTAAATAATATTTTCTAGGTTTTCATAGGTTTGTTGCTTTCATGTCTTTCTGGGACTTTTTTTTCTGCTCATTTATTTTTGTAAACTGACCGCCATGACAGTTATTGCATAGTGTGTAGCGAAATGCAGTGCACCTGCATTTTGACTGCACAAGTGGTGTGCACCGCAAATGCGTGTGCTAACATGAGAATATGTGTGTGGTGTTCAGCAAACACTTGATAATTTTTGTGATTGGAAATGCTTCTGATGACTCTGCAGGGGATATAACGAATGATACAAGCGTATTTCTCATGTTTTGATTGTCACAATCCCCCAGAGAAACCTAGTAACTCACATGGGAACGGAATCTCCTAATTAATATGTAATTCAATGATTCAAAATTTGGAACCGGGTACGAAAGTAGAGGACTGGCTGTATCTATTTGTCCCATTTATTATGGGACACCTGGTGGTAGCTATTATCTTAATATGAAAAGCAATATACATATATAATCTTGGTGGAACCTTTCCTTTCTCTGACTAAAGCATGTTCCCTTTCTTACCAAGAAGGACCAGCCTTCTTGCTTAATCTGATGGAGGTACCTTGCTGTTATCAGGACGGGCATATGAATGAAAATAAAGATGCCAAAGAGAGACTGTAATATGTATCTATTTGGTGGTAGTTATTATCTTAATACGAAAAGCAAGAAGGGTGACACCCACATACATATATAATCTTGGTGGAAAAGGTCCTTTATGTGATTAAAGCATGTTCCCTTTCTCCTTGCGTAATCTGATGTACCCTGCTGTTACCTGCAGCATGAAAATGAAGATGCTAAAGAGAGACTCTAATATGTATCTATTTGTCCCATTTATTATGGGACACTTGGTGGTAGTTGTTATCTTAATATGAAAAGCAAGAAGGGTGACACACATACATATATAATCTTGGTGGAACCCGGTCCTTTCTCTGACTAAAGCATGTTCCCTTTCTCACCAAGAAGACATGCCTTCTCCTTGCTTAATCTAAGGTACCCTGCTGTTATCAGGACGGCATATGAATGAAAAGAAAATATGGGATGTCTTCTCATTAACCCATTTTTCTAACTTTTAATCGTTTTTTTGTGTCCGCAATCTCCCCTAGATTTGCACAGTTGTATTAACATGTACAATCCCACATTGTCATCCGCGTTGTTTCTGACTTTTCACTTAACACCCTTAGTATAAGTAATGCATTCAGACCGGGCCAAATTCAGCAGAGACTACAAACGTACCGATTGTTTGAAATTAGTTTAATTAGTTATGCATAGATTTTTCTTGAACAGCCGATCAAATCAATTCACTATTTGTGACGATATGTTTCTGTAAATAGATCTTCATGTTGACATCTTTTTCTCTTTTTTAAAAAATATTGGTAAAGATCTACATCCGTTAACCAAGTCGAAAACAAAAAATAGAAACAATTTTTGGTAAAGATCTACATCCGTTAACTCTTGAAGTACTAAAGTGCATGAAGCTGCACGTAAACAAACATGGCTGAAAATCCTCGCGTCTTTCTTGCAATACTGTCTATTTTCACAACAATCTTCCCACAAATAAAGACACTATAAACATTTGAATAAACAAACCATTTTTAGCTCAATCATTACAGGACTGAGCTTTGGATTTTCAACAGGATGTTAAGAGTTAACCAAGTTGGAAAAAAAATAGAAACAATTCTTGGTAAAGATCTACATCCGTTGTTAACCAAGTCGAAAAAAAAAGTCGGAAAATTTTTTTTTTTCCGCCATTATTTCTTTGTGATTTTAATCTGTTAGGCCCTAACAATCTTCCTGGGATTTTTTATTTTTCACAAAAAATGTTTTTTAAGGTTTTACGAGGGGTGTTCTATTTACAGTGTAACTGTATGGTAAACGGGACAGTTACATTCAGTCCGTTGTATAGAAGTGAGGCTTCGAAGCATGTTACTTCCCTTGTGAATGTTGTTAGCTAGGTTTCTTTGATGATTTTTTGGTGATTTCACCCAATAATAATTAATGGCTAGCAGGATAGCACATCACATTTTAAAAAGAGGTGAAAAAGAGAGATGGGCTTGACTGCTTAGAGTCCTATGTTAGACCAAAGTTAATCTATGCTATTCAAAGTTGGTGGTCAGCAGTTGAAGAAACTTGAATCATGCTGGTACTCGTTTCTGAGTCAGATGGTCAAGGGTGGTTATAAAAGTAAACCAGATAATCCTGGAAAACCTGATAATTTTGCCTTTCACTATACAAACAAGGGCCTGGAAAATATTAAAACTCCACCTCTCAAGGACATTATGAATATTTCAAATATATTGCATATGAGTGCCATAGACCAAATGCTAATCTTACTAAGTTGAGTTCCTGTCCAAAAATATTACAATGATCCATGGATAAGGAAGGATATCACAGATCCTTGGCAATATATCACCTGAACAAGCCAACCGAGAAACAAACACAATTGACGGCTGGTTTCACCTGTCTCTTGAATAGAATTTTTAAGCTGAGAAACTAATGTCTCATTGATATGAGACTACCAAGAGTCTGACTCAGAAAGGTAAAAACCTTTTATACTAACCCTGTTTCTTTATGCCTTTACTCTCTCTTTCTAATGAATTTTGCAAAGAATGACAGTTCAAATTGTGATCGAATCTTCTCAACTCAAGCAGCACAAATGTGTATAAATAAACGATCTATTGATATTGCATTGTTATTAAAATGTTCTGGGTATTGATTTTATTTAGTCACTTCAGTGACCTTTACTTTTCATTGATAACTAGTCTACTTTTATAATATGCCAAGTGTATGTCTATATTTTTTTTTTCATATTTTTATGCAAGAGTTATTTACCTTAGACTATTTCATTGTTTGTAAGAGAAAGATGATTGTACACAATAATATTTGAATTCTGTGACAATTTCTCAATTGAATTAGCATCAAACCTCTTTATATTCTAAGCTTTTACATAATTGCAATTGTAAAATTACTTAAACATTGCTGTCATTTTTGACGGCAAGTGTAAACTAGTTAATATTAATGTTCAATATTTATTGAGGGAATGCTGAAAAGTTCTTGGCCTGACTCACTTACCAAAATCAGAGTTTTAATTAAAAAATAAGTGCAAGGATCATGCAAATTGGCACTTTACAATATAAAAGAACACTCTTTCCACCTACATTTATAAAATAACGCTCAGATTTTGGGAAGTGGATAGAGTTGAGGTCATTCCCTTCTTGGTCGGACCGAGAACCTTTCAGCACCCCTTCGCACAACTTCAGCGTTATTTTTGGAAGAGAATTTTCTTTTTTCAAAGTTGCGAAGCCGTGACAATTATTCAAGCTTTAGTCATTAACCCTTTTAAGTCCTTCTCTGATGAGTCAGACTATATTTCCGGCCAGAACACCTATTGTTGTCTAGTTAGTCATTTGTCATACTCAACAATTCTTTCCGGATGAGAGGAACTTTCTTCTTCTGTTGTAATCTACTTTTCTGGCTGGATGTCCTGCCTACCTGTTGTAACTTTATTGATTGTATTATAGGTAAGCTAATGACCCTTAATGTCAACAGCACCCAAGAAGACATCACGACCCGCCTTAACAAAGCCAGAGTATGTCACATCTGGAAACTAAGATTAGGCATAAGAACAGCAACATTAAGGTCCTCCTTTTGTATGGCTCTGAGTGCTGGAGTTATGAAAAAAAAATGAAAGAGATTGTCTTCCATAATAGCTGCCTACGAAAGATCTTTAATATCTGTAAGCCTAACAAGATCTTTCATGAGGAACTGTATATGAGGACAGACATATGTCCCTTGAGATCAAGAAATGCTCGGTCATGTCCTGAGAATGCCCTTTGAAACAAATACCTAAAGTTGCCTTAAGATGGACTCCAAAAGGGAAAAGAAAGATAGGCAGGCCAAAGACCATCTGACGGAGGTCAGTAATCAGGGTTGCCAGATATGTCCGTTTTCGGTCATCATGTCCGGGATTTACCCTGTATGTCCGATTAAAAATTTTAAGTATCGGACACCCAAAAATGTCCGATTTAAGGCCCCACTCAGCATTGCCAACTTTGATATTTTATATCTAAATTTAGATATTTTTTGTTGTGTTTAGAAATTGTTTTTAGGCATCGAATATCAGTTTTAGCCACTTTTAGCTATTTATTTTCATTATTGTGATAATAATATAGCTACTTCTAGCCACAATTAGCTATTTTTAGCCATTTTTAGCTTCTGTTTGCATTTCACCGATTTGGAGCAGGGTTGACCGTTTTGTCCGGTTTTCGGAACACTCGTGTCCGATTTTGATAACTAATCTGGCAACCCTGTTAGTGATGACAGAACTGGACGAGATGAGTCTCTCATGTGGTGAAGCACAGGCCAAAGCGCAAGACAGAGTTCAATGGTGTAGTATGATTGCGGCCTTATGTCCCACCCGGGATGAAGAGGATTGAATAAAAATGATCCTTACCCAATAACAGCAATGATTATAGTGTTCCAATTTAATATTGCTAAATAAAGTGATATTTGTATTATGAAGCTAAATGTATCGTTTCCTCAGAGAGAGAACAAAAAAAAAGCTAAAAAGCACTCGGAGAGCACATACCTCTGCCAACACTGGACACTAACTAAAAACTGAATTAAAATAAAATATTAAAAAACAAGGGAGAACATTTTTAATGTACAAGTATTGAATTACTTCCCTTGAAATTTAAACTTACCTTTTTTATTAACTGTTCGTTTTTTTTAACCTCTTTTCCTGCAGAATAATACAAAATATATCTCGATCAAAAACCAATTCCTGGATCCCTCCCATAATTGAATCAATTCTTCCGTAGCCTATAGCCCACCCTTCCACAAAATTTCATTGAAATTCATTGAGAACCTTTAAAGATATTGTATGGATGGACAGACTTGAGTGAATACATATACCTCTTCCAACTTTGTTGGCAGTGGTTTAAAAAAACCAAAAAACTGAAATAGACTTTATCAAAATAGATTCTCCTCTTTATTCTTGTTTTTTTGCATTGAATTACTTTCCTTGAAATTTAAACTTAGCCTTTTTATTAACTGTTCATTTTTAACCAATTTTCCTGCAGAATAATAAAAATATATCTCAATCGAAAATAAATTTCTTGATCTGCTCCAAAATTGAATCAATTCCTCCGTGGCCCATAGCCCACCCTTCCACAAAATTTCATTGAAATTCATTGAGAACCTTTAGAGATATCGTGTGAACGGACAGACTCAAATGAATACATATACCTCTTCCAACTTTGTTGGCAGTGGTTTAAAAAAAACCAGAAAAATCAGAAATAGACTTGATCAAAATAGATTCTGCTTTTTTTTTCTTCTCTCTCATTCTGCAACCATCGTTTTTTTCTCCCTTTATACCGTTGCTAGAAGCAGTGGCTTATATTGAACAAGTTTTTTAGTATCCTTCTTGATTAAAATTTCATGTTTACTGCAATTAGCAATCTCTCTAAGGCTGCTGGCAGTTTTTTTATTACCAACTTTCCATAATGCTGATTTTTTTCTTTTCTTGTTCATTCAATGTCCACTAAATAATTGATAAATATACCAATATATGTAGCTCACTGGTTGTACATTGTCATGGAGACCATAAGCTCTAGGTTTCTGATGCTGTCCAGATGACATTTGTTAATCCTAAATCAAGAAGAAAATTGATTTGAAAGCTCTTATTTTGTTTGGCAAAGGATCTTTGGACATTAAGTAGCCATTGTTGGTGTAGCTCAATGGTGTAGTGTAGGTCAAAGCTACAGAGGATTAATATTAATTACTGCTACCAAAGATTTATTAGTCACTGCTACCAAAGGTTTAGGTTATTCATGTGTTCACACATCTATATGTATTTATGTATCTATCTATCTATGTATCCGGAATTCGCCCAACCCTAACCATTCATAGTAGAAACTTGAAATTTTGCACACACAACCCCCCCCTCAATGAGTAGGGAAAATTCTTTTTTTTGTTGTTTTTTTTTGTTTTTTAAAAATTCCCTCCTAAATAGGTTTTCAGAGGGAGGTTCAATTTTATCTATTTAGCTGGACTTTGCTCAGCCCTAACCGTTCATATTAGAAACTTGAAATTTTGTACATACACTCCCTCCCCTCAATGAGTAGGGAAAATGTTTTATTTTGTTATTTGAGAATTTCCCTCCAAAATAGGGTTTAAATGGGGGGTTCAATTTTCAATGTAAGCTTATGCTAAATTGGTCACTAGTTTGTGCCTGCTTGTTTTGTTTTTTTAAATTCAGACATTTTTTTAGTGACCAAGGGAGTAAAATCTTCATTGTTTGTCTATCACGTCCTGTTAAACCAAACCTATATATAAAAATTAACATTTCTCTACCGTGATTTGAAATCATGACCATATGATTGGAAGGTGGCTCTCTTACCAACTGAGCTAAACTGACAAGTCTTATATATCTACAAATTTATTTATATTATATACAATACAAAAGTTGCAGTAATCATATTCAGTCGGAATGGAAGTAGGATTGGAGTTTGACCCTGCAGCAGTCAGGCTTGTTTTATTCAATAAGTGGCTATTCCTTGTAATTGATGTTTCTTTTATCTAGAATCCACTGTATTGATATTGCATTGTATCATGTTATCAAAATATTCTGGGTATTGATTGATTTTAGTTATAGTCTCTTCAATGACCTTTTTCATTGATGTTGCTAGAAAAAGGAATCTGTATAAAAATAATTAACTATAAAATCAATTCTGAAAAATATTGATAAAATAAATGATTTTATCTATGTCTGTGAAGTTTTCTTATGTACTGTATATACCAGATTGTAAGAGAATGGTTTACAAGGGTATTCAAAGGATCACTGCTCAGTGCAACTCATTCATGCCCCCCCCATAACTGTCCATATCGAGCTTAGGTAGATGGCCCCCTTGTCATCATAATACCAGCACATTGGATGCATTGTAATATTAAAAACTGTCAACATAGGTTTCTTCAGTTTTTAAGCGGGTCTGGCTGGCTATGTATGTATGGTGCATACAGGCTCAAGCGATGGAGCTAGAGGGCTGAAAATTTAAACATTTACTCCTTATGTCTAGAAAAAACTGTTTTTTTAATAGGTTCACTAGGTTTTTAGTGAGGTTCAATTTGCATTATAAGTTTATGCTAAATTGGTCTCTTAGTTTCAAGAGAAGTAGCTTTCATTGATCACCCCCTTTTATTCCAATTTTTTAATTGATCATTCCCAACACGGCATGCTGTCAAAAGATGTTGGTCACGTGATGGTTTCTATCATTTTGGGAGGTTTTTTGTTAGCTAAATTGATCCCTTAGTTTTAGCCCGTCAGAGTTCACATTTTTTTGTTGAAAATTCAGACTTTTTTAGTGATTACAGCCCAAAAGGCAAGAGAAGTAGCTTTCATTGATCACCCCCTTTTTTTAAAAATTTTTTAATTGATCATTCCCAACACGGCATGCTGTCAAAAGATGTTGGTCACGTGATGGTTTCTATCGTTTTTTCGGGGTTTTTGTTAGCAGCAGGATAGCTAAATAATCTTTTCTTTGAATTTTACTTATATGATGTCAACCGGATATGTTCTAATTCCCTGATATTTCCTGAGAAATTTCTTCTTCTTCTGCTTATGCACTATATACCATATTTGATGGCATGTAAGACTAAGGGGAAAAAAACAAAAAACGCATGGGACAGTCAGTTAAGAGGTAGGTCTCCTATATCAGCTGCTGGCTTGCATTTGTCCAGAATGTAAACTACCATATATAAGACCACCCCTGCCCTATTTCAGCAGGGAATAATGAAAAAAAAAAATTCTCTGAATTCTTCTCATTTCTCAACCAGTTTTAAAAAAATTAAAAAATCTTTTTTAAAAAGTCCTCCAAGTTCTGACCAATGTGAAGCTAGAGGCCACCCCCTCAAAAAAAAAAAAAATGGCACAAATGGTAAACGTAAACTTGGTTGTCCAAACCAAGTTTACGTTTATCATTTGTGCCATTTAAAAAAAAATTTTTTGAGGGGGTGTCTTATATGCTATCATATATGGTAATCATCAATTGACAAACTTCATTAGCTTCATCTCATATATCACTAATTGTTGCCGAGATCAGGAATATTTGGCTAAGAATCACTTTGACCTTATTATAAGTCTGCCTATAAATATTATATTGTTTGGAAAGTAATGGTGTTCAAAAATGGATTGGATCATTGGGACTTATCTGATCGATCATTGGTAAACAAGCTAACATTTGTTAGTTCCATATTTACTATGGAAGTACAATGCGATCTCTAATATAATTTTTCTAGCTAAAGATCAGTAATTATAATGTCATTTTTTTTACGCTCTACTAAGTTACCCACCAATTTTTACCCTGATTTTTTTTTATATTACATTTCTCTCATTGCACACAAATAAATACAGCAATTTTTTGTTTAAACATATTTTTTATAATCTTGTAAATAAATAATTGAATAAATAAATAAATAAAATAATCTGACATTTCATATTATATTCATACATTTGACCTTATTATCTACAAATTGATATGAATATTATATTTTAGTTATAGTCTCTTCAGTGACCTTTTGCATTGATGTTGCTAAAAAAGGAATCTGTATAAAAATAATTAACCATAGAAAATTATTATTATTAATTATTATTTTTTCTTTCTATTCAAATTTATTTCTCTACATTGCTTTTCTTTTCTTTTTTTTTTTTATTAATTTTATTAAAATTCTAAAAATCCATAATTTAAACCAAAAAATTGCAGTTGTGAATAGAAATAAACAAATGACAAAATAGTTCCCTTGTGATTGTACACACTTTAGCCAATGTATAACAATGTTGTTACTGTCAGTGCCGACAAAAATCCTTGTTAACAGTGCTAATAAAATTCCCCAAAAGCTTACTGTGTTATCGTCAAAAGAATGATTTCTTACTGGATGTTCATGTTTTTTAAGTCTAATCTCCTCTCCGAAAAAAAAAAAAGAAAGAAAATGCCATTACTCTCTCGATAACCTAATACTTTGAAAAGAGGATTTGCAAAATAAGTACTAGTAACAAACACTAGTGATAGATCTGAAAGCTACTTTATCCAGAACAACACTAAGTTACCTTAGTTGGTAGATAATTACATCTTTATATAGACAGGTCTGGTTAGTCACTCAATAGAAACTGTCGCTTAACCAATGTTTTTTGACAGCATGCCGTGTTGGGGGTGATCAATGAACAAGTTACTTCTCACGCCTTTTGTCACTAAAAAAAAACATGCTGCTGCTGGACACAAACTAAGGGACCAATTTAGCATAAAATTACATTTCAAATTGAACCCTCACTAAAACCTATTTAGAGGGGAATTTTAAAAAAGAAACAGTTTTTTCTCCAGACATAATAAGGAGTAAATGTTTAAATTTTAGCCCTCTAGCTCCATTGGTGCGTCCTGTACACATGATACAAAGCCAGCCAGACCATCTGAAGAAACCTATGTTGACAGTTTTCTAATAGATTGGTTATTCTGGCATTTTTTTTATTATCTTAGTAGATATATAGAAAACAATATTGGATTATTGTTTATAGAGAAGACATAACTTCAAATTAATGAAAACCTAAAAAAATTGAGGAAAAGTAAAGATAGGTTAAAAATTTAAACAATAAAGATTAAAATGTCTGTAACTCTATGCGGAGGTAAGTAGTTAATTGTTTAATTCAACCTGTGAACAAAAAGCTGCCATGTGCGTCTTTAAATAAAACAAATTGTTTGAATTTAAAACCGCCTCTCCATCTCTTCCCTTATTTTTTGAATGGGATTATTTTAGTCCATTCTTTTGTTGTTACTTTTTTCCTATACAAATTTTTTTTCATTCTATCCCCTTCCACCTGTATTGATTACTATTTTCACTTAATTTAAGCCTTTCTTTCACAAAGCACTCTAAACTTGAAAACAGCTGTATTAAGACCATCTTTCTTTTAAGCAGATTAAACCTAAGAGGGTTAACCGTGGCACATTCTTATCATCTTATCATCCCACACGGCCCATCATGCTCAGTCACTGCTTTTAATCCAAACAAACAAAGGATTAAAGAATTATTGTATTATTTAATATGGATAAGTCAGATTAAAATGATAGTTTTGAAACAGGAGATATTTATTAAATAGAAACTTGTACTATTTTTGTCTGAGTTGCTGAGATGAAATGCTGTTACTGTTATATTGGGATGTATCAAAAGTATTTTTGTTTTTTAATCTCTAGAGAGCTCCTGTATATTTTTTTAAGCTTATGTAATGCTCAGTGTGGGTGAGAATCAACTCCCTATTAGAAAGTATATGTAACTTTTGTAAATATTGCTCTATTTTCATGAAACAAATTTTATTTTGGTCCTTAGAGTGGTAGAATTCTACCACTCTATGGTCCAAAGTAAAGCTGGTTATACCAATTTCCAATAGGGAGTTCTTTTTCACCCATCCTGTACATATGGATTCTTTCGATGAATTTTGCTCTTCTGAAAGTTTTAGAGCGTTGGTGGTCGGGTTCTTGCCCCCCCCCCCCTACCAGCACCCCCAAGTGGGTTGTAGCACCCACTTTGGGAATCATGGCTCTGGAGTATACTGTTCTCATATTTCTATAGCTGTCACTTCAAGTGTCCCTCCTAGGGAATTTCAGTGGAGAGTCAGATCAGCATGATAAGAAAGAATTGACAGTTGTGAGTTCTGAAAACCCCTACTAAGGACACCAGACATGACAGGTAGAGCAATAAGAACAGTATATCTCCTGTAAATCAAATAACCCAGGTTTGATTCAACCTTTTTTGAAGTCTATCAAATGTGATAGACATCTGAAGAAGGCTGTAAGATATAGGGACTAAAATGCTGTGATAAAATCAACAAAGACAAGGAAACTGGTACAGACAAATCAATGAATAACTGAACTGTTTGTGTTACTGGACACACACTGAAGCTTTTATAACTTCCACTACTAATGATGTTATTAAGAA
>VCCN01005031.1:319235-329922 GCA_006491835.1 Architeuthis dux | reverse complement strand
AAAAAAATTTTTTTTTTTAATTGAATCGTATGGTATCGAATTTATTTTTTCAGTGATAATTATTACACAACTTTATTTAAAAAGATTTTTCTTTAATAATTGCTTTCAAAAGCTGTTCAATCAGAAGGAACCTGGACTTTAGGGAGACTAAATGCTAATTATAGAGTAATCTCCCTTGACAAATATTACAGACAGAAAATATAGACCATCACATGGTATATTATATAAGCAGATGAGTCGACAAAATCAAATAAATTTCCCATTAAGTCAGCCATATTTAAGCATTTCACCATAAATCAAGATGGTAAACATTTTGCGTGTCAGTGTATAATTCAGGAGCCAGATGTTAGTTAATATATATTCGCCTTGTATAAAGAAGTTGGAGTCTGATCGACTACACAGCCCTGCTAAAATACACAATTTGATATACAATGTTATATACGTTTCTGTCTGAATCTCGTAGGGATTTCCTTTCAGTAGAAACTACTTTTTTTTCCGCCCCCATCTCTGTGGGTCCTATTTTTGTTACAGTACTTTGGGTTTTCTCCCCTCTCTACTCTTGAAGTATTTGGGTGGAGATAGAAAAATTCTATCAATAATCATTTACATTCTCATGTCCTCTTTTGGAAGTGCAGGTGGCCTAATGGTTAACGGTTTGCGTTCACTTTGCACTAATGCCCTTGGAAAAGGCATGAATCCACTTCTTCCCCTCAGCTATGGGTAAATAGCAAGAGTTGGAGCCCCTTAGCTCTGTAAGGCATCCATCTTGTGCATGGGCTAGCACCTCAGGCCCCTTGGCCTTGTCTTTGGCATCAGGGAATAGCCTTGACCCTAACATTTTGAGTGCAATGGGGAGGTGCAGACTGGGAGTATGGGTCTCCTGGAACTAGACATATTTTTTTTTGGGGGGGGATGACATGAAACTCTTGAACCAGGTATCTTTCTTTACAACATAGAATTTGTTTTTATTTCTTCCAAAACACCAATACTTACAAGTCACAAGGTTACATATCAATTTTGCCTAGGCACTGGGGGCTAGTTTTGTGGACAGAACCCCCCGATAAGACTTTGAGGATAAGGTCATGGCATTTCCTTGTGTCTGCAGTTCAACTTAGTTGCCCCAGGCAGTTTTTGAAAAGCTCATGGTAAATACCTTGTGTTAAATTTGCATGATTTGTATATACATGGAAATATTCCACGAACACATTTAAAAAAAAGAAGTCAAATTGTTATTAATTTTTGGTTAGTATTCATTTCATCTGAATTATAGTAGCTTTTCATTGCATGCAACCACTCGGACCATCAGTCTACAGCTGTTAGTAAATAGGGCAGATCGGAAATAAAAGATAATCTCTCAGTGAGACTCACTCACATCTTTTTTGCCTTGGAAAGCCTGTTTATCTCTTTTGCAGCTCTTACCAACTGACCAACGAGAACCCCATGGTTGGCAGAAGATCAAATCTAACCTTTGAACCTGGCCTTCATTTTCCCGATCTCTCTGCTCCATATTTGTTATTGTTTTTTTTTACCAGTAGTATTAGTATCAGCAATATTGTCTTGATTTATTTTTTATTAGATGAAGCATTGTCAATCATTATTAAATTATTATTATTAAATTGATTTTTCAAAATAAGTTTTTAAAATAATTCACACTGCTTTTCTTTGTTCTTTTTTTCAGACATACACATACATAATACAAGTAGCAGTAGTATACACACATCACATTTTATTAAGGATAATAACCATTCCTATGAGATTGTAAAACCAGCTATTTACCATGACGGACATTTAGTTAAAGATTCATTTTATCAGGTAAGTGAGTTTTTCTTCTTTTTTTTTATTTCTTTAATTTTCTTTTCAACATAAAACACAGTTGAGTTCATATTTTGGATGGGTAAAGGGACATTTCATATGAAATAGTCAAGAAAACAGTAAGATTTTAACCCTACCTCTCCAAATTTAGGTAAACGATGTTAGCATTTTTGAAATCAGCATCTTATATAACAAAATGAGAAGAGTGTAGTTTAAAAAAATGGTGGGTAATTGATCATTTTTCGATGGCCTAAAGGAAGGAAGGATTTAGCTACAATTTGAGGCCCTTGTAACTCCAAAACCACACAAGATACTGGAATAAAACTTTACATGGTCTATCAGGATGAAGTTCTCTGCAGATCCACACATTTTCATGAAATTAGGAGAGGTAGTTAATCCCTAAACTTCATATGGAATGACTCTAAAATAACAGTGTTGGGAAGATGACCAGTCTATGAGAAGGACAACTCAGATCTAGCTTTGCAAAGGCAACCATTCTAGGAGAAAGACAACTCTGATTCTAAACCAAGGAGTGGAGCCCCCTTAAGGCTGTTGGATGACAACTCCGATGTCTCTCTGGCAGCTCGTGCAGCCAAGCTGATGCCAAACGTATTGTACTCCACTTTCCTTTAGACTACATCAGCGAAGCCGAGAGGGGGATTCTGCTGACTGGGCATCCATCTGCTTTGCCCAGGCTTATGCCCTGGGCGGGTCACTTCAGTGTCATTCCATTGTCTACCAAGACGGAAGCAAGCCATCAAACTTTGGATGAATAACTCCCTTCCTTTTGTTTTTTTATTTAGATTTATTTTTTATGTACCATTTTTGGCAACAAAATTTGGTTTACATCACCTCCGTTACTCAGATTATACAGGGTGTGTACAAAAGAAAGTTTCAAAAATTCATCAAAGCAAAAATATTTAAGATATGGTCACTCACGATGCACAGTTTTGTAGAGAAACATTTGAAGTTTATTACTGTAACTTACAGTTGCTCAATGTGGGCATTTTCTATTTGCATAGAATCTTGTCAGTGCTACCGGACACACCATTTGGCCTAAAATCTTTCGAATTTGTATGAGTACTTCACTAGACATCTTCTAAAAACATCTATTTGGATTTTTTGAAATTTTTAACAATTTCTTTTTTTTTTTCTTTCTTTTTTTAAAAAAATGAATTTTAAAAAAAACAACTCTTAATCTGGTGTCAGCGCAACCAGACACATCCTTTGGTGTAGAACCTTACAATTGCGCATGACTGCACCTTGTAGACATGTTCTAAAATGTTTTTTTTTATTTTTAGAAAAAATGAGACAGACATGCACTAGGGGTTCACACATCGATCAACTGTTAAGTTGCAGTAATAAACTTCAAGCAGTTTCTCTACAAAACTGCATCGCGAGTGTCAATATCTTAAATAGTTTTGCTTCAATAAATTTTTGAAACTGTCTATTTCTTTTGTAAACACCCTATATATGGTTTATTTTCATGTAAGTTTTGTGTAGTTCAACTATTGGTGATATTAAAAAGTAAAGGAAAAAATTCTTAGTACCCTGAAGTTTCCAAGAAGCCAATGAGTTGGTCTATTTAGGAGCAGTACTTGTTTGAATCAATTGTTTGGGTTTCTTGAAGGAGCTCATTGTAGAGAGCTCCCTTTTAATCTCACCATATACACAGCATCACCTTCTTTGGATGAAGGAAGCCCTTGGGTACGATTAGTAGTCGTTCATTTCACTTGCACCACAATCTGTTGCATTCCATGTTGTTGCAAAGTATCCATTGTTCATCGCCAGTCACAATTTTTTCTAAAAATGGTCCAATAGTTTTTTTTTCACTTAATTTATATGGAAGTTATACATCAAAGTGACTAACATAACCAAGCTGGTGCAAATGATTTTCAACGTTTGATTTGGATATTTTCAGTATGTTTGCTAACTCCTGCATCATAAAATGTTGATTAATTTCGTCTTTCAAAGTAACGTCTTCATTTGACAACCATCAGCCTTAACTAATCTACCTGACCATGGAGCATCGTTCAGCGAGAAATCTCAGTTTTGACACTTATAATTATTCACGGTACCTTCTCTATAAACTGCACACGATTCTTTTGCATTTGAGTTCTATTTTTACTAGTGGTCGACCGATATGGGTTTTGGCCGATCCCATTGCTCTTTCTGTTTAAATGTTGAAATTTTCAGCCCTCTAGCTTCATTCGTGCGACCTGTACACATGATTCATACATATATAGCCAGCCAGCGAGACCAGCTTGAAAACTGAAGAAACCTATGTTGACAGTTTTGGTTGATGGTTTCTAATAATTAATGATGGATCAGATGCATGTTGGTTTTGTTGTTGAATTGAAGTTGACTCACCTGGTTGATCCAGTCCAATTGTTAATCTGGCCAGCTTTTGAGCTACAGGTAAATCCGTGTTGTACCTGTATTAATAAATTTCAATTAAACATTGCACCTTGTCATCCCCATTTACCTGTTTATTTTTCATTCTGTCGTTGGGTGCACATTGTTTAGCGAGAGGGACTTTTAATTAAGGCCGTTCCTTAATCAGTCAATCAATCAACTTTTTAATTAAGTTCATAATTGTCATTGGTCATTTCATGGACATTGTTTGAGTACGGCTGAAATCGTATTCTAAATGTTATTCTACCCTACATGTGTGTGTGTGTGTGTATATGTGTGTGTGTGTGTGTGTGTATATATACATGTACGTGTGTGTGTGTGTGTGTGTGTGTGTATATACGTGTGTGTGTATATACATTCATATATACATGTGTGTATTTTGGGAACATGGTGTAACGGTTAGCAAGTTTGATCAATTTACTAGTGTAGTGAGTTTGATCCTCATTGGTGCCACACTATTGTGGCCTTATGCCAGACTGTTATACTTCATAAATAAATATATAACTAAATATACAGTCACATGAACCCACTAACAATGGCTAAGAGGATTAGCTTGCTGATCATTGCTATACGACGTGCGCCCTAATCTGTTTTTTTCTTCATATTATTAATTAATATCACTTTGCTGACGGTTATCATAAGTATACAACAACTGGCTCGGCTGATGGCTGCTACTGATACTATGAGTGTAACAGACTGTAGGAGGGGAGAGAAGAAAGTGGGATAGTTTAATAAGAACGCAGGGTGGGGGAGAAAAGGAAGGTAGTTAAATAAGAATAAGAAGGAAAGAAAGTTAGGTATTTAGATAAAAAAGTAGGAAGTAGGAAGATCTGTTGTTTTGCGACTGATACTACAAGTGTGACAGACATGGCTCTTATAATATATATGATTATTTTTTTTCTCTTTGGATAAAAATAGTTTTTGTAGAAACAGTCTTGACTTTTTTTTCTTTGTCTCCTCAGCCTTTCACGTGCCAATGACTATCAACAACCAATAAGTCCAGTAATTCCTGGAATGGTATTCATCTACCTCTTTTGAAAAGGCTACATTTCATTGATTTCTTCGAATGTAAACATTTCAACTTTGTTTTTCTTTTATGTGTGTGGGTAGGAAGATGTATCAGTAATTGCAAAATCAATGAACAGGGTGGGTGGGTGGCTGCCTGTTGTAAATTATTAATCAGTCAGATGTCTGGAATTCCAAATATATCTACAACAAGATTCCAAGAATCAAATCAACTTGGATGTTTTTTGTTGGAATCCATTTTGGTAGGCTACCCATTAGCAATGAAAAGATCTGAAGAATCGCCTGAGCAATGCCAGTCCACCAATCCATCCAGCGTCAGTGAATTTTAAATGGTTCAAGTTCCATGGCCTGTCTGTCACAGAGGCGACCAACCAAGCCATCGACCAGTGTCTCCACCTGCCCCTCGACACCTTGAAGACATGTGGAAGATAATATCTTAAAAAAAGCAAGCCATTCTGGCCAGCCTTGTGGTTGAGGTAGTTGGGTTTTTTTGTTTTTAAAAAAATTTTTTTACACTAGTGCCAGAGTTTAGTGTTTGAACCCAGGTAAAAAGCCAGGATTTCCAACATTGATTTTTCACTAGTCGTATCTGATACAATTGTGTGGCCTGATGGTTAACAGCACCGATTATAGCATCGACGAACAGAGTTCAACCTCTGGTCGAGAAAGTGGGCATTCACTTTGCACTAATTCCCTTGGGAAAGGTATGAATCCATCTCTTCTCCCTCCCAGCTATGGGTAGATAGCAGGGCAGACTGGACTCTTCAGCCTTGGTTGGCAACCAATCTAGGAAATGGATAACTCTGATTCCAAATTGGAAAAGTCCGACCCCTTGTCCATTGTCGTGAGAGGCTGGCAACGGACAGAGCAGGGAATGTGTTCCTGAAATGTATGGTTAACGGAGCTCCGGTTAAGCTTTGATGGGCCTAGCAAGCCGGAAGTGGATTACAATAAATTGCTCAAGTAAAATAAAGTAAAGGAGAATTAAAACGGATGGAACAAATAACTTGACGACTGTCTCAACACCACCCTCTCCCTGCAAAACATTTAGTGCAAATGGTTGATTGAAAAAAATAAAAAATAAAAATTTTGTACCACAGGAACTTTATGCAAACTGAACTAATACATCTATTAGTAGAAACCGTCACACACACCAACCAAAACTGTCCACCGTTCAATATAGGTTTCTTCAGTTTTTAAGTGGTTCTGCTTGCTATCTATCCATGTATGTGTTATGTGTACAGGCTGCACCAATAAAGCTAGAGGGCTGAAAATTTAAACATTTACTCCTTATATTTAGAAAAAGTTTATGCTAAATTGGTCCTTTAGTTTGTGTCAGGCAGCATTATGCTTGTTTTTTGTTTTAGTGATCACCGCCCAAATAAAAGGTGAGAGAAGTGACTTATTCATTGATCAGCCCTTTTTCCATGCTGCCAAATGAAGTTGGTCAAATGACTGTTTCTATTGTGACTAACCAAACATGTTATTATTATTGATTACTTTTGCTATCTGCCTTTATTCCTGTGGTTTATTTCTATAACAATTTAGGCTTGTGAGGTGGGAGATTATGAATGAAAGTTGAGTGCCTTTTGATCCCATTCAAGCATAAACATCCTCTTTCATTCTAACCCTTATTCATTACATTGCAAGGGTGGATGGGGAGGGAGAAGAGAAAGGGTTGAATGAGAATAATAGTATAATTCTATTCTTACTACTTTTGCTCTTACTTTACACTGCTTTTTTGACTACCTAGTAACTTTAGTACTAGTATTTTAAGTTGTCCAAGGTTCTGAGATGATGTAATAATATCTGAGTTCTTAGAGCTACTGACAGACACATCGCCAGAAAATGCTATTTGTATATTATTCTAGTTCAGCTATAAGATCTCTGCATTCTATATAGTTTGGTCGAACTGAGACATGAATCGGCTATCATCTTCTGGTTTAGCTTTTCAGGTGAGGAGACACTCAGAGACAGCCTAGATCTACCTGAGATAAACAAGTTTCTTTTGTTGTTTCTTTGAACTTTACAATGCCTGAGATGTATGTGGCGGTTAACACACTTTGTTCCCGTCTTTGTGTCTGCCATTTCAGTTATCTAATTTGCAAATGGCTTCTCATTATGCTCTGGTGGCTATAAGAAAAGCAGGAAATTCAGAGTGGAAGAAAAACAGAAGACTATGTAATGTAAAAGAAAAGGTTAATATTACTGCTAACAATGACAACGAATTTGTACACATAATCCACATATATAAAACACATGTATCCATATATTTGTGTGTAACACTTTTCAAGGAGTGCACAGATACTGCACTCTGATTCTAGGCAGAAGTGCTAGGTAGCAACACTTTGATCATAGGCAGAGTGCACAGATACTCTGATCTTAGGCAGATCTATTCATCTTCAGATGATATGTTAGATTTTTAGACAATCATTCAACATTAATTGAACTGTGTTTGTTTAGAGTTCATTTTTTAAAATTTTTGATAAAATCATGTACTTTAATTGGCATTACAGCCCAGCATCAGGTGTTTGTTCTGTTATAACACTAATATATATATATAGACAAATATTTATTGGTTCATTACAACCTGTACAGTTGGTTTCACGAGACTTCGATCTTCAGATGAACAGTCACTGTTGTTTCGTTAATTTTTTATATAGCTACAATTATTAATGCTGAGATTTTTTGAGTCCCCCCTGGCTGTTTTGTGTCGGCCAGTCAAGATCTGTTTCTAGTTGTGGGTGGGGTTTTCTTTCTCCAGTGTTTTTTGAAGTATTTCTTTGTGTGTAGTTTCTGTCTTTGACGTTTTTATTGTTTTTTATTAATCTCTGTCTTTCTCCTGACTTGTGTTTATATATATATATATATATTAGTTTGGTTTGCTGGGTTTAGCGGCATGTCAACCTTTTTGTAGGTCATTAAAATGCCGGAACTGGTCTTAGGTGGGGATAATGTTAAGTAGTTGTAAAAGGGTTATTTTTTTGTAAGTAGTGTTTTGCGACTTTAGTGAGTGATTCTTCCCTTTCTGTGGGGGTGAATATGGTTTGGTCGAGTTCCTTTCCTTTGACCTGTCTGACTTGGTTGGACCTACCAAGAATTGAATTGGAAATATGCAACTATATAACCTACCAAACAGACTAACATTTCTTTGGGGCTTTTCCGTTAGTTCCCATCAAAAGCTAACATCCATAATTTTAAGGTAATACCCTCATCACTAGCCGTTTGCCATTGGTCACTCCACACCAGCCATCACTATCCCCACATTGTGTAAAAGATCAAGGACGAAGTACTGGTGCTTCAGTCAAAGTGTCTCCGGGAATGGGCATTGAGGTAACAAAACTAAAAATAACGAACAAATAAACAAGATCCTCCAACAGGAACCTCAACACGTGTTTTGAACAAAAAACTAAGTGTTTATTTCTGTAGGGTTATATTGGCGTCAGTCAACCCATCCCAAAACCGGAGACAATGTGATACGTTCTAGCATCAATCGATTGGTCAGTCAAGGGTAGAGTTTGTAGCAGCAAAGGAGTGACGAGTGTAGTCAATGCAAGGCCCAGTGGATTCATGCCTGCAACCAAGAAGTAAGGGTTGAACTTCTAACTGTGGTTTCTGTCTTAATCACTCTCTCCCTGGGGTAGATTGTTGAAATTGCTTAAGTTGTGGTCTCAGTTTTCACTCTTAGGTCCCAATGCGACTATTTTCATCTGCTTTTGAGAGCCAGGAATCAACCTCTTTTATGAGAATCGGTCATTAATTAATTACCCCTTGGTCCCAATCAATCAATCTCCTTCCCCAACTTGAGGGGTTTCCTAATTTGGAATTTAATTCAACATTTTCATTCCCTGGGTGCTAACTTACAATTCTCTTGGTCCAATTCCTCACCCTGTCCCCCACCAGGGGGGGGGGGCCTCATATCTTTAGTGAATAATCAGTGGACGCTACACACCCTTTTTGCATTGGTGGCAAAATGTGGATCCAAACTGACTTTATTAATTAGAGTCATAATAGCAATTAATTACAGTTTCTTATCTTGTGCCCTTGAATTGGAGTGCACCTGCCCTGCATGAGGATCTGCTCCCTCACAGATCCCTGGCACCGAATGTTTGTGCAAGCTACCATCGATCAGAGCTATCAAATCCATCAATGTCAGTCTGGATCCCTTATACAAAAAACGTTCTTCCTGGCTTTGCCAAAACAGCAAACTTCTAAAATTTCTGGCCTGGAGCTTCTCTTATTTCTCTTATGAAATAGACAATTTTCACTTTTCGCTAGATTTGATGTAAACTCTTGTCAACTTGTAAAATCCTGATACTGTTTTCATATTAATGTAATTTCTCGCCTGGTTTGAAAAATCTTGTTATTGATAGTATCACAAAAGTATGGAAGCTTAAAAAGAAAAGAAATAGATTAAGTTACATTTTCATTTTCTCGCTAAATAGGAACTCAATTTGTGGTTTTAGTTTGGGGTCAAATTTTAACTGCAGTTTGATCTTGGAGAATGAAAACATTTCAACCTTTCTCCTGAATGGTCAGTCTTGTATATCTTTTTGTTTTTTCAAGTTGGCAGATTTTTGCAGCTTTGCCCAAAGAAGAGGCTAATGCTATCAAAAATTTGAAATAAGAAAACATTAGCAATACAGTTGTCCTTCACTGATCCGGCTATCTGTATCCAGTTCCTTCATTTATTCAGCATTGATTTCAAATTTCCCAGAGTACCGCACCAAACTGCTAAGCATTATTTGGGTTGCACTAAATCTGTTCACCTGTTAACTAACACTTGTAAACACAGGAAAGCGATTCCTGCTTGTTTTAATATCACTTGCTCTTATTTAACACCAGTTATGGCTCCAGTGAATAAAGGAAGTGCATCCTGCATTGTGAAGTGAAAACACTGCACTTTATCAATTAAAGATAAGTTTGGTTTTTTTTTAGTGTTTTTTTTTTTACCACATTTAAAACCACTTACTTGCCAAAAGTAGACCTCATACTGTTGTACACTTTGGCAAATCCATCAGGTTTTCTTTCCTTGATATTGAAAATAAACATTCAAGACTTAACATCTTCACTGGGTCAAGTGTTAGTCTGTAAGAAGTTTTGGATTTATGCCAATAATCCCCCAAACCGTTTGCCTCGTATTGATTACATGGAGATTTAATAACATCAGACATGTCAAAGATTAGTGAAATGAGCTCAGAATGATGTATTGAATGAATATCCTGAATTATAGCTTCTTTAAAAAGATGACCTTAAGAGCATTAAATTTACTGAATTTATTCCTGTATGATGCAATAAATTTTGTTTCCGAATTGAAAAGCAAATCCGGGCAGAGAGGGGCTTGCAGTATACACCAGTGTAATATTTTGGCAGTTTTATTACCATATTTGATGGCATATAAGACCTGTAAAGTGAAGGTTGTATCATACACAAA
>VCCN01005031.1:295596-306250 GCA_006491835.1 Architeuthis dux | reverse complement strand
CATTTCCACATTGTCAAATTACCTCTACCATATATATAAATAATAAATAAAATGCACACATAAAATTAATATATACTTACAAAATTGACTATATATATATACACAGTTATATACACACAAATTTAACATATATAAATATATTTGTGTGTATATTAAGACAATTTTAGTAGCCAGTGTAAAACCTGGACTTTGATATCTTTGGACATTTAAAGCAGGCTAAAAATGTGTGGCGACGAAGTGAAAATGGACTTGCCCAGAGCAGTCAAGCTTTTGGCTATAAAAGGCCAGGCGGCGACAATTCGTCAGTTCGTTCTAGGCTTGCCATCCAAAGCCACGTTAGAGTTGTACTGTGAATTATGTTGTAGCATCTGTGTATGAATGTATCTATCTGTATATTATTTTGTTTGTTTGTGTGTAACACTTTTCAATGAGCACACAGATACTGCACTGATGTGCCAGGGAGCGACACTTTGATCCTAGGCAGAATGCACAGATACTACACTCTGATCGTAGACACAGGGCTGGGGAGCAATAGTTTGATCCTAGGCAGAGTGCACAGATACTACACTCTGATCATTTTTTACGGATACTATGCTAGTTACAGTCCTAATACGCCCTCTCTTGTATTATACTTGAATGTATGCCGTATAGCCATTAACTGGGCGGGGCACACTAGCACACTGCCCTGCTCTGTGTGAACCGCCTTTAAAAATGGCACCGTTGCTCTTTTAGTTAACTTTTTAGACATTTTTATTACTGCAGACCTAAATCTCCGATGAACAATAAATCTTGATAAGCCAAATCCTGATAAATGTCAAGTTTAAAATCTCCCCTTCACATTTCTTAACAAAGAATAATTTCTGAACATTTGAGACACTATTGTCTCGGGTTTAAATAGGTCTTTGCTTAACCCTTTATAGGGCACCCCTAAAAATATTTTAGATGTCAAAACAACCTTTTTGTATGTTAAACTAGACCTAATTACAAGATATTTTCAGTTGCAAGTTTTCTGAAATCTTTTTGTTTATGGAGGCAAAAACCCCCTCTGATGAAGTGATCATATATGGTGCCTCACCCAAAAAGTAACCAAAAATATAAAGTAGAAAGTTAAATAAAACATAGAATTAAAGAATAACATCTAATAAAAGAAATAGATACAAAAAAATTATATTGACAAAAAAAAATAACACTTTCGGGTTGATTTTAAACTTTTATTGTGGGGGCCAAAAACAGGCTAATTTTTGTCTTTGTTCAAGCACAAGTGAACTTTGCAAAGCTTGCAGACCACATTGGTGCGGATTAGGTTGTCTTTGTGGCTACAATATTTGCATGTGGCTGACGGGTCCTCAGGTGATCATATATAATCACTTGCCACATAAAGGGTTAACTGACCCCTAAAACAAAGAAAAGAGGGGCACTGTAACAAAATCAGGGAAGTGAATTTAGAGGGCGCTCATGGATTGAATAAGGTTTATTTCCTGACATTCTCCTTAAATGTCATTCTTGTTTATGTTCTAACCTTTGCAAGCTGCTGCTGTAACGTGGCCTTGAAAATTGGCGCTAGAACCGAGGAGAGACAGTACTTCTTCCACTGCTGCTTCATGTCTTCTTCAAGTGGGGGTGGAAGAATTTGCCTCTGGGAACACTGGAGTGCAAGGGTAGCTATTTAAAGAGGAAGATGACGTAAACAGTATTTTGGGGGGGATTTGATGTATTTGCCTATGTTTCAGGAGAGAAACAGGAGCCGTGAAGAAAAAAAAAGATGTATGAATATTAGAGTAAAAGGCGGAATATTCTAGTTGTCCTTCTTTTACATTGAGTTTCTGATATAGGTTTCCCCTGGCATTACGTTTTATCCCTGCCATTCCATGCCATACGTTAAGGGAATATTTTGATGCAAAAACTATCCCTGCCACTTCTTAATACTACTAGCTTTCAAACATTAATGAAATATGTCACAGAGAATGGCAGGGCGTTTGTTTGTTTAAGAACTAGTAGTATTAAGTAGTGGCAGGGATAAAAAGTACTGCCCGGTTTCCCCTGCTTTCCAAAAGTAGAGCATTCCTATAAAGAACTTTTGTAAGCTGAAATGGTGTAAAGTGAAGAAGCAATAACCATTAATCTACATGGGAAAATCTTTTGAGTGTTCCAAAACAAAAAAAATGGAGATGATGATGGTATGTTTGGCTGAGTCGTCAGACGTTGGTGTGTTTGGAGGTGTAGGAGAGAGGAACAGGGTGCGAGCTGTCTCTATAACAGCTCGCTGCAAAACAAAGTCTCCTGTACCTCACCCCCCAATATGTGACAACTCAGCATAATATACCATCATCACTATTTTGGGGGTCTAGAAATTAATGGTAATTGCTTCTTTGGTATATGTCATTTTGGCTTACGCAAGGTTTTTATAGGAATACTCTATTTTCGAATAGCAGGAGAAACCTCTAGTTACATATTTCCCCACAGATGCCAGAGATCACATACAATAATCTTTCTTGCTTTGGTTTCCTCAATTTGGTCTAAGCTAAGCATAGCAAATGTCTAATTGAAGCAATTTTCATCAAACTTGCAAGTAAACCCCATTTCAAAAACCTTTTTCTGTTTCTTTATCAAAGGCTTGTTATCTTTGTAATGAATATAGCTGTTAAAACCCGAACAGTCTCACTTTCCCAAAGAATTCATGTGATTCATTTGTGAAGCTGTACTATTCTTTGACTATATATTTTACAAAGAGATGTAATTGTTTTCTAAAGTTGCCCAGGAAACAAATTAAAATTTCAATAGTTCTATTTATTGGCCCTTTAGAAAGTGGTTTGCAATTTAAATTCTCTGAGTCTACGGCTACAAGCAACCTGAAGAAATATACAGGAATTGATATCTCAGGTTTGATCTTTCCACTTAATAGCAAAGCAATCAGCCTTGTACAAGGGATAAGCTAATTTTAGTCTGCGTTTGTCTGTAGCGGTCAGTTACTCTTCATCATTTGCAATCTTGAGCTCAGTGACCTTTCATAATTCTGTGGCCAAGTGATATAAAACAAAGCAGAAGTTTTAAGAATGAAGGGTAGGTGTGAAGGTTAGGTTTGATCTTCTGCCAATAGTGGAGTTCTTGTAGCTCAGTTGGTAAGAGCTGCTAGGGCAGTTATCCAGACTTTCCTGAAACAAAGGGATGCGAGTTTGAGTCTCCCTGAGAACTTATCCTTTATTTCTGATCCGCATTATTTACTCACTTCCATAGACCTGATGGCCCAAGTAAGTTGTGATAAAAAGCAATTAAAAGTTAAGATGAAAGAAAATACTAGTCAAAAATGATTAATAATAATGGTTGACAATGCTTCATCTAATAGGAAAATAAAGACAGTATGTACTAAAAAGTCCAAATTAAAAAAAAAAAAACATGTGAGAATGCTGCTGGACACAAACTAAGGGATCAATTTGGTATAAACTTACATTGTAATTGAATCCCCTACTAAAAACCTATTTTGTGGCAGGATTTTCAAAAAAAAACAAAAAAACACATTTTCCCTACTCATTTAGGGGAGCGTGTTTGCAAAATTTCAAGTTTCTACTATGAATGGTTAGGGCTGGGCAAAGTCCGGATACATAAATAGATAGATATAAATGTCAGAACACATGAATAACCTCAACCCAGCAACAATGTTTAAACCAGTCTGTTGTGGGTAGCGGTGATTATTGATGTGGCTGCTAATGATATTACTAGTGTAAAAACAATAACAAATATGGCGCCGCAAGAGATCTGGGAAGAATGAAGGGTAGGTTTAAAGGTTAGATTTGATTTTCTGCAAATAGTAAGGTTCTTGTAGCTCAGTTGGTAACTGCAGCTGGTACAGTTAACCAGGCTTCCCTGAAGCAGTGGCGTACCGGGGGGTCTGCCTCGGGTGACACCATCAGAGGTGGTGACACTATACTTTGTATAGTTTCTTTGTAATTCTTTTTTCTAATGAAACATCCCAGTAGTTATAACAAACATAACAACATTATAATTTAACTTAAAAATTGAGAGTAGGCGTACATACATAAATTTTTAATTATAAAACGATTATTTATATTTGTTAATCTCCTTCTGTCTTGCAAAGAAAGTTCTAAGAGGTTATGCGCTATAGATCAAGCACTTTTTTTAATTTTTAACATATTTAGTGTTAGTGAGACAATTTACATGGTGCAATAAAAAACAAAACAAATTTCAGGCTCTAGTAGTAATAGTTTTTGAAATGCGTGACTATGTCTATCTTTTGATGTATGCATTTAAAAAAAGGAAAACTTCAGCTATTACTAAAAGAATGATTTCTTGTCTTATAACATTTAAACTCCATGGGAAGAAATGTTGCTAGCTACGAGTGTACATTAAAAAAATAAATTCCCCATAGATTTTATGCAAAGAGTAAATTTTGCATATCTTTTGAGGTACGTATACCTGTAGTACAAAAATTCTAGATATCCTGGTAAGAGAGAAAGTTCACGGGGGCAACCATAGGTACTACACTGCCCTGAGGCAGAAGGGATGTGAGTTTGAATCTCACTGAGACTTTATTTCCGATCTGCACTGTTTACTCACTGCCATAGATCTGGCAGCTTAAGTAAGTTGCGATAAAAAGCAACTAAACATTGAGATTAAAGAAAATACTAGCACAATACAATATTCCTTGCCTCCATTTTGTTTTTCAAATTACACCCAAGATCTTAAGGTATCTGAAAATGTCGACCTTCCCACTTGTAGTGAGATGGAAGAAAGTTCAGTAAGTCTTACAAGAAGAATAAGTTTCAGGCATTTGACCTGATTGGAATCAAATAAATAAAATCAGTAACTCTTGGAGATTTGTCAATTCTATCTGTTCTGCAAATCTCTTCTTGATCTTGTATAATTTAGTTTCCTTTGTAACATTGAATGTCTTATCACTGTTTTGTGTTCAGATTAGGCAACTGGCCAGTAACCCTCCTCCCACCTCATCTGTGCTGCCGCCACTTCTTATCGTACTCTCCATCTCCTTGCCAATATCAGTGTTAGATTTTAATTCCACAATGAAAAACAGCTACAAGCTGGCTTCAGTCTTTACAGATGTATTTGTTCCTGCAAGATACAACTCGGTCACAATGAAAGTCTTGTAAAACAAGTATTCTGGTATTCAAATGGTTCTTCAGACGATTGAACTCCTTCTTGTTATTTGTGTTGTAAACACAACGTTTCGGCCGATCCATTCTTCGGCCTTGTTAAGGTATAAAATCCGAGTGTGATGGGTTAAACAGAAATTATGTTTAAAGGGGGGTAGCTCTCATAGCGCATGGCCCGGGTGTTTCTGTGTCTTTGTCCTGTCGGGTTTAGATTTGTTGAGAAGTGGAAGCCACATCGGGTTGCAATCTGCACATGTCTGGCTAATGCATTTAGTCAACATTTTAAACATAATTTCTGTTAAACCCATCACACTCGGATTTTACACCTGAAGAAGGCTGATGAATGGATCGGCCGAAACGTCGTGTTTACAACACAAATAACAAGGAGTTCAATCGTCCGAAGAACCATTTGAATATTAATGACCCTTCTCAAAACTATAGAAAAAAAGTTTCTGGTAATTCCGGTTTTCTGGAAGCCGGATGAATAGTCTGGTTCTATATAAATGGGATGGATTTTGTTTATATATCGATGTCTGTTTACATCATCTTCAGAATAGTATTACAGTATTCTCCCTTTATAATGCTGGTATTGAGGTCCAAGAAATACAACTGCATTATAACTGAACTGCAGACAATCAAAAGTCAATTACGAGTGCTAAACAAGTTCACTGGTGAACGAAGGTGTTGTTTATCGCAAAATCACTGAAATTATGTGTAAAACATTATGCAATTACAATATCGCCATAAATAAGTACACACCTACCACTTTTTAATAGAAAGTTGTCTTCTAAACCAAACATAGCAGGATTTTATTATTTCTAGTGGAACATTACACAATCAAAACGGATATTATCAGGTATTATTTATGACCAAAATCATCAGGTAATCTAGTCCATGCAGCCTGAATTAATATATTTGGTTGCCCCACATGAAATCGCCATTTCTTGGCATTTATAAATATTCAACTAATTATATAACATTAGCTTTTGTTTAAATTTTCAACTTATAATTCATCATATCAGGTTTAATAAGATAATCCCTCACTGTTGCAGATGGTGTCCTCAAAGGAGTTCAAACTCAGTAAAAATGCTGTTCAATATCGCATGAACAGCAATTTCTCATTTGGAACAGTGCGATGTCGGTTCAATAAATTTTGTTCTAGTGAGATGAGCCTGGGTAATGACCGTCGAGGACACACTCAATCAGTTGTTGGTGATTTATGACCAAACTCTCCAGCATTGAAACTTTGTTGCCAAAAATATTTTTTCGTTGTGTTGTACTCATCTTTGGATGGCAACATATTCATATCTTTGGCAACGGTTTCAATGCTGTAGAGTTCGGTCATAAATAATACTTGATAATATCTGTTTTTATTGTGTAATGTTCCACTAGAAATAATAATAAAATCCTCCTCCTGGTTTAGAAGAAAATTAGATTTCTATAAAATAGTGGTAGGGGTGTACTTATTTATGGGCAATACTGTATATGTTAATTAATAGCAATTTGAATAAATTTAATGTTTTAGTAATGTTAAGTCTTTTGATGAAATTCTGTTTTCATTCACAGTTTTCTGGACAAGCGGGCTATAGTATAGGTAAAAATGTTGGGGTCCACCATCCACCTTGCTGTATATCGTGAATGCGCTATATTGAGGGACTCCGATAATAATATTGTTCTAAATAGGGTATGACTAATCATGAACACAACCAGAGAATCATTTAAAATGTGGATTATACACATATGGGAATTCAGATATATCCGGGAATAATAACTAGTAAATATAGAATTTGCTCTTCATATGTAATAGATATGAAGTTGATGAGTAGTTATGTCATTTTTGAGACTCAACTAATTATAGTAATCAAGTGTTTGCTTGATATATTTAGTTGTCCCACATGAAATGGCCATTTATGAAAGGAAATATATGCTTGGTGACACCCTACAATTGTTATGGAAATCTGTAAATTTTGAGCTTGAACAGTTGTCTTTGTATCAGTTTCCACAACATCCCTTAAATTCTCATTATCAAAAACTGGTTTAGGGCGTCCTCGAAATTGCTGTTCTTGAGAGCTTGAACAGCATGTTTACTGCGTTTGAACTCATACAAAAACAATAGTCTAATTTTCTTTGATGACAGCATCTGTAAGAGTGAGTGATTATCTTATTAAAACTGATATTATGAATCATAAGTTGAAAAATTAAAAGGAAGCTAATTAATTAATTAGTTGAAAGTATATAACAACATTTCATACTTCAGAATTTGTCGAAATCACAATCATAAAGACAAATGCCAAAAAACAGTCATTTCATGTTGTACAACCTAATAAATATATAAGGTTGTCCCACATGAAATGGCCGTTTATGAAAGGAAATATATACTTGGTGACACCCTACAATTGTTATGGAAATCTGTAAATTTTGAACAAGAGCTTGAGCAGTCGTCTTTGTATCAGTTTCCACAACATCCCTCTAATCATCAACAACTGATTGAAGGCGTCCTTGAGGGTCATTATCCAGGCTCATATCTCCAGAATGAAACTGCGTTGATGATGTATGTTGTGTGAGTACAACGACACTTGCTCGTTGCGAAAATTCACCAAGTAAAAACGAGTAGCACACGCTTCACCACGGAACAAATCCTTGCATGGTACTTTTTGTGATCGGACACCGCCTCTGTTGTTCGTTGACTATCAAAGTCTTTCTTCCAACTCTTCCTTCACCTCATAACGCCTAGCCGAGATGGTCTCAACTAATTTCACTGCTACTGATCAGGTGTGGCTTTTATAACCCATCCGGGTGACTGATTGCTAGCAACTTCAAACATCCAGGCGACAACATCATGGCTGTTCCTTTATTGTCATCAACATTTTCCTCTTCCGGCTTTTTGCACAGGGCACACGCGATAGGTAGTCTCTTTGGAAGTCGGGTAACTACAGAAACGTTGCACTGTTCTCTCTGAGCAAGTTCCCATTCCAAATGCAAAATTGCTGTTCTTGACAGCTTGAACAGCATTTTTACTGAGTTTGAACTCCTACAAAAACAATAGTCTGATTTCCTTTGAGGACAGCATCTGCAAGAGTGAGTGATTATCATATTAAAACTGATATGATGAATCGTAAGTTGAAAATTTAAAAGAAAGCTAATGTTGTATACTTAGTTGAATATGTACAACTATATTGTATGCTTTAGAATTTGTCGAAATGACAATAAAAAAAAACAGATGCCAAAAAACAGCCATTTCATGTACATTAATTCAGGCTGCCTGGACTAGACTACCTAATGAGCATCGGCCCTTTTCTCAGTCTGCTACTCAAAGCAGAAGAAAAATAATTTGAATTTAAAAGAATTTTCTTTTTGTTAAATAAACTCCTATGAATTGTAAGCATAACATCTGCATTTGAAAAAAATTAACTACCATGTAAAAAAGAAAAAAAAAAAATTTTAAAATGCTGACGTTTGACTATACCAAAAAAAACCAAAAAAACCAACAACAAAAAAACAGAAAAAAAATATAAAAATGAAGCAAGTATGTAGTAACAGTGAATTAAACCTATTCGTAATAGTGGAGTTCTCCCTCCCAAAAAAGAGTGGCATTCAGATGTGGAATATGGAGACCACATAGATATATGCTTGTGAATTAGAAGAATATTTTCCTTGTGTTGGTGTTTATGGCTCTTTGGGACTGGGTATTATTTCCATTCCAAGTACCCTGTTATTATATTCTGGGACACCCAATACGTTTAAGAGTTTTCAAAAGTCTCTGCAAGTATGAAGAACGCTGACCCTTTAGAAACTCTCTTAGATTGCCTACTGTTGTTGTAGCAAATTTTACCATCTTCAATGTCAGCAAGATTCTGAATTCACATTCTTGGCCTTTGCTAGATGTTTCTCTTCCTTTTTAGTAACTAGTTTATCCATCAATCTTTATTATTATTGGATGAAGCATTGCAACATACCACTTTTATGAAATTTGACTAGAAAAACGTTATTTTTGGGTTTTTTTACCCCCCCCCCCTCCAAATAGGTTTTTAGTGTGGGGATTTAATTTACAATGTAAGTTTATGCTCAATTGTCCCTTACTTTGTGTCCGGCTGTTTTCACACTTGCATTTTGAAAATTTTGAATTTTTAGTGATCCAACAAAAGGCAACATAAGTAACTTATTCATTGCTCACCCCTTTTTCCAATTTTTTAATTGATCACCCCTAACACTGCATACTGCCAAAAAACATTGGAACATAATGGTTTCTATTGAGTGACTAATCAGTCTTCTTTCTTTTCAATCTTGCCAAATGAATTAGAAACCAGGAAAAATTGTGACTTTTTTCTTCTCAAAACTCCATTGAAATAAAACTCAATAGATTACTCTTTATTATTATTATTATTGGATGAAGTATTGTAATACAGTATTTTTATTAAATTTGACTAGTTTTTACCCTCATCCTAATTTTAGTTGTTTTTATACAACTAATTAATTCAGGCCACTGTTTCTATGGCAGCGAATAACAGCGCAATCAGAAATAAAGAGTAAGCCTTCGGTGAGAATTGCACTCACAAAAACTTCATGGATTAGCAGAAGCTGATTTACACTTATGGAATGAGTTTATCAGTGTAAATCAGCTTCTGCTAATCCATGACGTCTTCGTGGCCGATTGGTAAAAGCAGCTAGGCATAAACTAGTCTCCCTTTGGCAATGAGGGTGTGAGTTCGATTCTCAGCGAAGGCTTACTCTTTATTTCCGGTTGCCATAGAAGCCATAGTATCGTACAATGGATGGAAAATTATTAGTTAAAATAATTTTATAATTGCATTGTACTACAAAAATATTATGCTGCTTTGCATTTTCTTGTTTATGTTCAACCAGAATGAACCCGGACTTTTTAGGTATTTACAAAAAAAAAAAAAAAATTAGGGAGACTACTGTATAGTTAGCATTTGATAGTTATCTCCCTTGACACATGTTACAGACAAAAATATGTACATACACGTTGTGTAATCTTATAAGTAGATTTTCTTCTCAATTTTCCTTTTTTCTATATCATTTTATTGTTGTTAGGACAGATGTCGTTTGGCAACATAGTTGTCTGGGTGTCCCTTGGAATCTCTTTTGAAATGCTTCTAACAGTCAGTAATGACGACATGCCCAGGAATGCTACTTTCTTTCCCTTGTACTTAGGAGATCTTTTCAAGGTACCAGGCCTGGGTGGGTGGGTGTAATGAGTGTGTTTGCTGTCTGGAACTGGGCTGAGGCATGTGGAAGTGTTAAAAAATTGGGAGGATCTCAACAGTGGGTACCTTTCTGACTGATTCCACAGCTGCCCACCCTTTATCTCAGAGAGTGTTTTTCTTGGGTTGTGTTTTCGGGTCCCTTTTATACCTTTTTTTCTCTTTCTTTCTATTTTCATTTTGTCTTTAAAAGGTTGTTTTAATATTGTTTGTTTCACTTGTGTTAGTATGACTATTATATGATTAATCCTTTTTCTCTTCTGTTCTAAGGCAGTTATCCAAGTCAATATTTTGTTGTTATTC
>VCCN01005031.1:268156-280068 GCA_006491835.1 Architeuthis dux | reverse complement strand
AGTAGTAATAATTATTATTATTAGTAGTAGTAATATTATTATTAGTAGTAATAAGTTATTATTAGTAATTATTATTATTATTAGTAGTAGTAGTAGTAATAATTTATTATTATTTGAGAAAAATTCATTGATCTATTTGAATTTCTATGAGATGATATTTTAAAGAAAAGAAACATCATGTGCACCCACTCCCTCTTTCTCCTACATCCCAGTCTTCTGTACCTCCCACCACCCTAACATACCATCATCACCATTTTAGGGGTCTAGGAATGCTTAAAAAATTTTCCAATAAATTAACGATAATTGCTTTTTAGCTTTGTACCATTTCGACTTATGATAGGGTTTTGTAAGAATGCTCTACCTTCAGATAGTGGGGATACACCTATATTGGCAAGTAATAAACTAACACTTAATAATCTTATGACAGAGGCCACCAACCTTTTTTACAATGTGGACCGGGTTAATATTGACAATATTCTTTCCAACCAGCTAACAGAGGTTGGTTAATCACTACTGGAATATAGGTGATAAGTCAACTATAAGTGGCTAATACACTCAATTTCGTTTCTGAAAGGGTTTATCTAACAAATTTTATATTAAGATCCAAGGAAAGGAATTTGTTTTTATTTTGCAAAGAAAAGAAAATATATTGTTAGACTCTGTAGATCCACTTTGTGATCCACTTGTCCGCTGTCAACCTGTATATAACACAATATAAATGCATACACTTCTTGGGATCTTCAATTCACTTTTATTTAGACTCGAATGTTCATGTATACATGCTAGGACACAGACCGTTAACTGATTTGAACACAGTAAAATATCAGAGAAAAGGGACTCCCGAAGCGGGAGAGTTCCACTACTGATCATTAACAAAAAAAGCTAACAGTTATCTTTCTTTGTATATGATATATTAACATATTGACAGATATTTTCCTCGCGGCCCAGTATAGCACATGCTTTGTGTCCTGGTACTGGTCCGTGGCCCAGTGGTTGAGGACCACTGACTTATGAGACTGGCATGATAACCATAAGTGTTTCTCTATCTGAGATTTTAAGATTTTGTTAATGACTAATTTTTCAGAACAGAATGACAATTGCAGATGATGACTCTTCAAGAAAGCTTTCAGAAATAGAAAGCAACAGTACGAATCACTTGTGTATTCTGACGTAGACTGTTACTCATAAGCAGGATCTGATCTCTTGGGCTTCATGCGATGCTTGTAAAATCACAGGGAGGAAAAGATGGTTGATGTTTGATTGGAGCTGCTGGGTGTTTAGCACTGGGGAGAGAAGCAGACTTTGGGGAAGAATTTGCAAAGGAAGATGACTTGCAGATACCAGGTGTTGTTTTGGAGACAGGTGTCTTGGCACAGTAAGGATGACAAACTAGATAATTTATGTGATTATGTGAATTTAGGATGAGTAATGCTCACAGGATCTGAAGAGGGGGGGGCAAAACAGCTGCAGGAAAGCCAGTCTTGATTTGTAACGTACTGACTAAAACCTGCAGGTTGAGGGATAACGTTCTGTGGTTGACGTCATGATACCAGCACGGATAGTAGATTTAGATTCATGGATAAGAGACAAATTTTGATAACTGAAAACTGTTTTCATTTATTTATTTATTTTTTAAATGAGGATTCATATTTGAACGCTAGCAGACTAATTACACTGATTCATTTTTGTTTAAGTTACTGTGATAAATATAATGACATTTATTAGTTGAGAACCTATATTTGCCCGGTGCCAGTGTGAGCGACTGCTAAACGAGCGGCCTAAATCGTAAATGTGAATAAAGAAACAAACTCTCTGCGGGAATTGAACCCGCATCCACCCTGGAAGCAACCTTATATGCAGGTTCTTCTCTACCAACTGAGCCTTGAAGATCTCATGGTAAGCAGGAGTTTTTTTAATCCTACACTTTGTTGTCTTCTCCATTCTCACATTCGTATTTTAGGCACGAATATAATGTGTTTCTCTATGTCGACAATATGAAATCAATGTTACTGTGCAATTTTGACAGTATGGCGAGAAATAATACATGAAATCTTATGAAATCAAATGATGGATAATTTTATATCCGACAGAATATGATAATTATAAAGATATTTATTAGTTGAGAACCTGTATTTGACCAGTGCCGGTGTGAACGACTGCTAAACGAGTGGCCTAAATAAAGAAACGAGCTCTGTGCAGGGATCAAACCCGCGTCCACCTTGGAAGGAACCATATATGCAGGTTCTGCTTCACATTTAAGATTTAGGCCGCTCATTTAGCAGTTGTTCACACCGGCGCCGGCAAATATAGGTTCTCATCTAATACATGTCTTTATAGTTATCATATTCTGTCGAATATAAAAATTATCCATCATTTGATTTCATACTGTCGACATAAGAGAACCATATTATATTTGTGCCTAAAATATGAACATGAGAGTAGAAAAGCCAGCAAAGTGTAGGATTAAAAAAACTCCTACCTACCATGAAAACTTTGTTAGCTCAGTTGGTAGAGCAGAACCTGCGTATACGGTTGCTTCCAGGGTGGACGCGGGTTCGATCCCACAGAACTTGTTTCTTTATTCACATTTACAATTTAGGCCGCTCATTTAGCTGCCGTTCACACCGGCGCCAGGCAAATATAGGTTCTCAACTAATAAATGTCTTTATAATTATAAAATCTTATAATCAATATCAGAGTTCAAATTGAACATTTTTCAGATTCATTGTAACGGTTGAATGATTTTTTCTGTTTTAATTAAAGAGCATTTTTAATTTAATGATACAAGCAACCAAAATAGTTTGCTGCACCGAAAATGAAAATTGTGTAAAACCAAATTGACTAAAAGCCGGGGCTTTCGTTTTTATGATCAAAAAGACCCAGCATTTTGGGTCTTTTTGTGTGGGGGAAAAGAAAATACAACTTGATCTTTTTTTTCTATTTGGATATAGCTTTTGGTGGGTACTAACGAAAATGACCGAACATTTTTTACATATCAATTATATATTTCATTTCTTTGAGTTCTTGGCACCAGAGGAAAGAAAAATGATATGAAACTAATGAGTTTTCTAGACAGAAGTGAAGCCACCACTCCTGACAACGAGAGAAAAAGGAAGTCCCAAAATGCCTGTCAAAAAATCTTTTGACTGACATGAACAGGATTGGTTACTTATGGGGAAATAGTAACAAAAAAAACAAAAAAAAACTCTGGCTACAGCCGTCTGGAGCAGTGTTGCAGATTTAGTGCATTTTGCGCTAGATTCAGTGCGTTTCTTGTTTTGCGAGTGCAAAAAGCGCTAAATTAGTGCGTTTGTGTTTAAACATTTTGGCCTTTTTTTGCCATTTTTTTTGGTTATTTTCGATAATTTTTAGTGTATTTTTGCCATTTTTGGCAATTTTTAGCTATTTAAAAAAGTTTAGTGCTTTTTGGTAGTGAAAACCAGTGCAAAAATATTTTTTGAGTTGGCAAAACTGGTCTGGGGGTTTGTCTTTGGAGGTCTCAGCTCAATTCAAATGTTACACTCTGTTACCACCAATCCCTGTGGTAGAGTCCTTGCCTCTGGAGCGGTAGGCTTGTGGTTCAATCCACCACTGTCATACCAAAGACTTTTAAAAAATGGTACTCAATGCCTCTCCATTAAGCACCCAGCAGAGAGACTAGGATTGAGGAACTTCTCCCCAAGGCTAAGTTGAGTACCTAACCTTGCCACACCCTCGTTGAGGCCAAATCACATTGGATACACCGGTTCTCATCAGATCACCAGTCGAGCCTGTTCAGTAAATCCTGGTGCTGTAAGCAGAACAAAGCTTCGACAGGCCTGGCAAGCCGGAAGTGGGTCTTACTAACAATTGCTCATGTGTATCTAGCCCTGCGACACCCACGATATAAGTATAAGGGTATAAATGGAAGACGATGATACATATATACATACTGAGCTACCAATATTGAGCAACAACTAAGTAATACCTTCGAGTCAATGTTCAGATATTTTGTTTTTATAGTCATAGTTTGCGTAATTTATCATTGTCATATATGAAGTGTTACCCAAAAGTACAGGGAATTAGGCCATGAAACAACATTACTTACTCTAACTGATTCTCAACCAGGTGGTACTTGGCTCCCAGGAGAGGAATTTCCTAAGGGTAGGAATTGAGGAGGAATGTGTAATGGAAAGTATAATGGGATGGAAATTGGGGGCAGGTACTGGGGGTACAGCGTATACCTACTTCTCAATTTCCAGGTTTGTTGTATGTTCAATGTCTACTAATGGAGACGTTACTGTATACATAGTTCTCAAAACCCAGCCTCATCTTATACCTAGTTCCCGAAACCCATTTCCATCACGGTCAGTGACTATTCAAAATGGGGTGAATGAGGAAACGTATCGAAATAGACCCAGATCATGTTACCGGTAGCCATTTGGGATAGGAACTTGGTCAGATTTGAAATCTGTGTCAAACGGCATACGTGATAAACTAGAGGATCGGGTTACTAAAAAAAACAAACTTTGAGATTTGTAAAGGGGGAGGAGTTATGACCATTAGATATATAAAGGCTAGATCGAAACCGAAGGGAGGGAGTTGGGGTCGCGACCTGAAACGGGTTCGCCTGTCATGGTGGCAGCGACAGCCTGTTAGAAGCAGTGACCAGTGGGAAATTTGAATCTGTAGTAGTAGCAGCCCTGAAAAGTGACCAACTCTTTTAAACATATTTTGTTTACGACATGCAACAGAATTTCCGTACCTCAACGAAATCCGCAGACCAGCCCAGAAATTGACCTGCGTAGTACGGAAATAAAACTTCTTTAAATTTTAAGATCCGTGGATTTTGTCGTCTTTTCTCTCCACACACGTGGGATAGTTTGTTTTTTTTTTGTCCGGAATGATTTTCCCTCCACAGAGAAATTTGGCTCCCGTCAGCAGACCCGGACAGAGAGACGACATCATCATCATCATCATCATAATCGCAGCCCGCGGAGGAAATGATCGTCTCTGTCTCTTTCTATCTCACCCTGACTTTCTCTGAAACTACTATCTCTCTCTCTCCCTCAACATCTCTTTCCCTCACGGCGACCAGAAGAGAAGTTCGATCACCCAGTATGCTACAGAAACATCGGGGCAGCAAGAGGAGCAATGTGACCTTAAACTTTGAGAACCACTGTTCTAAAAAGATATGCAAGAAGTGTGAAGTCATAGAACAGTCATCAGAATGTATTATGCTGCACCAGGTTGTATTATGTTACACAGTACTAGCAACAGGGAGTTATTTGTGACCTGGCCTTCTGGGTCAGGTTGATTACATAGCTTTATCAAGGGTTTTAGTGCATGAATGGAAACTTATCTCAGCTGGTATTTGAAATCAGATAAAACTTGAACTAACTCCCTACTACCGAGTCAAAGTTGTGATAGAGATCAACTAAAAATTAAGATGAAGGTAAAAAAAGTATTTATTCACACAGCGCTTGAACACACGCAAACAAATGTACACACACACACACTCATGCACATATATACACATATATACACATATACTTCATTTCACAAAAGTTTGCTTTATGCCACTTTGCCTTTAAGAAATACCTCAAGCCACCATAGCTTTGAACTGTGTCTGTGAGCATCTGTGCTTTATTCCGATTTATTTTGTGCATCCGTTAACAAGAGGTGTCCTAAGATAACAGAAAAGCCTTAGAAAGCTTGTAAGAGTGTTACAGTTAGCTTAAAACTGGCAGACATAGAAGAAGGTTATTTTGTAGATCTGGGAACGATTAAAAATGTTTCAAATATAAATTAATGGTAATTGTTTTTTTGTTATATGCCATTCCGGCTTACAAAAGTTTCATATTCTACACTTGGATAGCGAGGGAGCCATATGTGTGTGTGTCTTTGAAATCATTGGTAAAGATCTACATCTGTTAACCAAGTCGAAAAAAAATAGTGCTTTTAATCCGTTAGACCCTAACAATCTACTTGGGATTTTATATTTTTCAGAAAAAAAATGTTTTTTTAAGGTTTTACAAATGGGACTCAATTTACAATGTAACTGCGACTGCTACTTTCTGTCAGTTGTATGGAAGTGAGGCTTCGAAGTATTCGGTTACTTCCTTTGTGAGGCTTCTTTTGATATTTAAATCATGATTTTCTTGTCATTAAAATATCAAAGAAGCCTAGATAATGACCTTCACGAGGGAAGTAACAACATGCTTCGAAGCCTCACTTCCATACAACGGACCGAAAGTAACAGTCCCGTTTACCATACAGTTATATTTTAAATAGAACCCACCTCGTAAAACCTTAAAAAACATTTTCTGAAAAATATAAAATCCCAGGAAGATCATTAGGGTCTAACGGATTAAAAGCCCTCACAATTACTGCCGAAAAAAAAAAATTGTTCCCATTTTTTTTTTTGGCTTGGTTAACGGATGTAGATCTTTACCAATCCATTTTCTGTGCGTGTAACCATTAAGCCAGTGATTATCAAATTAAAATGGGAGGAATTCCCTAAGGGGTGGAATTTTAGGTTATTGCTTCAAATGGGTCATGATTTGATTAAATATTTGCCGTTTCCCGTTGTTTATATCATCTTTCTACGACATTTCATATGTAACAACCTAATATATATTTTTTTTAAAAATCATTGCTTGGGAAGTTTTGTTATAATATCATACTGTGAGCCGCTATGTTATTTTAAGGACCCCAAGACCAACATAGTAAGGACTAAAAGCAAACATAATGTGAATTTTATAGCTGAAGTCTTGCAGATGTTCACTGATAATGGAATAATATTTAGATTTATGGATAAAGCTACAGTGTTAGAGGGCTGGACTGTTGGCTGAGAGTTTTGCATTTTTATCTGTGTTCATGCAAGAAGGAAAACCTTTGTTTGCTGAGGTCAAAAAACTCTCCTTGTGAAAACTTATAAAATCTCTTATTTGCATTTATATAATTATGAAGTGCATCCTAAATGGGGAATTTGTACGTCATCGTCATCATTTAAACACTTTGTGCCTTTATATATGCTGATAACGTTGGCATATCAAAAACATTTTTATTTCCCATTTTCTTTTGTATCTTTTGCATGATAGATAAACCCAAAATTGTCTCAATCTTTAGCCATGAATTTATAGAGAATTTATTTCTTTCATTGGCAAATAGCAACTGTTTCTGAATTCGAACAGTGTGCGAACAGAATGTAGTATAGACTTTGCCGCTACCCTCTGAACAGTACCCTAACATCCAGTTTCCACGATCTCCTTCAAAGTACTACATTGAAGAGATAGTGTAAATTAGGTGTTAGGGTGGGTAATTTTTTTTTTTTTCCCCTGGTCAAATTCCCTGAACCTTTGGGTAGCACTGCACACACAAGGATGATATATTAGAAAATCTAGCTTATGGTTTCTTAATAGCTGTGGTAAGATGTAGTAATGTTTGTTTTAAAACTTTTACGCGCGTCCCTTCTTTTGAAAGGAGATGCTGAGGACCTAATGCTTAATGGCACCGAGAAGGTAATCTGTGAACTGAGTCTTTGCATTCACTTTGCACTAATGCCCTTGGGAAAGGCATGAGTCCATCCCCCCAGAATTTGGAGCCCTTTAGCCCTGTAAGGCAATACATCTTGTGTTGCATTATACCAGTTGCACATTTACAGGGAAGCTGAATCTGAGGAGGGAAACAAAACCAGTTGGTCCATACAGGAGAAAGGCTCTCCCACGTGGTCGGAGAGAGGAAGATGACAAAATTCATTCATTTCAAGGAAAATATGGGTTCCTTTTATTTCCGTTGATAGCTTCAATGCAGGGCTGGTTCGCGGATAAATCAGGGTATTGAATTCTGTTTCGTTGAAAGTTTCCTATTCACGTTACTGAAAGACTGATGGCAATGATAGCAGTTCAAATCATGGCGCACTGGTTTTCTTCCTCTTACTCTCTCCAGGTGAGGAATGAAGCTCCTAGCTTGTTGAACCCTGCTGATTTTAAAATCACGGCGCACCCTTAAAAATACTCTGATTGGTTGAAGGTATTCTCTTTGTTCTCTCAGTCAGCCGGTTGACCCAAATTCTAGCCCAGAGAACATGATATGGCGTTTTGGGGCAAGTGCAAATACTATCACCTCAAACGTCATTATTCTCTACTCTCCTTCCCTCAACAAACGAACACACAACCCGAGTGTATTTCATTATACTTGGGAATTGGGGTAGCACCTCAGCCCTGTAAAAAAAACTACAAACAAAGATTAGGTCTCCATGGATTATTCGAGAAATGGAGACAAAAATCATTGCCTCATTTGTCGTGCAAGACGGAGAAACAACTTTGCTTTGCTTGTTCTGAAGTAGACTCTTTTCTGACAGTCAGTTAGGGATTCACCATTTTTTTTTTTTAACCGTTAAGCCTTCGGGGTTCTCCATAGCCCCGTATAAATTCAACAAACCGAGTTGTTTTTATAAACTTCAAAGATGTTTTTTCATGGGAATTTTGCTCTCAAAACACTGGCCTTTCCAAACATTATAAAAGTGACCCCCTCCCCCCTTTCCCCGCTATCCAAGAACCGAATATAGGCTTCCCTCGTCCTCTGAAAGTAGAGCGTTCCTATAAAAACCTTTCAGAAGCCAAAATGGTATAAAGCGAAGAAGCAATTGCCATCAAAAATGGTGATGATAATATGTTAGGCTGAGTCACTTTTTGCCTTTTTTTCATAAAAGCGAATAAGTTGTGTAAAGCTAACTCTACACTCTAACCAATTTCTGGTTTTTGTTTGGAACATTTAGAACAGTCTGAAAAAAAAGTATACAAATTGTATATCCAAGCACACATCATAACATTCATATTTACACAATATCTAGCGCCTTAAACCTTTGCGGTGGTGTTATAAACATCATAATTCTTTTTAAAATCATTTACATCTGTTGATAGCACTACATATGATGGTAATCTATTCTATAGTCCTACCACTTTATTGCTAAAAAAACAATTTTCTGATATTCAATCTACTTCTACCATATATATACTTGAATATACTTGAAATAGGCTTTTTTTGACAGCAGTTAATTGTGTCATTAAGCCAACTTCAGTGTAGTTGGGCTGGGATTAAACTAATAAGAAAAAATGGTATTAAATTCGGTATGTCCGATATAAGAATAAAGATTATTTTAAAAAATATCTTTATTCCGATATCGGACATACATAATTTAACTACCATTTTTCTTTTAGTTTAATTCCAGGCCAACTTACCTGGCACAGGAGAACGGAATATCAGTACGTCTTGTTCACCTCGGTTGGGTTGTTGACCTCTGCGATCGCCCCAATGTGGGTGAATCGGGTGTGGTGGTCTTCGTTCGCGCTCACCTTATACTTAACTAGCTTTCCAGGGACGTATCACAATCCTGGTCCTCATGACATTTGTCTCAGTGACAAGGACTTGGGATTCTCCCCCCTCAGGTCTCTAGTCATGGGGATTTGGGATCTCCACTCCCCCGTGCCTGCACGTTCGTGAACGTGCAGGACCACACCCTAATCCGACCTTGTGTCAAATTTGCTGTCGTGGGGAGTCTGATAAAAAACACTATACTGTAGCTGGTGTCATGTATGGCCTCTCAGTCCTCTCTTCTAGTAAAAAATACATTAGGGTCTACTAATTTTATACCATGCATAATCTTAAACATTTCTATTAAGTCACCTATTTTCTAATGATGACAATCCTAACTCTTTTAATCTATCATGTTTGTTTATTAGAGCTGTGGATGGATTAACTGAACAGAGATTAGAATTTTAATTTTTGATTGGGGAGGGTTCTTGTCGCTTTGGAAAATGTTAGAATTTGATTTTTAAATCAGCAAAGGGGTTTCTTTTCTGAGCTGTCAATTTAATATTCGTGAAATCAGTTCTATAATAAAAAAAATACATTAGAGTCTACTAATTCTATACCACACATGATCTGAAACATTTCTATTAAGTTTACTCCTATTTTCTAACAATGATAACCCATCTTTTAACCTATCATGATGCTTGTATCCCCACCCTTCTTTTCGAAAGTTCATTTTATGTCATTTCACTTTTACAAAAGCCCTATATTAGTATAGGTTTACTGTGCTATCCAAATTGGTGTAGACCAAAAAACCAATTAGAATTTTTATTGGAAAGATTTTTTAGCATTCCCAGACCCCAAAAAGGGCAAAAAATTAATTAGAACTTTTATTGGAAAGATTTTTTAGTGTTCCCAGATCCCCCACAAAAGCAAAAAATCAATTAGAATTTTTATTGGAAAGATTTTTTAGCGTTCCCAGACCTCAAAAAGGCAAAAAATCAATTAGAATTTTTATTGGAAAGATCTTTTAGCATTCCCAGACCCCCAAAATAACCTTCTTCTATGTCTTCTTGCCTTGATGGGAGTGAATTGTTGTACTTAAAAGATTGGGTAAGAATAGATGCAAATATTGATTACTGCTGTGCACTATACAGTCTAGTCCAAAAGTCCTTTTATGTTGCCATAGTTTTTAATTATTGAAATCATATGGCTCTAATTGAAGGCGTGTAATTTTACTAAAATAGTATTATCAAGTATTATTCAGACAAGAATTGCTTTTAGAACTGTTATTCAATATTTATTTTATTCTTTGGGATTTAATTGAATTTTTGGTTTCATGCTGTTTTGACTTCTGTTCCGTGCTGTTCTAGGAGATTATGTCATTTACTGAATTGTTACTATGGTGTTTTTTTTTTGCTCAGATCAAAGCGTAGAAATTTGGGTTTTTTTCATTTAAAATAAATATGCAGAGTATGGTTTGCTCTTTGGGGAACCGTATTCACGTCTATGGAAATGCTCAATGTAAAAAAATTTTTTTAAATTTAAAAAAATTAAAGAAAATCAGCATCATAATAAAGATAAAAAGGTACCACTTTTAATTCCAAGAGTTGTTAGGCCAATTGATATTGATACAGCCAAGAAAAAAAAGACTGTGAACAATCACTCTTTGTGACTTGTGTTGCTGGGAATGAACTGATCTGTAGGAGAAATGTCAAGTGAATAGGGAGGATGCTGCAATGCTTTATATCCCAATTCTCTAAACTTAGATATAGTAAGCTGAGAGGTATGGGATCTGGAATTGTCATGGAGCATTTCATTCAGTTTATATGGGTCCCATTTTTTTCAACTTTTTAATCTTTCCTATTGCCTTGAGATGACGTGATATGGTCGCTGTTGAAGTTCTATAGTCTTCAAAAGTGCTCAAACTGTTGTTTGTGGGTCGTTGGCCAATGCGGTTGATAATCGTTCATTATTAAAATCAGGTTTATGCCTTCCTCAAGGTTTATTATTGATATCCATATTTCTAGTGTTAAACCTATGAACCAACACTGAACAGTTCGCACTGTGATAGTGTTCACTCCAAATGCTTGGTTGACATCATCAGCAGCTTGAGTTGCATAATGTCCTAATTTGAAATCGTACTTGAAAATTAGTCTAACTCCTTGGGTAGACATCATTGCTTTTAAGGGCTTAGAAACCTCCAATAATAGCGAATTATATCTCTATTTACATAGAATCTGCAAAAAAATGCAACTACATTAGTATATTTTTCACTTGTTGTATGATTCTCGATGATATGAAGAAAACTCAATGCAAACATATGAATAATCAGACATGTGAGTTTTCTGCACTGCAAAAGAGCTTCTGAAGATGCTGAATGAAACTCAGCGAAATGCATCAAGGCTTATTTTTATATGTTTGAGACACAACATGCTTTTCTCAATCTCTCATTTCGACATTGTCAAATTACCTTTACTATATCTATATATATGATAATTATAAAGACATCTATTAATTGGGAACCTATATTTGCTCGTCAGTGGTGTGAGCCATTATGAAACAAGCGGCCTAAATTGCAATCGCTCACACTGGTGCCGAGCAAATATAGGTTCCCA
>VCCN01005031.1:150454-170009 GCA_006491835.1 Architeuthis dux | reverse complement strand
TGATTGTGTTTCCCCTCCAGGCAGGTGTTTTCCTAGCCTAAAATAAACACTCATACCTTTTAAGAAATGCCACAGATAAGAAGTACAAAAACACAGCAACTAAGATTAAGTAGACTTCAAGCAGACTTGATTTATATTGTTATTTATATATTGTGAATTTTCACATCAGAGGGATCTGGTGGTTCTCCCTGGGGATCAAGTGACAACAAGTGGTGGCAATTTTCTCTAATACTCCAGCATTCTCCTCAGTATTTTGCTGATTTTAGTAATGCTGTTGACTAGATGGTTTCAATATTTCGTTTAATTTCCAATTCTTCTGGTCATTTTGAAAAAAATCTTCAGAATAATTCAAAATGCTCCAATAATAAGTACAATAATCACCTTTATTTGTTTAGTTCTCTGGCAAGGTTTACATTATTATTATTATTAGTAGTAGTAGTAGGTGGAGGAGAAGCTGTGGAAATTCTCTGGTGTATTTTTGCAATTCAGGAAAAAGTAATTCATACATTTTAATAATGCTGAAAAAAGAAATCATTATTCAAAATTTTTAAATTTTGGCTTATCTGGCCATTTGTGAATTTATATATGCCTGATGAAAAATCACCTTTACCCTTAATTTTCAAGAATTCTGTTAATCTGTTTGCTGCCAAGTATATTATTAACGTAACTCTTGTGCCAGGTTTTTCTCCTAAAAAATTGATGAACTAGAAAGTCTTCATTGCGTGTTTAAAACCGTTTTAATCTCATCCAAATCAACTAATATGTACAACAGAATATAAATGTGTTAAAATAAAATGTTTTAATAATTAGCAATTACAACATTAAAGAATAATGGCTTATCTTTGTAACTCCTGAGCTGGGTTTTTCTCGTTAAAAATCGGCTGGGGCCTAGAATACGCTGACTGCATCCCCTGCAGAGCGGTAAGACCCCTCCACCAAACAGGCGCCACCTGTTGCAAGACTCTATTTTATAAAAAAACAACCATTTACCAAAGTCACAAGACACTATTTTGGGGATTTTAAACTGATTTCAGCATTAAATGTCCCATCAAGGGTTGATATGCCGCTAAACAAATCAATCGATCTTTGCGTGTTTAAAACGGTTTTAATCTCATCCATATCAACTAATATGTACAACATAATATCTAATAAATGTGATACGTACATAAATGTGTTAAAATAAAATATTTTAATAATAAGCAATTACAAAGATAAGCCATTAATCTGTCTGCTGCCAAGTATATTTTTTAATGTTGTAACTTCTGTGCCAGGTTTTTCTCATTAAAAATTAATGAAAATAGAAAGTTTTCATTGCATGTTTAACACTTTCATAAAAATCAACTAATGTGATGAGTGCAAAAAGTATCTGATACATTGCAAAAAGTATCTGATACATTGCAAAAAGTACCTGATACATTGCAAAAAGTATCATTTTAACATACTTATACAGCTTCAAATTTGACGAAATTTGGACCAAAGATCAATATTGATATAACAAATACAAAAATCAAAAACATATTGAAACCATATAATCAAAGTAGGAATAAAATATTGTACGATTGATGATATCTTCTATAGAGGTTTGTAGGTTGGTGTAAACCATTAATAGATCCAGTTGCCTGCTTGTTAGATTAGATAATTGTATATCGAGCCCAGGTAAAAGCCACAATTTCAAATGCTGATTTTCTAGGCAGGCACTCTCCACTTTAACACAATCTCCCTATACTCATTTGGCCTTGTGCCATACTAAACTAAACTTAGTAAATATATGTATATATTAAGTATTCATGGCAATTGACACAATGTATTTGTATCTTACAATAAATCAGCAAATGTCCGTCAGATAGATGGACATTTGCTGATTTATTGTAAGATAAAATTTATTGTGATTTGTAGTAAGATAAGATTTATTGCGATCGCAAAACTAAAAAAACGGCCAGAGTTATGACCACCCAAATTTCTGTGTTTATTAATGGGACCACGGAGCAGGCTTCCCATAAGTTTTTAGTGTGGATTCAGTTTCCAATGTAAATTCATGCTAAATTGGTTCTTTAGTTAGGCACCGTTCATGCTTACCTAATAATTTACTATCTTACTCTAATTCAGCTAATGTCTGTCCGCGCATCTGTGTTAACATAACTCAAGGACGGCTAGAGCTATGGCCACCAATCTTTTGGTGGTTACTAATGGGACACTGGTGCATGGTTTTTGCATATTAGTCTCTGAAAATTAAAGAGAAAATAATGTGGGGTCTGTGGTTGTACTCTTGCAGTTAATATTGATTTGTTTTATCTATCTATCTATCTATCTATTTATATAATACTAAAAGTCTGATTCTGTTTATCTGGATGTGACCACTAAGTAGCTGAAATGGATCATTAAGGTACCCCTAAAAATAACTATTTTGATCTCTTATTAGGGCCAAAGGTCCCATTTAATCCTTCTACAAAAATTAGGTGGAAATCCATCCGTAGGGCAGGTATTTCAGCTAGTATATATAATACACATATACGTGCATACACAAATCAACAGATTATACATACATGTATCATCTCACACAGACACCAAAAGAATCAAAGAGTGAGACATATGAGTGGCCGTGTATGATAAGTGCCCAACGAACCATTTATAAAAAGTTAATATTTTCATTATGTTTAGAGCTTTAGAGTTTTTTGCAGCTTGAAAACTCTGCATTATGTTTCATGAAGTGTTTCAAGCTTCAAAATAAGAAAAGACAGCATTGTAGCTCTAAAAGTAACGAAAATATCAACTTTTAAAAATGGTTTGTTGTGCACTTATCACGCTTGGCCACTCATAATATAATACACATACACACACACATAGACAAATCAACATATTGTACATACACGTATCATCACACACACTAATAAAATTAAAAATGAGAATGAGATAGGGTCTTCTCGGGATATTTTCTATAGAGGTTTGTAAGTAGGTGTAAAGCATTAACTCATTGAAGCATCATGGGTTGAATTTCATCCCACTTTTGAAGTGTTGGTATCTTCATGGTGGGTCATTTTTAATAGCACTTTTTTATCTTCATATATCTAGGAGCACAAAGGTCTGTAGTCTGTCCCACCATTTTGTTTAGTACCCAGACTGATCAACAGATGGCGGGAGTAGTTCAAAGTGGAATCAAAAGAAATGAGCCTCAAAGAGTGAATGGATTCATTGGCCTACTTGTTGGATCAGATATTTGTTACGGGGCAAGATAAAAACCAGAATCCCCACTGCTGATTTCTAGGCAGGCAGGCTCTCCCCAGTTGGTAGGTTGGTGCAACACAATCTTCCTATCCTATTCCCTCCCATTTGGCTTAGTAAATACTAGCATTCCAAGAGAAATTATGAATCACTGCCACCCATATATGCTGTGTTGGGAGTGATCAATGAAGTTACTTCTTTCGCCTTTTGTTGGGTCCTGTGATCACTAAAAAAAGGTCTGAATTTTCAAAAAACATGCAGGCACAAACTATTGACCAATTTAGCATAAACTTACATTGCATATTGAACCTCCCTCTAAAAACATATATATGGGGTAATTTACAAAAAAACAAAAAAAAACATTTTCCCTACTCATTTCAGGTTTTTACTATGAATGATTAAGGCTGGGCGAGGTCCGGATATCTAGATAGATACATATAAACCTAAACCCAGCAATAAACCAGTGTTGTGGTGATTAATAATGAACCATTAATGGATCCATGAGTTGCTTAATGACTCCTGACAAAGTTAGTATGCTTTAGGGAATCTAGAAAGTATTATTTACACCAAATGTTACTATTATTAATACAGGAGTGCCTCGATGTAGTACAATTTGCTATTTAAGACGGGTGGGTGGTGGACCAGAGCAGGTAGTTGTGAAGGGGCGCAAAATTTCCTCTGGCCTATAATGCCTGTTAATTAATAATTATGCCCGTCCCTAGGATATAGTGCAACTGCCTCCAGGCGCTGAGAACACTTGTTACGCCACTGTGGTGGACCACAACATTTTTTCCAGTATTATCACCCACACATCTAGAAAAAAAGCAGAATTGTATCAAAAGACTTAATAGGACTAAAATATTAAATGTCTTCAATTTGCAATTGATTAATATATAATTACATGGTGTTTTACAAATAATTTCATTGAATTTGTAATGAAAACAACATCTTCGTTTACTGGTGAACTTGTTTTAGCTCTAATGATTGACTTTTGATTATCTGTGGTTCAGTTATAACACAGTGCACTTTCTTGGACCCCAACACCTACTGTATTTACTAAGATTAGTTTTGGGGTGGGGATTTGACAAAACCCAAGGGTACGTCTGCCAAATATTGTGAGTCATTAGATGTTTGCACTGGAGTGTCTTCTTGTTGCCCTGGTTGTCAGCTTTCTCAAACTTACGGCAGATTAAAAAATTCTCATTTTTCTTTGATTATGAAAATTTCCTACAGTGAGTGCATGAAGTATTCTGATACATTTCAAAAAGTTTATTTTAACATCCTTATGCATCTTCCAAATTGACAGAATTTGGTCCAAAGATTTCTGATTTTTGTACAACCAAAACTATCATCACCGCCAGCCAAACCAACTTAAAAACTGAAGAAAGCTATCTATGTATGTATCACGCATACACCAATGGAGCTAGAGGGCTGAAAATTTAAACCTTTACTCCTTATATGTCTAGGGTTTTTTGGTTTTTTTTAAAAATTCACCCCCTAAATAGGTTTGGGGGGTTCAATTTGCAATGTCCCTTAGATTGTGTCGGGCAGCATTCACGCTTGTTTTTTTTTTAAAAATTCGGACGTTTTTAATGATCACAGCCCAGCAAAAAGCAAGAGATGTAACTTATACATTAATCACCCATTAATCCAATTTCTTAATTGATCACCCCCAACATGGCATGCGGCCAAAAAACATTGGTCACGTGACGGTTTCTATTGAGTAACTCACCAGAACTGTTTTTTGTTAATATTTTAATATATCATACACAAAGAAAGATAACTCTTTTAGCTTTCTTTGTTAATGATCAGTAGTGGAAGTCTTTTTTATGATATTTTACTGTGTTCAAATCAGTTAGTGGTTCGGCATCCTAGCGTGTAGATGTGAACGTTCGAGTGTAAACAAAAGTGAATTGAAAACCCCAAGAAATGTATGTATTTATATTGTGTTATATCGAAGTTGACAGTGAACAAGTGGATCTACAGAGTCTAACGCTCACTGTATATTCGGATCACTGATTTTTCTTTTGACTTTATTTTATATTTGATGTTGAAATTAAACCTAACCAAAAAAATGTGACCTGGAATGTTGTTCATTAGGTGTGGCAAGTTGGTTGCTTGATTGGCTTACTTTAATTTGCAAATATGGGGTTTTGTTTTGCCATTAGATCTTGATGGTTCCTCCCTTTGTTGTCAAATGACATAACGATGTCACATTCTCGCTTCTCACTTCTCTCTCTTCCTCTCCCCGATCTAGGGTTCAGTGTATTGCTCAGTTGGCTGAGCAAAAGAGATTTGGCTATACCTAGGGTTACCGTATAGTATAGAAAATGAGGACATCTTTTTTCAGTTGAAATACGAGCATCTCCCAGGTATTGAGGTCCCAGAAAGCTGATCACGTTATAACCGAGCCGTGAGAACTGTGAGGTGGATATGGGCGTTATTTAAGGTTGCAAGATAGTGGAAGGACGGCTAACATCGTGGTAGAAATAAAATGAATTAGACAGAAGCATTTCAGTAGTCAATGAACAAAACTTTTTTTTCTATTAAAAATTTTCTATTAAAAATTAAATTGACTACTGAAATGTTTTTGTCTAATTCATTTCATTTTTACAGTTGGTTAGTCGGTGTAAGTCAAATATATTTCTTAGTGAGGTGGGTGTTACCCCTGTCATCAAATGGACTTAGGGTGTAGTAAAATAATGCTTAGCCTGAAATATCAGGCTTATGGGTTCCAAGGGAAGTGCTGTTTTTATTCGCGGTTTTCTGGACAAGTGGGCGATAAGATAGGTAAAAATGTTGGGGTCCACTACCCGTGTGCATTATGTCACTAACCGCGCTATACCAGACTGTGTTATAATGGAGGACACCTGTATTACCATACTGCAGGGCTATTTGGCATTGTGGGGGCTATTTGGCAACATTTTTTATTAATTAAAATTTCACAACCACCTTGGTTATATTTTGAGTGCTAATTATTGCAATTACTATATGAGAAAAATATCAAAAACAGGAAAAACTTTTTTGTATTTTCTTTTATTCTCGTATTTTCTTTTTTTTCTTGTATTTTTTTTCTCATATTTTTTTTTGTTTTTTATTATTTTCTCAGAACTACTCAGAATATATGTATTTGTAATTTGCCTTCCCAAGGCTAGAGAGCCCAATCTGCCCTGCTATTTCATCCATTATGGGTAAAATAGCAGGGCGGACTGGGCTCTCTAGTCTTGGGAAGGCAACCAGTCTAGGAGAAGGACAACTCTGATTCCAAACCAGGGAGTGGAGCCCCCTTAATGTGGTTGACTGCCAACTTTGAAGTCCTTCCGACAGCTTCTGCAGCTAAACTGATGCCAAACGTATCGCTCTTTACTTTTCTCTGGACTAAATCAGCGAGGCCGAGAGTGGGATTCTGACAACAGGGCATCCCAGGATCTCCATACTCTTCACCCAGGCATGCGCCCTGAAGGAGGACACTCCAGTGTTGTTCTATTGTCTGTAAAGACAAAATGGAAGCCATTCATTCAATGCAAATGGTGAGAGGGTTTTTCTTTCTGCTGATAAATGCTCAGTGGACCAATGACTGCAGTAGACTTAATGTGGAATCAGTGAAGGCCCTAATACCCAAACAAATAAAAAGCCTAAGTATACCTAAATAGGTAGTATTAGCCTTATGCTATAAGATTATTTTAATGTTTTTAATTTAATTTAAGGGATAAATTTTAATTGCGAAAACGCTATTAAAATTTATACCTTAAATTTTGTTTTATTCTGAAATGTCCTCCATTTCAATTGAATTCAGAATAGATTGGGTTACCAAAAATGAAAAACGAGGACAAAGTATATTTGATTACTGTTGAATTTTCTAAAACATGAATTGATTGAACACACTGATGAGAAAGTCTTGATGCTCGCAGACCAAGGTGTTCAACCTGAAAAAAAAAAAAGTTGAACAGGAAAAGCTATAGATTTCAATTTTCACACGCTCATTCGGTGCATGTCTTATCTTGTTTTCTGGTACTTGCTTTCGAAACCTTTTTGTTTATGTGTGAACTCAAGTAGAAGCGAGGAGATCAAAGTGTTTGTTCATAGTCGATAGCCTCTCCCCACTTAGAGGATTGGTGGAACACAGTCTTCCGACCATTCATGTAGTGGGTACATTTATGTACTTGTAAGATCTGCAATGGAGGTGCAAAGTGACCTAACTGGTAACGGCATGGAAAATGTGATTGGCGAACAGTTCAAATTCGGGCTGAGGTAGTTTGTGATCCCTTTGTACTAAGGCCCTTCCCAGCCCCAATCTATGGGTAAAATAGTAGGGCAGATGTACATATAAGACTAAAACGCAACATGATTTTTGTCATGGAGCAAAATCTGTTTATTTGCTATGCAGAAGTAGATAACTTGGTAATGCCCACTGTATAAGAAATAACAAAAGTGTGACTGAGCTGAAGGACCTTCCCTACGCTAGCAGACTGCAACAGCTCGATATACCAACTCTCACATACAGACGCAGAAGAGCTGATGTGATAGAAACCTACCGCATCCTGACCAACTGACACTTAAGGCACCGACAGTGAGTGTTGACTATCTGTCCAAACAAGCACATGCTGGACCTTTCACCAAACACACTAGAGGCCACAGTTACAAACTCCAAACGCAACTTGAAACTGGCGCAAGAAAACAGTTCTTCATTGCAAGAGTGACTGGAATTGTCTGAGTGAATCCACCGTTACTACAGAGAATGTGAATACTTTCAAGACTAGCCTAGGAGAGAGAGAATGGTCAAACAGAGACAAATATTGCTACACCTTCTCTTACTAAACTATGTAACCCACACTCATCATAAAAGATGAGGAGCTGGGAAAGAATTGGTAGAAACCTACGTCGGTCTAATTACTCCATAGTATCTACTGACTGATATAAGGTACATAAAAGAAATTACATATAAATTTTAGTCATATTGAGTGAAATAAAATTACACTTACAGATTGAAAACCATAACATATTTGAAATACTCCCGTGCTGCAGGGCTAGTTGGCATTGTGGGTGCTATTTTGCACCCATTTTTTATTAATTAATAAAATTAAAAAAGAGAAAAAAAATACGAATTCTTTTCTTTCTCATATAGTAATTGCAAGTAAATGCAATAACTAGCACTCAAAATATAACCATGGCAGTTGTGAAGGTAGGGTAATTTTTTGTTTTTGATTTCCTTAAAATATTTTTTTAAAAATTTTAACTAATAAAAAAGGGTGCCAAATAGCCCCCACGATGCCAAATAACCCCTATGATGCCAAATAACCCTGCAGTACAGTAATACAGGCGTTATAACACGGCCAGTTATAGCGCAGTAATTTTTTGTTTTTGATTTCCTTAACATATTTTTAACACATTTTAATTAATAAAAGAAAGGTGCCAAATAGTCCCGAAAATGTTAAGGATTGTATGTCAGGCTGAGTCATTGGAGGTTGTAGTCATGGGAGGTACAGGAGACTGGTGTGTAAAAGAGTAAGAGGGTGTGCACTGCCTCTATAATGGCTTGCTGCAAAACAAAAGCTGAACACTATTTTCGCTTTTCACCTTTTTTCAAAACAAGCGAAAAATAGGTGTAAAGCAAACTTTTGAAAAGCAGGGACTTCTTTGAATTCTATTAGAATAGATACTTTTTTTTTTTTTTTTAGAAAAGAAACTAAATAAACTTGTTAAAGTGGAAGAGTCCATTGTTTCAATTGGTGGGTAGGAGATACTTTTATCAGCAAAATTCTTACCGTCAAGTGGAAGAGTTCCATGGTTACGAACAGAGAACCAAGAAAATTGCACTGTTCGTTATATAAGTAGATATTTCAGAAGTTTCTATGAACACAATGGCAAGTCAATTGTTAAGTTAATAGAAGTCCTGAATGAAACCGGCTAAGAATGTCTGGCAATAATGGCCAAGAATGTGTCTTTGGCATTGGTTACTTATCTTGGGTCTTGAGTGCTAAATTATTGTATATTCTAAGCAAGTGTGCTTCCTCCCCCAATCAAACCAAAAACTGATGAATGATGGTGAACATTCAACAAAGGATGTCCTGTAAATATGTTTTCTAAACAACCTGTTCCTAAACAAAAAAGTCCCAAAATCATACAATGCTTTCAGTATTCTGTTTTCCCAAACATCCCAGAATAGTCAAGACTTACTATGTAAGTAATGTAAATATTAGTACACAGTTTGAAAATAATACCACGCTTGTTGGAGACACGATCTTGGAAGATGATAACCTGTTAATGGTACAGATACTGAATTTGTTGAAAGAATGAACGATCTGTTTAACGACTTCAAGAATGGGTTTTATTAACTGTTACTCAGTTTAGCAGAGATAGATATATAGAAAGACCTAGATAGATATAAACGCTTACTATGTTTAGCATAGATTGGTACAGAGCCAAGTAGGGGGAAATGAAGATGTAGAATGATTGATTGTATTACGCCTGTCTTCGAATCGGTGGAGATCTTGTCAGCCTTTAAAAAAACGGAATGAAAAGTGCTGGCTTTAAATACCGACCACTAGTGCCAGTCAGAAATATGCATCTCCTTTGATTACCAAAGAGTGTGTGTGTGTGTGTGTGTGTGTGTGTGTGTGTGTGTGTACCCAAGGTAAAACATGAAAACAAAAAAGAGACCCCCTGTCTTTACTTTACAAATTGTATACGAGAAGAAGCTTGTAGAATGGATTAGCCAGAAGTTGTGTGAACAACAAAACCAACATAACGAATGAGTTCAATAGTCCAAGCAAATCATGGAATGATAATGACTCTTGTTAAAATATCCGTTTTCATTGTGTAATGTTCCACTAGAAATAATAAAGTACTGCTATATTGGGTTTAGAAGACAATTAACTTTCCATTAAAACGTGGTAGGGGTGTACTAATTTATACACAGCACTAATCCAGTCTATCTTGTTGAGGCTCAACAACGACATCATATTAAAAAAAATAATGAGAATGACCATGACTGGGAGTGCAGCAGAAAGGCTCTGAGTAGCGTTCCGGACATGCTATGTTATAATGATCCCATATAGCGCTGTCTCGTTTAATGCTGCATTTTTTAGGAACGTATCTAAAATAAAAGCTAATCAAGTTATTACAGTAATAACCAATTATCAGCCAATCATATTTTTGTTTTTTATAACGAGATCAAAATGTTTCCTCGCAAATGTTCTACTTTGTATTTATTTGGGGGCTTTTTTGTTAGTCCCCACCAAAAGCTAAAATCCATAATTTTAAAGTATGGAAGCCTAAAAAAAAAAAAAAGTTGCATTTTCTTTCTCTCACAAACTGGAAACACAATTCGTAGTGTTTGTTTGAGGTCAAATTTTAACAGCAATTTGATCTTGGAGAATCAAAACATTTCAACCTTTCTCCCGAATGGTCAGTCTTGTATATCTTTTTAGTTGGCTTCCAGATCAGTCAAGAGGTCAGTTTTGCAGTTTTGTCTGAAGAAGAGGCTAATGCAGTCAGAAGTTTGAAATAAGAAAGAATTAGCATTTTGTGGGCTTTTTTCATTAATCCCCAACAGACCAAAATTTTCATAACCAGTGGGAACTTATATGTTTATTTTGTTAGTCTCCCCCCCCTCCCGCTAATGTCCATATTTCTAAAAAGAAAGAGAATCAAAACATTTCAACTTTTCTCCCAAATGGTCAGTCTTGTATATCTTTTTAGTTGGGATCCAGATCAGCCAAGTTGTCAGATTTTTGCAGTTTCACTTGAAGAAGGGGTAAATGCTGTCAAAACTTTGAAAACCAGTGCAAATTGATATGTTGTGTTTATTTCGTTAGCATCTTGGGGTCTTTTTTGATGAGAAAAAAAAATGCAACTTGATCTTTTTTTTTTTCCTTTTTAGGCTTCCATACTTGAAAATTATGAATGTAAGCCTTTGGTAATGACTAACAGAAAGAAAAAAATTTGACATCAACCTATATAAGCATGGGGCCCAGAATTTGTAAACTATAGAACTTCTCTTTTAAATACTTCAACAGTCACCTTGCAGGCTCACCAGCATGAACAACCCAAGCGAAAATAGCAACCAAAACACTTTCTAGTCTCAACTACTATGGGTATTAAAATGCTTCTGTATTGGTGATGGTGTTAGATGTGATTTTCTCTCTGAATTGAACTGTAATTGATACAATTCTGACTTTGTTTTCAAATGGTTGGGATGTTTTTGTTTAATAGGCTGGACATCTAATTGACCTACTATTTGTGTTTCCTGGAGATTGGAAGTCTGGATTACTGTTCGCACATCATTAAATAATCCTGTGTTCGCATTTGAGCCTCCAGACTATTTTATCCCACAGACAATTAGCATTCATGATTGCTTTTAATTCTGGGTTAAAATCCTGCTAACTAGAAAATACTTTTTTTTCGATTGGTTGGTTGGGTTTGGACACTTTTTAGATCATGCCATATTGCATAAAGGCCTATATTTCTTTTTTCATTCAAAACCGTCAACCAAAACTGTCACCATAGGTTTCTTCAGTTTTTAAGCTGGTCTGGCTGGCTATGTATGTATGGTGCGTATTTTAAATATTTATTCTTTATTATGTCTAGAAAAAAGTTTTTTACTTTAAAAAATTCGCCAAAAATAGGTTTTATGGGGGGATTCAATTTACAATGTAAGTTTATGCTAAATTGTTCCCTTAGTGGTTGGCAGTGTTCATGCTTGTTTTCTGAAAAATTCTGACCTTTTTAATGACAACAAAAGGCGAAAGAAGAAATTTATTTATTGATCACCTTTTTCCAATATTTTTAATTGATCACCCCCAACATGGCATGTTGCCAAAAAGCATTGGTCACATGATGGTTTCTATTTACATTTTATGAAACAAATATCAAATAATTATACAGACCAAGATTCAAGTTAAATGGTGAAAATTAAATTCACTGCTTGGGAAAGCTATTTACTTGCAGCCTACATGATACTTGTGGAGGTATTGGGCGGAGTTACGGTTCAATCCATGACCTAGTAGAACCTCGGGACGCCACGCTGAGCACTTCCCCTTCATGGCATTTCCCAGGGCAATGGGAATCACTTGACGGTCTCCAAGTAACATGCAACAGCTTGTACATGGTTCTAGCGGCAAAGAATCCCTGGCTTGACCTATCGGAAGGGGTGGCACCAGTCTGTCTTTGGGGCTCCACTCCTCGTTTGGAATCAGAGTTGCCGGTCTCCGATACTGGTTGTAAACCAAAGCTAGAGAACCAAGCCTATTATTTACCCCTAGTTGGGAGGAGGAGTGGATTCATGCGTTTCCCAAGGGCATTAGTATGAAGGGAACACCAACTGTTCCAGCTGGAATCTAAACTCGGTTTGCCGATCGTATTTCCTCTACCGTCATCCATTTTAGAAAGGCATGAATCCACTTCTGCTTGTGCACTGTCACATCACCAGATATGTTGTCACTGACATGCCAAGATGGTTGATGGAGAAAAGAGTGGTTGAGCACTTGGGAAAACCACTCTCCTATAACTACTTTATGAGTGCATCTATTACAAATAATAGTTCTTATCTGATGCGCGCTTTAGTTAAAATGCATGTTTTTATTTTCTAACCAAAGCTAAGCAAGCAATTATCTAAACACCCATCTTCAAATGTTTGGACTAAATGTCATAAGATGTAATTTGCCTTTGTCTTATAATGGATGACATTTCCAACACGGATTTCAACATAATACTTTATATATGGTATTATCTTGCTTGTTGGCTGCTGGGTCTTAGTTTAAATAATGTGTATTTAGGTGGCAGTCTTTCAAACCCACTGGTGTCACATACAATTTAATTGATCTGCACAGTCTCTTATATAATATTATATTTTATCCTTGATTTTAACTCATGAAATGTACTAAGTGACATCTACTGAACATCTTGGTGCAGTCATGTGACTGTGTGTCAATTTGCCTACCCAGAATCCCACATAATGTTCCTTCAAGTAGAAATGGGTCTGAGTTCTTATGGGTACAAGTTTGTTTTAAAGCCGATAAACAATGAATGTTTACTTAATTTTTTTATTAACTTTTCTTGTTTACGTACAAGAGAATGCACGGCAGGATCAAAGACAACAAAGAAGGCGGGGTGAGAGAAGCAGAATAGGCGTACAAAAAAGGGTAGGAGATGAAACATAAAGATATCCACTAAAGGAGAATGGCTGAACTTGGCTGTCAAGAAAAGAAGAGAGGTGAGAAAGTAAAATGAGTTTGAATTGAACTTATTTTTTAGTGTCTGTGAGCAGAAGATTTGGTTAAGTGCTAGCGATGGTTGCTTCAGGCAACTCCCATTTTTTCAGATACTACAGTGCTTTAGATTTCCACCTGTATGAATGAATGAATGGCTTGGCTTCGCGAACAAAGATTTTCGGGGATTGTTTTCCACAGCATTAAGACCATAGACGGCGGGGCCTGTGTGCGGAGTAACCCTCCAGCCTGAGCAATGAAGTTTTAAGGTGAAGTGCGACTTGCCCAGGGTTGACCTCACTCTTTAAACCAAGGGTTTACATCCTATGAACCACCAGAGCGAAGAGGAGCAGAGTCCATAGGTCGTAGTTTTGACAGGAGTGTCCTTCTCCTGACAGATTCCCAAGCTAGCTAGGGGAAGGGGGAGTCTGCCGCCCTTTTTTGTGGGAATGTTCTGACCATTAGCAAAGCAACAAGTATTTTACTAGTTATAAATAACTTAGATAAATAAACATGAAGCACAGACTCCTATCGTATGAATGACCTCCATCCTGTCTCTACAGACGATGGAGTGACACTGGAGGGTCCCCTCCAGGGCGTATGCCTGGGCAAATCATATAAAGATCCTGGGAGAATCCCCCTCTTGGCCTTGCTGATGTAGTCTAGAGGGAAGCAGAGAGTAATACGTATGGCATCAGCTTGGCTGCAGGAGCTGCCGGAAGGACATCAAATTGTCAAACTGCCTTAAGGTGGCTCCACTCTGTGGTTTGGAATCAGAGTTGTCCTTCTCCTAGACTGGTTGCCTTCCCAAAGCTAGAGAGACCAATCTGCCCTGCTATTTTACCAATAGCTGGGGCAATGTTGTCCTATTCTGATTTTTCCACACTCTTCGCTCGTACCAGGAATCAAACCCGCTACCATCTGTGTGTGAGGCAGACCTGCTAACCATTACACGATCCAAGCTGTAGTATACAAGTATATATAAGTGTGTTTGTGTGTATATAAATGTTGTTGTGTCAATAACAGTGAGTGCATTATTGTTAGAATAAATGACTCATTGGAGTGAATAAAATGCTTATCATTCTGGAACTGAGTAACAACATGGCAGTCATTGAGAGAAAACCTGATTTTTATCAACTGATTTCTTCATGATAGATTTACTTTCAGTTTTAGCAAATGGTTTTTTTCATTTTGTTGGTTTAACTAAAAAAATGTGTTGAAACTCCATCTGTGTCCCACAAATTGACATGCGTAATCTTTATTTAAAAAAGAAATCAATAAGCGCCAACTCCCTTAATCCAATGAATTATTGGGGCACCTTCAACAATCTACTAACGGTATTAGATATGCATCATCATGCATGTCCAGGAGATTTAACATTTTGATGATCTAGCCTAGCCATTCTCAATTTTGTTTTGGCCATGGCCCCCTTAAGAGCTCTCCTGGGATTTCAGCCTCCGCCCCCCTGGTATAAACCGGGATACAACACTAACAGATTGATAGAAATTAATTTATCATTCTAATCCAAGGCCCCTTTCAAATGTGCCAGGGCCCCAGGAGGCTATATAAGGCTCCCTTGGAGAATTGCTGTAGCCTATTTGAAACACTATTGACAGTGCTGATTTCTGTTGCCGGACAGAAAATTATTTTACATGACAATTAAGGCAGGCTGTAGATTGCACGCCATAAAGCCCTTCCAGACATGGACCTTTGGAATGGGAATTGCCCTAAAATGCCCCAGGGTAGAGCTTTTTTAGCAAAAAGCTTGGAAAAATATATATATTTCATAATTTCACTGCATTTCTTGAAAGCTTTGCTTGAAATAAATTTATTTGAAATCTGACAACTGAGAAAAATGGACATCGTTTTGAAGCTCTAAGAAAGCAACAACTGCTTATTGGTTTATTAACTATTTGCTGTCAGATCAAAGAGATATGATGACCCTTTCGAAACTCTAAAATAAAGAATGCTTGGTAAGGCATGTATCCATCTCTTCCACCCCACTGCCGGAAGGACATTAAATTGGGCATCAAACTGCCTTAAGGGGGCTCCACTCCATGGTTTGGAACCATAGTTGTCTTTCTCCTAGACTGGTTGCCTTCCCAAGAGCCCAATCTGCCCTGCTATTTTACCCATAGCCGGCGGAATTTTGTCCTATGATGAGTTTTCCACACTCTTCGCTCGTACCATATCGTAACTCTGTAATATAACTGTTAAATGTATTTTTTCATCTTAATAGAACACCATCGACAGGAATCAAAATATTGAAATATATATTTGGCTACAAGCTGTTCTGTTATTTTTCAAGGCTGTACTCATTTGTGTGTGAGGCAGACCTGCTAACCATTACACCATCCAAGCTGTAGTATACAAGTATATATAAGTGTGTTTGTGTGTATATAAATGTTGCAATATTATTATTATAACAGTTTTCCACACCCTTCGCTCGTACCGGGAGGCAGACGTGCTAACCATCCGAGCTGAGTCTATGGACCCTTTCAAATGTGCCAGGGCCCCAGGAGGTCATATGGGCCCCCGTTGCAAATTGCTGTAGTCTATTTGACACTTTATTGACAGTGCTGATTTCTTCCCATGAATTGACAACCAAGGTTAGGGCTCCAATTTTAACAGCATGGGCCAGCATATTAGGGTACGGCCCATCAATGGGCTTGGTCAGCCGGAAGTGGTCTGAGGTAGATTGCTCATGTGAAATAAAGGAGAGTGGAAGGGGAGTGACTACGGCAACAAAGTAATGAGACCAACGTCTCCATCTCCCCACACAACGCGAGTATAAGTGGAAGATAACATTTTAAAAAACATAGAAACCATCACACAATTTCTTTTGGCAGCATGCCATGTCGGAGGTGATCAATTAAAAAATTGTTGTTAAGTGATAATCACTAAAAAAGAAAAGTCCAAATTTTCAAATAACAAGCATGAATGCTGCCGGACACAAACTATGGGGCGAATTTAGCATAAACTTACATTGTAAATTGAACCCCCACTAAAAATCCATTTTTGGGGTGTGAATTTTCAAAAAACAAAAACATTTTTTTCTAGACATAATGAGTAAATGTTTAAATTTTCAACCTTTCAGCTCCATTTGTGCGTCTTGAACACGCGACACATAGTCAACCAGCCAGACAGCTAACAATCCAGACCGACTTAAAAACTGAAGAAACCTATGCTGATGTTGACTGTTTTGGTTGACGGTTTTTAATAGGATTTTGTATTGCACTGTTTGGGATTTTTTTTAGAATTTTTGTGTAAATATTTGCTGAAGGCGAATGTACATAAATTCAAAAGATAAGAGATATGTCTCTGTTGGTACAAGGTTTTATGCAATGTGATAGAGATTTGCTTTTAAACTTTTCTTTACATTTTATAATTTCACTGAATTTCTGAAAAGCTTTGCTGGTAATAAAATGTATTTAGGCAAGAAGTCATTCTTGATCCACCCAAAAATGTTGTAAATAAAGCAAAATATCAAAATACTAATTGCCCATGCCCTCCAAAAAAATGACAGTATTTTTTAAATAATTCTGCATTTACATTTACTTATAAAATATCAAAAACATTATGTTGCTCTGCATTTCTTATTTAGAATTTATTTATAGAATAAACCCACATTTTTTATGCTTTTGCAAAAAAAATAAATTAGCATTTAATAGTTATCTCCCTTAACAAATGTTACAGACAAAAAATATAGGTCATTCGGCCATTTGTCCGCTCAGTTAAATGTCTGTCAGTTAAAAGGCACCTGATGAAATGTCCTTCCGTCAAACATCTGTCGGCCAAGTGGCCGGGAGCCATTATTGCCCTGTGCCGGACTAGGACATAATTAATTTTTAATGAGTGACTATTTGAGAATTATAACAGCTATGAATAAAATAAAAAGGAAAACCTTTATTTAATGCTGGCAGAAGGCACTGGCAAACCACTGTTTGAAAAATTAATTTGGACACCCATGTTATATAGCTGTTTTGTAAGCTGATGATATCATGGAATCCTAAGAAGATAATCTATTATAAACAATCATTCTCATTATTATTTTTTATTGTGATTGTTTGAGTATAATGGGTTAATTAAAATGGATTAACCGTTAGCACTCTGTAGGTGACTTCATCCGCCGAGCAGAAAGTTTGTCCTGCCACTGCAGGCGACTCCGATCGCCAAACGATAGTGTTTTTGAATTTCAATGTTGTGTTGTCATGTCAATTTCAGTCATACATGAACAAACACAAGTTACAGGCTTTACTAAGTGCACAAAATCTTGGCACCGAAGGTGCTAATGGTTTTAATTAAAATTAATTAATGGGTTAAGTATAATGGGTTAAGTACGATTAATGGTTGAATATAATGGGTTATGTGAAATTAATGGTTGAATATAATGGGTTATATAAAAAATTAATGGTTGAATATAATGGGTTATGTAAAATTAATGGTTGAATATAATGGGTTATATAAAAATTAATGGTTGAATATAATGGGTTATGTAAAATTAATGGTTGAATATAATGGGTTATATAAAAATTAATGGTTAAATATAATGGGTTAAGTAAGATTAATGGTTGAGTATAATGGGTTAATTAAAATAATCACTGAACTGACAAAATATATTGGTCTTTTTTTTCTTATTTTAATTTTTGCATGTTTGGTTTCAGTTGTTGATTTGCTATGGCAACAAATTAAATCTGACTGGTTGCTTAAAAGGTTTGTCTTGACGGCAAAGGAAGTAATACACAGAGAATGCAGGATTGTTTCTCAGAGATGTTCGGTATTTTAGAAGGGAGAGGTAAGAAGACAGACTATCAGCTACAGAATATGATATCTCTGTGATGTGAGGCATTTTCCTATTTGTTAGTTGTTGTGGTGCTCTAAAAGCCAGTATCTTCTGAGAAGTAAACCTGATACAGGCGTTCCCTGTTATAATGTGAGTGTTGGGGTCCAACAAAGCCAACCGCCTTTTAACCAAGCTGTGATAACCAGTTGCCAATTTAGCTCTTTTGGGGCCCATCATCCACCCGCGTTATATTGCGCTCTATCAGACTAGGTACTCCAATGAGTTTTTACAGGAAGATATTGTACATCTGGTGCCTGTTTCCCCCTATAGGACTTGTTATTCTGAACATTTAGACAACCACATTTGTCTCTTTACTCCGATTAGTTCACTAATTATGATTATTTATTCATTTGCGGACTCGCAGCAAATTGAACACTTACAAAAAAATGGCCTTTTCAACACCCTATAAAACTGAAAAGCCATCATTTTTTTAATATATAGACATTGTGTACTTGCTTAAATTTTATACGAAACTGAAGAACATTTATTTTTCTACTAGGTGATATTGGTTCCAAAGACATACATCAAAAGAGGTGTCAGCAATCATTTATTTATAGATACCTTTTTTTTTTTTACCACAGTAAAAAGCTGTCACACACTGTAAACACATTAAATTGAAAATTTGCTGTAAAATTCCTTTTAAGTCAAACGATGACAAATAAGACACCAACAGATTCAGAATTGAACATTCTTTATTATGGCATGCATAACAGTTTTGTATTAGTCAACATTATGGAGAATGAACATTTGAGAAACGGAAAAATTAGCGTTACTGTGACATTTTTGCCTAAAAAACTGACTGTTTTGACTACCTAATCAGTCTCTACTTGATTCTTGTTGTAGATTTTTGGGATAATACTTGTGAAATCAGCAACATCCAATATTCACTCCTTCATCTTTTCAAATGGAATGATGGCAAGGAGCAAAGGAAATATTCATTGATTAACAATTTTGACTCTCACTGTTTATTTTCCAGACTTGGCCTCCTCCTCATTTGTTTGTTGCTATTAAAAGCTTTGTGAACTCTGGCCGCATTGGGAGTTATTAGCTTTCACATAGATTTTGTTTGGTGGCCATTACTTATTCTTGGATTTGAGATTTTATTATTTCATGGGATTTGATGGGATTTTCAGAAATGTTCGAGTCTCTTTTCTTATCTTGTGTTGTTATATGCTTCCAAATATGGCCGAGGAGATAATTCTATATCTACTTTTTCTGTTTATATATATTCTTCAATACTTTGTTTATCAGAATGGACAAATGTATAATATATAATATATATATA
>VCCN01005031.1:79137-100757 GCA_006491835.1 Architeuthis dux | reverse complement strand
TGAAAATTCAGACATTTTTTAGTGATCACAACCCAAATTTTTTAATTGATCACCCCATACACAGCATATATGGGTGACAGTGATTCATAATTTCCCTTGGAATGCTAGTTCTTTTTGTGCTATATAACTTTTTGTGATTGTATACTATGGAAAGTTTGTGTTTATTTAATGACTGGATTTTGCTGTTATTCCCAATTACAGAAGGATCTGGTGCCATTGTGACTGCAGTCATTGTGATCATGTTGTTGGCCTGCCTCATTCTGATCCTCGTTTGTGCCTACATGCGCAGATCACAGCTGAAACAATGGTGGAGTATGAAAAAGAACATCAAAGTCAAGTAAGTATTTAGTCAAAATCGTTCCCTGTTAAAGAAAAATAACTTGAGGGAAAAGTATATCTTATTAGATTTTTCCATTTCATTGTAACAGTGTGAGCTCGGCCTTTTGGCTAAGATCAAAGTGTAGTTTCTGTTCTCCAAAACCGCCATGGCCTCGAAGTTCAGAGAACCACTGCCCTTCGGGGTTCTTGTGGCATGCTCAGGTATTGTCCTGGGAGAAGTTGCACAGGATATCTTGGCCAGCTGATCGGCACATCTATTGTCATCTCTCCTTGCTAGGTGGCCAGCCCATCTCCATTTTTGCTGCTTAATTAGTTGTATAATATCTTTCACTCTAGTCCCCTCTCTGATCCATGTTGATCTTTTTCTATCTCTTAGAGTTATCCCTAGCATTGCTCTTTCCATGGCTCTCTGTGGTATTCTGAGTTGGTTTTCAGCTCATTTGGTTAATTTCCATGTTTTGCAGTCATAAGTCATGGCTGGTATTACGCAGCCGTTGTATACTTTATGCTTTAGGTACATTGGTATGGTGCTCTTCAAAATGTCTCTATTCATACCGAAAGCCTTCCAACCTATCGTTATGCATCGTTTTATTACCTGTCCTAGGTAGATGTATTCATCAACCTCTTCTAGAATCTCACCTTCTATCTTGATGACCTTTTTGGGGACTTTATCGTTGAACATTACTTTTGTCTTTGTTCTGTTCATCTTTAAGCCTACTTTTTTACTTTCCCTATTTAGATCGGTTAGCATGTTTTGTAATTCTTCGGATGCTTCCGACGTCATAGATATAACAGTAGAAGTAGTATCTGCACTACAAAATATGAAACTCTGTAAAGCCCCAGGCAAGGATGGCATAACGACAGATCTTCTAGAAGATGCAGGAGAAATCATTTGCATATATCTTATATAAAATACAGAATAATTGAATACGGTTTTAAGAAATATCAACAGTAAACGTGATTTATCATACAGATGATTATTATCAACTAAATTTTATCTACAGCCTGTTAATTCTAGAGTGAATTCATCAAATTGTTGACAAAGAAAATATTCATTTACCTACATATGGGGATAATTAACTCATATGAACCCACTGTGATACCGGTGTCACATACAATTTAATTGATCTGCACAATCTCTTATATAATATTATATCCTTGATTTTAACTATGAAGTGTACTAAGTGACAGTCACATGACTGCACCAGGATGTTCATTAGATGTGTCTACCCAAAATCCCACATAATGTTCCTTCAAGTAGAAATGGGTCTGGGTTCTTATGGGTTAAGCACACATTAGCTTAGCGTAGTTTGGCACAAGGTTGTGTTACATCAGTCTTCCAAGTGAGAAGGGCCTGAATATGAGGGGGGGGGGATATATTCGGATTTTAGCGGCAACTTTTTATACGGGTACATCAAGTTTAAATTACATAAAACAATTGTACAGCACCATTATCCTTTTTTGATTACAAGGTTTCAACTTTCAAACGCCCTCACTCTAGGTGAGAATGCCTAATCCAGGCGTCCATCTCTTAAGAGACAACTCCCATTGGGGGTATGCACAATGGCAACAAGGTCCCGGTTTCCCTTGCATGCATCAGCTTAGTGATTCTTGCAATTTTCAAGTCTGGTCGAAACCAGGACTTTATCCGTACAAGTTTTTATGACCACTCCCTTGGCAGGATGCAAGTCCACCGATGGGATACCTCCAATCACACAGCTTAGAGGGTACTCAATTAGCTGCCGAGTGCGCATTGAAATTTGTCCTAATGAAGCGTTTTCCACACTCTTTGCTCATACTGGGAACCGACTTGTTTTAATAACGTGTATTTATTTTGAGAAATGCAGCTGAAGCCGTTCAGAGTTTGAATCCAAGTAAAACTGATATACCATCATCACCATTTTTGGGGGTCTGGGAATGCTCAAAACCATTTCCCATATAAATTAATGGCAATTGTTTTTTTTTGTTTTATGCCATTTTGACTTATGAATGGTTTTTTGTAGGAACGCTCTACTTTCGGACAAACTTGTATATAGTTTTTGTTTTGGTTCTTTTTTAAAAAAATGTCTTAGTTTTTAATGTGATACATTTTAAAGAACAATAAAGAGAAAAGAATAATCAGTTTTAATTTCCAATTTAGAAAGGAAAAAATTCTCATGTGTTGCTCGACTTAAAACTTGCCAAATGAATTTGAATTTTTATTAACAATGACATCAAGGTGTTACAATGTAAAAAAATAACGGTTAACCACTTTAATCAATTAAAATATACAGAAAGTGAACACTTCTACCTTGCACGGTTCCAGTTGAGCAAAGTGTAACACAGGTCTGCCTCCCTCTAGTACATCAGAAAATTGGATCAATTTTAAAGCTTAGATATGCTAAGGAAATTCTCAAAATCTTTAATAATGTATTCAACAATTCATGACCAATATATAGGAATCAGTGTACCATAGAACTAACTCATTATATTTTGTTCTTGCAGTTTGCCATCAGTATTTGCCAACTTGCCCAAGCTGCCCAAATCACGTCCTCCAGCAAGGACAGACAGCTTCCACAAGAATCGACCAGTAAGGCCAGTCCCAATCTCTAAGCCAACATTGACCTGCAGCACAAATCGTAACTCCCAGGCGCTGATTACTCCTGTAGAACCTCCTGCTGAGGCAGCTGTCCCAAGGAGAGAGAAATCAACAGCTGTGCGTCCAGTTAGTGCCTCTATGGCCAAGTACATATCAAACCCAGTCTTACAAAGCACAACCAATCGCACGTCAGTGGCGTTTTCGAACCAGAACTTACCAAACCTCAATGCATCAGACATCAAGGGCGGATTGGCCACAACTGGACGACGTACTAAACTACGTCGTAATCACTCAGACCGGCCGCATCATCCACCGCCCCAGAAGCCTGATGAGAGAGGCTTTACTCCAAGCCACACACCCAACTTGCGCGTCCCTGTCAAGTCACAGGAAGATAACTCCAATGTTTTTAAGCATCTGTTGTCACAGGATGATGAAGACAATTTGTATATGAATACAAATGTGGAACTGGACAACAGTGTAGATCACAACAGCAACCATGCTCTCTACCACAACACCAGTTCGCCATCGTTCACGAGAAACCAAAAAGAAAAACCACCGAGGATACAGAACCGAGCTTTGAATCCTGTAAGCAAGCCGTTGGCAAGATCTGAATCTAATCCTATCAGTAAGCCTCTGGCAAGATCTGATTCAAATCCTGTTACTCCAGTAAGGAATCAAAATTTGGATCCCAAACCTCAACCTGTGCCCAAATACACCCAAGCAACACCTTCCTCTAATACCACCAGTAAACCTGCGCCCTACAAAAAACCTATTCCCACAAAGAAGCCTGTTAACATAAACAAATCAGATTCCGATTCTCGAGCAAATCTTCCACAGCTGAGACCTGCACCGAAGCCCACAGTCACCCGTACATACACGGACCCGACACCAAAGACAGAGACCAAAGCTCCTGGGTCTCCACCCGGCAAACCGATGCCAGCTCGGAGAGTCGTCAACCCACCGGCGGGCTCAAAATTCACAAAATCTGACTCGACAGACAGAGATGAGGATAAGTCAAATGACACAGAGTCCCGTAAAAAAATCAGTGAACTTAGACAGATGTTCGATGCTAAGAGATGAAACTGCTCAAGCCCTTCCAACTGAGGGAAAGGACAAACAAACAAACTTTCAATGTGTGCCTGCTGTATTCTTGAAGAGATGCTAAATGATGACCTTTGACACCAATATCTTTCTCTTTCTGAATATGTCCCATTGCCTCTCATGTTTAGAGATTTTTTTTTTTTTTAAATCCATACATTCTTGTATACTTATTCTTGCTTCAACAGATGGTTCAGCATGGCATACCACTCAATCACTCACCACGCATCGGCTGAGATAGTCGATGACCCAATTTGACCCCACCCATCAGCTGAGGTAGTCATAAACCCAATTTGACCCCTGGCTGTAATTGAACATCTCAAGTGCTATAAATTCTCACCTGGTATAGGTGAATTTCGTCACTTTCTTTTCTTACGTCTTATATTAAAACAATGTGGGATTATTGAGGGAGGGGAAGCTATTTTACGTTTTTCTTGCGCACATTTGGCCTCACAGCGAGAAACTGCTTTGGATTTAGGTTTTCTTGCAAGCAGAAACTAAAAAGAAGAAAACAAACAAACAAAACCAGTGGTGATTCTATTTAGCCTCCATTCAGGCTTAATGGAGGCTAGCTCCCTCCCATGACATATACTATTTTGTATCTTTGATCTGACTAACCAACAGCAACAAACGAACAAAATCTCAATTTTCAATAACCATAGATATTGATGTTCATTTCCTTATTTTCTATTCTGTGGGCTGAAAAGAAGAGTTGTACAAATAACTTTCATAAATGGATGCATGTGGGCTGAATATAATGGTCATGTAACTAAATAAATCCCCACTTCTGAATCTTCTCAATTCAAATTGGGCAGCCAATTCCATTGTAGTAATGTCTTTCATGCCCTATATTCACTACGGCCACGATTTGTATGCAAAGGTTTAATATTAAAAAAACAGAGCAGGATTCTGAGGTTATGTGATATAAAGATCACCTCTCTCCAATCTACTTGACTTTTGCACAACACACATACGGAAGCCATTCGTCTTTGAAGATTATGAAATAGAGCGGGAAAAAAAAATGACTGAATACTTATAAGTCTACTACTTTTTGCTGTTATAGCAGATATAGATACCAGTTCTTAAGACTTTCTAATCTGTTGCCCAAAGTGTCAAAAGCACATTTTGAATATTGCATAGTATAAAGAAGAAAGAAAAAAACTCTTAAAGAAAATATAGATAACTTTTAAACAGTGTATGCTATGTTATTCTGATGTGGTGGGGTGTCATCACCAAGCAATATCATGCTTACTGTATGTGCCGGATTATAAGACAAATGGTTTATAAAAGAGATTACCTCTCGCTGCAAATGTCCATATCGAGCTTCGGTAGACAGTACCAGCGCATTGGACGCAGAATAATATTTGCTTTTTTAAAAAAAATTAAATATACGTCTTATATACCGGCATATAAAGGTATTTCATCCCTGGACAAATTTTTGACAATACTTGAAGTCAGTTGTAGCCAGATTGTATAAAGAATCTTCTTTTTTCTTTTTAAAAACAAACCACTTATTGCTTATATGACTTATTTAAAACTTTTCACAGCATTGATGGTGCTTTTCTAGTTTTAATGAAAGGTGTGTAAAAAAAAAATAAAAAATTAAAAAAAATAGTATGGATAGGTTTTAATAAAAGGTGCAAAATAACTTTGAAAATTGACTAAAAGGTGATTTTCCTGCTTGCTTTCACAATAGTTTTATGATAAAGTGATCATATACCCAAATATACTGTAACAGCAAAACAAGAAATGTTTTAACTCATTAACTGTAGAAGGTAGCAAGTATAATAGTTATCAATTGCAAGATAGAAGTCCTGAGTTACCATCAATCACGATAAAATGAATATTTTATTGAGTTAGTCATAGAACTGCAATGACGGAAATGTCAGTCATTTACAGTTAAAGGGTTGGTACAGCAGAGGTGATGAGCATAAAGCCAGGCAAGAATTGGCAGATTCAAATATTAGCATAAAATATCAAAGAAGAAATGTGTATAAGTAAATAAATATGAATAATAACAATGGTCTGAATTGGCCATGCAAAAAGAGATTTTTGAAGAAATCTTTTCTCTAAATCTTAAACCAACCAAATTATCAGAGTTAACATGCTAAATCTATTCACCAATATGAAGCAGACTAATTTGAAAGAAATTGCTTAAAAAATAGTCTTTTGTAAAGAGAAACAGCTAAAAAAAGGGAAGTGAGGCAGGGTTGTGTAAAGGAGCCATTTTGATCCATAGTGTAGCCCCTTGCAAAGGGGCATTAGTAGTAGTTTGTAATCTCTTATTTTTTCATCTGAGGTTTAGGGTATTAAGAGTAAATCCCTTCTATCACAGGGACCCATTATTTTAAAGTTAAAAACCTTCCTCATGGTGATTTGGAAAGGTATCCCATGTTTTTTTCTTTCTCTAGCCACTCTTGGACATCTAAAAAGGGGCTAAAGATTTACATGATCAACTGCTGAATACTACCATGAACAACTCTGGATGAAAACATTGAATTTCAGCCTAAAAAGCATCAAAACAGAATTGACTTAATCAAAAACCTTTAGTTATGTTTTAACATCCAAGAAAGCCAGTTTTAACCCTATTGTTAAAAAGGGGCTCTCATCATCATGGGGCAACCAACACTCTCAGAGAATCACAGCTTGATCCCCTGAACCCAATGTTTAAAACCAACCAATGCTACGCTTCCAGCACTTAATGTTTACTTTTAAGTTTATTCAATACAACTTCTATTATTGGTTACTTTTATTTTCCGTCAAATTGAAAAAATTATTAATTTATTCATATGTCAAAATGAATTTTTTTGAATCTGATGCCAATCTCCCCCCACAAGGAAAAAAATCACTGAAATATCTGCAACACTGGCTGGGTAATTAATTATTAAAGTTGATGGCCAATGTGAGCCAAGTTGGTTGGTCTTAAGTTATTGTTAAGACTGTGATAACATTTTGTAGCTTCAAATTTGCCTCCCTTCTCTCTCATCTGATTTCTTTCAATGATTTTAACTTGAAGCAACTCACATTGCATAATTATAATGAAAGTTGGCTGGCCTTATTAATAAAATTACAACTGTATCTACTGCAAAATATCTTGTAAGAAGTGTGTGTATGTGGTCCCAATGAGATAGAAGTTTTCTTTTATTTATTAAATTAAATTAAAATCTTCATAGATCCTGATTAAATTTTTTAACAAATTTCATTTATTAACTCAATCACTCATCAGATATTTAATATATCCCTTTATATAGCAGAATGTTAATATCTACAAAAAGAATGGTTAAAAAATGCTTCTTTTTCTTTTGGACCACTCTCACTCACTCACACATAAATGCATGTTCAGCTCTAGCTGGCAAATCCCTCCCTTCCAATTTCAACAAAACCATTTTTTTCATACTGTACTAAATCATCATGGCTTGATCTTAAATGAAATTGAATTTCAGTGAATTTTTTTGTATCTCACTGAAATTTGCCATATTCTATTGTAACTGCTTTATGGCCATAAAATGTTTGTATTTTTTCGATGAAACTCCAGGAATATTTTTTAAAACTGGTGAACTCTGACTTTTTTCCCTCTAAAACCTGATATTGTGACATCACTGATGTAGATTATGTATTTCTGTTTAAATAATTCTTAATAATTTTCGATCAAGTGATTTATTTCAGAACGTTGGTGATTTGTTCATACATTTGTTGTAGACAAGGTGTATGGATTATTGGACATCTGCTTGTGGGTTCAAGCCCCACTGTTGGCATCTTGATTGCTGTGTTTTTGTTCATATTCTTTCCATGCACAGATCCTGGCAGTAATCAAGTGTAGCAGAATTATTCTGTATCTGCTTATTTTGTGGCCATTCATTAACAAAACTGTTTTGCACTTACAACACTTGCTGTTATGACTCAAATGGTAGGGGGGAGGGGGAGACAATTGAAGGCCGAGTTCCATTAGAGGGCTAGTTAAGTCCACAAGCACAAACTAAAGGGTTGGTGAAAAGAAACTCCCTATTTTCTTGATTCCCTGGTTAATCCCCAGTGAAAACAAATCATGGATATACAAAAGTTACATATAAATTCTAATAGGGAGTTAATTCTCACCCACCCTCTAGATAGTCACCAGAAATAAAACTTTATAACATCAGAACAAAGGATCGTTTCTCTATGCCAGAGATTTATCTGGCTTGCCTGTTTAAATATCATGCAGTATTGTTACAATTATATGATCTGCTGGAAGACTTGGCAGTTTTAACTTTTTTTTATTTTAAGAGCAGGACAATGAGAGAGAGGCTTTAAATTTGATCATTTATGTACAGAAAATTATTTTAAAATTAAGCAATTTTTTGTTGTTGTTTTATATGTATTATTACTTTATCAAAAATTCACATCCACACACAATTTAATGAGGCTAGACTTGTTGAAAAAACAAATCTTATCTATACTCACTCCTTTCGGCATTGATGTCAAGTCACTTCCTATTTATATTATAATTATTTGCATAATAAGGAAACTCTATAATTAGCATTAATATACCTGGAGTTATCTCCCTTGATAAACTGGATCATTAATTGGAGTGAGCGTGAATGCAGACTCCACACTATTATTATTAAGTTGTAAATTAAACTGAAAATTGCTTTATTCTCCAAGTTGAAGCATTTTAATTGTATTGCACTAACAAAAATCTCACTATGATGTGCTGTTTATGCTATGTTACAGTAACAAACATACAGAAATCAGATCGTTATAATATAGATACAGACGAATATTTCAAAGTTATTTATAGGATTTTTCTTATTGTTCATAAGCCTCTATACTGAAAGACAGTTGAAAATTTATGGTTTCCATCTAATATTCAACTAACCAATGAAGAAAAATAAATAAAAATGTAAATATGTTTGTATATTTCGGGAAACATTTTTCAATTGTAAATGATTTTTAAAAAATACTCAATTATATGTAGGGGAAAATGTCTTTTTATGTTAATAAAGTCTATATACTGGAACCCTATTGGAAGTTATAACTTTTGTTTATATCTGTTCTACTAATCAAGTAAGAATGAAACTAACACTTTTATAGACTTGTTATTGTATCCACATGTAAGTAATATTTGCTCTGGATTTTTTTTAATCAGTTAAAAAGAAATTTTAATTCACATAAGAAAATTTGAATCTTATGAACTCATAACTACTGATCAAAATTAGCTCCCTTCCACCTTTTAGATACATTTTTTTTTTAAATTTTTTTTTTTTATTAAATTCTATTCACATAGTTCCACTGTCAATATATAACTATTGTGCTTATAGTTATGGAAGATCAGCAATATTTTATAAAGAACTCCTTTTCCTATGTAATTTAAATGGCCAACCATTTTGGGAGAGTTTACGTTCTACTAAAATAAAAAGCAAAAGTATTTGGTTTAATCACTGATTATAAAGTTTCACATGTGTAGTCTTGTACTAGACTTAGTTGTTAGTTTATTTATTTGGTTGTGGGGAATCCACTGCCCTTTTAAGGTAAGGATAAATAAACATTTATCTCTGTACAAATATCACTGTCCTGCACTAAGAAGAGAGTAAGGGGCAGTCTGGACTTTTACAGTTGCTCTCTATCAACAGACACAGGATATTATGTAAGGTAATCTCCTGGTTTTGTACCACACCAGGTATTGTGCTAATAAATGCCTAATAAAAAAAATGTATCAATACATTTCTAAACAATCCGTTGTTGTTGAAACGGTCGTCATATTGACGCACCTATATATGAAGCACTTTTATTCGCTTGTAGTTTTAAACAGGTTCAAGTCTCACAAGAAAATCTATTCCTGTTTTTCTGCACTACTGAATTTGACAGCATCTAAGACCTCCTTTTTTTTTTTTTATCACAAAGTGATTCAAAAGGTAAACGTAACCTTCGTTGTCCAGTCCCACATTGGCCAGAATTTGAGGAGTTAAAAAAAAAAAAAACTGGGTGAGGAATTCAGGGAAAAGCATTTTTTCTTAATATAAGCCATCAAATCATAAGCAAATATTAGTAGTAACTCAATCATTACAGGTAGGAAAAGAATTATACAAATGTGAATATTTTTGTCACAATGAAGTCTACATAAAGCATATTGCACTATTGTTTTCATTTTTGTTGATCAAGATGATTCTGTGTGATTTTGTAACAAGCAAATTTGTCGGTGATTGTTTGAATTGATATGGGCAATTGAAAAGAGACAGTAAAATGTTTCAGCTTCTCACTGTCATAAAACCACTGTTAATCAGGTTTGCATTTTTGGCAATTTTGATCTAATTTTATAGTTGTCTATCCAACTATATACAGACCTACTTCTGACACTTTCTGCCATCCATTTTATATTGGAGAGATGTGTTATTTTGACGTACAGATATGCAGTCTCTTATCCAAAATTCTGAAAACGAAAAAGCTCTGAGAATCAAACATTTTTCCAAAATGTTGGTTTTTCGGAGCTTTTTTTACTTAAAAATAAGTATGCCAGTAAATTTATGGTCTCTCTTTATCTCATTTCATTTACCCATGTACAAATAAACTGTAATATTATTTATAGTCCTCATTTACTCCACTCAGTGTGAATATTTACAAGGGTCATTGCCATTCCCGAACAATCGACTTAATTGTCTACCCTACCTGATACCTGTACTGCCATTCCGAAATTTGAAAAATTCTGAATGCCAAAAAAGAGATTATGTATGCATACTGTTCTTACTGATTTTTCTTTTTGAGAAAAAAAAAAAAAAAAATGGATGTTGCATTGTTCTTCAACTTGTGAAATCATTACCAACTTAGAGAAATTTCCTATAGCCCATTCTCTCAACAGTCAGTTCATTTAAATAAAACTCATGCCATCAATACAAATATCTTTAGTAACAAATTGCCCGCATGACAACAGCTTGACTACTTTAGCCAAACATGATTAGCTAAGAAGTGGTATGAAAATAAAGAGGTTAGGTTCCATGCAGGCTAGTTGATTAAAAAGGGAGAAGCTAAATTAAGTTGCAGACAAGGTGAACAGGGTTTTAGGACTGATTAAGCATACCTTTTCATATATAGACAAGGACTCGTTCCTTATACTATATAAGACTTATGTCCGGCCACACCTAGAGTACTGTGCACAGGCCTGGTCACCATACTTGGAGAGAGATAACAAAATCTTATAGAAAAAGTCCAGAGACGAGCAACTATGTTAATACTAGAATTAAAAAGTATGAGTTATGAGGATAGGCTAAAAGTGTTAGGATTAACATCATTAGAAAATAGGAAAGATTGGGGAGACTTAATAGAAATGTTTAAGATTATGCACGGTTTAGAAGTAGTAAACCCTGATATATTTTTACTAGAAGGGAGTACAAGGGACTGAGAGGCCACACATATACGGTAGAAGTAGACTGAATATCAGAAAATCCTTTTTTAGCAATAGAATGGTAGGACTTTGGAATAGATTACCGGAATATGTAGTGCTATCAACATATGCAAATGATTTTAAGAAGAATTATGATGTTTAAGGCCCTTGTGTAAATATGATTGTTATGATGTGTTACTGTTCTAAGCATATTCATTTTTTAGGGTATTGAAATTTGAACTGATCCTTTTGGTTTATCACACTTTGACATTTTCATTAAAGTAGAAAAGATAAAAGGAAGACTAGCTTTAAACCATTCTTCTTTTATAACTTGAGAAACCCATAGTATCTCTAAGGTAAAGATAAGTACCTATATAACACAAGATCAAGGGATTGCCACTTAAAACTTGCTTATTAGTGTTAAAGTATTTCTATAATGCCATGAAGTGAGAATTTCTGATTCTCAAGTTAATAAGTGAATCTGTTATTGAATATTACTCTTGCCAGTAAGACAGACATCAAGCTCCCAAATTCACAACATTTTTGAAGCATGTATACAGTCGACTTTTATATAGCGTGCAAGCCTGGGAACTCTGCAAAAGAACTTAGAAAAATTGAATCTATTTGGCATAGTTTTCTGAGAAATGGTCACAAATGGCTTAAAATGCAAGAACGTCCCACCTGATATTTAAAAGCTCTAAAAAATCCAAAAATAACATCCAGGTAGATGTACCCAAACCCGATGACCTAGACTGGTCCTACGTTTTCAGTAATGAACAACTAATTCAGATAACTAAAACTTTGAGTATCGCAAATATTTGTAAAACACAACACCCAAAATATGTTGCCCATGTAACTACATTAGAAAATGACTCGTTTCAAAAACAAATACTTTTTTTTGACTGACTGTGAAAAGTTTACAATTCGAAAAAGAACTGAGTATCTCCACAAGGCAAATAAAAGATATGATACAAAACAAAAAAAAGAGTTCATTTCCTTACTGAACAAGATCGACAAGTAAAGACACTTTAAGGGTACAAAGTATCCAATAAAGAAATTTGATGATTTTTAAGAATTATTCTGAACATTTATTTTAAAGCTTTAATTTTAGGGATCTCTAAAAATGGGCTTGGAACTATCGTCTGCTTTTAAAGCTAATCCTATGCTATTCAATGTGTTTCCAATGGTTGGCTCAAGCTTGTCTGCAAGGTCTAGTATAGATATGTCTCTCTATACCAATAAACATCCTCCGTTTTTCTTTTTCCTACTTGGCCTCATAGTTTGAATTGACTGAAACTTGTATAGCATTGTCTTTTCTGGATTGTACAAATAACCTTTAAAGGACATGGACAATCTTTTTATAAAATAAAAAATGAGAAAGTCAGTCAAATTGCTATTATAATCTATAACAGAAATATTCTCCATACCTTCATGGCTTTGGCTATATGCTCATGTTACCATTAGTCATTCTGTTGAAGAAATAATATCCAAGCAATTCTGATGAGTTTTTCATATTTATTTTCAATAACCTTGAAAAGATATGGTTTTGAAAGTGTTTTTTCTTTTTCTTCCAAATGTATATCCAGAATGTGACCTGGTAAAAAAAGCCATTTTTTTTTTTTTTTTGTTATTGTTGCTCTTGAAATCTTTGTTATATACACACCAAAGATATTTCATTCCAGACCCCACATTTCAAAGGGTCTCTTTTGAAAGCTTTTGATCCATAAAATTCAGAGATCAGAATACAGCCACCTTCTTTTGTGCAGGTTGCCTTATCAAAAAGCTGTGCTTATCACAAAAACGCGTAAATTATTTTTTACTATACTATAGTTTATATACCATAATAAGTAAAAGTCTCATCTCAATAATAGTTTACTGCCATTACTCCAGTCATTAGGGAAAGAAAATAATAAAATCTTTAAAGTGAAGTGAAATGAAAAGTAAAGTACTGTTCATTTTTTTTTCTTCAGCAAAACTCCATGTTTCATTTTCTCAGTTCATAAATTTTACAATAATCGGCCAATTGCAAATTGTAACAAACTAGAAAGATAATCATTTTTCTTAAATGAAAATATATTCAATCACTAATAATTTACTTTATAATGAAGATGCGAAAGCAAAGCAGAAACTAACAGAAATATCGGTACTCGTTAAATGTAAGTAATTTGTCATTTTTTATTGTCTTGTTTTTAAACTAGGTATTAAAAAAACCCAACTTTCTTATGTATCTAAAACAAGCCAGAAGTGCCGAAATAATTTTGTTTTGTTTTGATTTGTTTTGATTTTATATTCAAATTATTTAGCATGACGTGACATAGAAGCTGGTGTCATGAAAAAAAGCGTCCTTTTAGAAAGAGCGAAATCTTGGTCCCAAACGAGTCACAAGCACCAAAAAAAGATTTTAAATATACAATTAATTCTTTCCAACCAGTTTCAGTGTCTGGCACTTTTGGTAACCTTCTTGGAATGTCGAATGGCACCCTTTATTCAATCTACAGGGGTATTTTGTTCTCATTCCTTCACCTGGCCTTCCTAGGGAATTTCAGAACACATAACTGTAAATTCTTCCTCATGCTTCCAATCTGCCAAAATATATTTCTGCACTACCTGACCCACAGATTGAACTCACAACTTTCAATGAACCAGATGAGCTTTACCAATGCTTTTATTCACTAGACCATATCTTGGACACTTAAATACTTTTTTTTTAAGCCTTAAATCTAATGTCTGTTCTTTCCTAAGGCCAAGCATAGATATGAACACCATATGACAAGCCTCTAAATAGGAATGAAAACAACATACGCCTGTGGATCAAATAAAGGGTTCTGGTTAACAATCCTAGAAAGATACCAAATGCAACAGACACCCGAGGAAGGCTGGAGGACACTGTTGTCTTTATGACATTTCAGCTGCAAAGATGTGGAAACTGGTCTGAAAGAATCGATGTATAATAGTCTTGTTGTGTTGTACCTCATCTCAGAAATTCAGACAAAAAAAAAAAAAAAAGCATCTAAAATCCATTTTCAAATGTTTAAAGCTAGAAATATGTTAACATCTAGCAAATTCTGCTTGCAAAAAGGAAAAGAAGTGAAAGAATTTCAAAGTGACACTTTGTAGAGGGCATTTCTGAATCGCAATTTCAAGCCAAGAGAGCTCCGAGAAGACCAGGAGTTTTTTTTGTTGTTAGATTTTGTACGCAACAACACTGCCAGGCACAGGCTTTATTATGTAACTTAAAAATACAAGTACATAACCCAATGTACTTAAGAGGTTACTTCTGCCCTATTGAGAAAAAAAAACCTTTAGAAAAGGACTTAAACACTTTACAACTGAACAAACCCAATCTAAAATAATTCAGTTTGGATAAAAAGAGAGCAATCAGCTCAGGTCATTTAAATAGTTTAAGTAACTACAGAAATAAACTTACTCTAATTGAGAGTTCACAATGTTATGAAAAAAAGAAGACAATAGAATTTATGTCCTTTGATCGGTCCCTGTAAAATACAGGAAGCAAAGGGAATGTGATTTCAAAAATGCTTTATACAGAGGTTTGTGCTGATTAATTCGATAACATAGGGTTAGGGATAAGCTTAGAGTTATTCATTGATTAGAGCAATTGTTACTGGTATTAAATGATATCTTTATTTCACTTCTAGTTGCTTCCTTTAGCTTCTCATAAAAAGAATTGAATGATTGTTTTGTTTAATGGCACATCAACCCTTGGTGGGTTATTTAGTGCCAAATTCAGTAGGCAGGGAGGGGGGGGGGGAATCCCATGTCCCCGTGACTAGAGACTTGATGGAGGAGAATACCAAATCCCTGTCACTGAGACAAATGCCACGAGGACCGGGATAAGCTGGTCAGTGGTCAAAAGTTTCTCAGGATGAATCCCGAGCATGCTGATGGTGATAACCTCCCGACCAGCTGGCCATGATATCCGAGCATGCCACAAGGACGCCTGAAGGGCCGTGGTTCTCTGAACTTTGAGGCCATGGCGGTTTCGAAGAACAGATACTACACTTTGATCTTAGCCAAAAGGCCGCGAAAGCTATCCTCATAACAAGAAGCAAAAATAATGTAGTTTTAAAAAAGCTTTTATACAGAGACTTGTGGTAATGATTCAAAACTGTCAAGATAGGATTCTTCAGTTTTTAAGTTGGTCTGGCTGGCTGGCTATGTAACACGCATACAGGCCACACAATGGAGCTAGAGGGTTGAAAATTTAAACATTTACTCCTTGTTATATTTAGGGTTCAATCAAAATTTAAGTTTATGCTAAATTGGTCACTTAGTTTGTGCCCGGCAGAATTCACCCCACTTGTTTTTAAATTCAGATTTAGTGATCACCACCCAACAAAAGGTGAGAGAAGTAACTTATTCATTGATCATCCCTTTTTCCAATTTTTTAATTGGTCACCCCCAACATGGCATGCGGCCAAAAGGTGTTGGTCATGTGATGGTTTCTATTGAGTGACTAACCATCCCTGTTAAAAAAGCTTTCATACAGAGGTTTGTGGTGATTAATTAGATAACTTAGGGTTAGAGGTAAGGGTATGGTTATTCATTGATTAGAGCAATTGTTACTGGTAATAAATGATATCTTTATTTCACTTCTAGTTGCTTCCCTTAGCTTCTCATAACAAGAAGCAAAAAAAATGTAGTTTTAAAAAAGCTTTTATACAGAGGCTTGTGGTGATTACTTAAATAATTTATGGTTAGGGTTATTCATTGATTAGAGCAATAAATGATATCCTTGCTTTGCTTCTTGCATTTTACTTCGACCCCCCCCCCCCCCCCGGATCTTAAACTAGAGTTTTGGATCATTTAGATTTCCATTACTCTCTAGCTATTACTATAAAACTAAATCCAGTTTTATTTGCATCTTCTGGGGTGCAATGTGTTACTTACCAAAATGTTTATGCATCCAAAAATGTGAGGTGGCTGTATTTGAAACAATGTCTAAATATTTCCTACCCCGAGAGTCACGTGCTGCCTCCTCTAATGCTAAGTTTTATTCTGTGCATAGCTTTTCCAGCTATTTTTGCTATCCATGTGCTATAGTTGTGTAGCAGTTTTGTTGACAAAAGTTCAGAAATAAAAAGAATGACTGAATATCAGTTGAATTTGGAAAAGAAGATTGTGGACAATTATTCTTTTTTTTTAATGATATTCTACCAAAACATCTTGCCAGAAAGATTTGCATATTTATTTTGTTTTAAACCAAAATATTGCAGAAGCTTAAAGATTTTTATTTTTATTTTTAAGATTTTGATAGAAGTCTACGCTTCTGTTTAAAAAAAAAAAAAGAATTTTAAAATCGTTTTGCAGATTTTATCTATCTTTAAGATTCTCATATTTTGTTCATTAAAATATTTTCAGAATGTAAAAGATGAAAGCAATTAGAAAAAATTCTTGTTATTAATACTTGATAAAGACAAAAAGTATAATTGATTTGGAGGTTTATTCCATGTTATTATTTTGAAAATGTTGAGTAATTCTGACAAGACACCCGGGCCCTGCGTTATAAGCATTACGCCCTTTAAAAATAAAACCCAGAACAAGGTGACCATCTTCCTATTTGGGTGGAAGTCCAGATTATTGACAGAGAACGCTGTTGAAAGCAGAGAAAAATCAACATGTCGACTAAATGCATTAGTCAGACAAGTGCGGAGTTCAACCCCTTTTAAAAATAAAAACTTCTGTTTACCCCATCACACTTGGATTTTACACCTGAAGAAGGCCGAAGAATGGATCAGCCGAAACTTCTTGTTTACAACAAGAAATTCAATTGTCCGAAGAACCATTTGAAAGTATGATGTCTGTCCGGAAAGTATCCAGCCATTTAATATTAACAAAAAAATAGCCTACCTAGGGCAATGGCACCTTAGTCATCTTCAAATTATTCCTATTAATTCCTCACACTTAGCTCAGTGACCCTTCACTTTTCAAAGTAGGGAGGCTGGCTGACCTGAGTGATGCAATGTTTTGCCAAAAAGCCTTGAATAAGACACAGAGAATGACTCACCCATTCATTGTAAATGCGACAGTCACACATTACACAAGCTCACTCAATGGCATCTCACTGCTGACTGAGTAACCCCACCTGAGAGTGTCTGTGCATGCATGCACAGTAAGGACCCCTCTGATTCATTGCCAAGTTACATCAAGGCTGCACAACCGGTGCTCGAAATATTCAAAGTAACTGGATATTTTTTAGACAGACCTTGGACATCTTGTTAATTAATCAAATAATGACTACTCAAGTGTACGATGGCACAACAGTTATTGGCATGGAAGACTGACTTAGCCAGCCAAGTTTATATTCCAGTGGAGGCTTTTATGTTCATTTTGCACCAATGCCCTTGGGAAAGGCATAAATTCATTTCTCCATGCACTTTGCCTATTGTCAGATATCTCAACACAACTGGCATGCCATGATGGTTGACAAAGAAAAGATTGGATGAGCAAGCATTGGGGTAAACTCTCTCATAACTACATCAACCTAAGCAATAGTGGCAAAAAACTGTTACTCTCATTATCAACCTTGACAGGGCTTGAATACTCAATTACCTATGTTTGATGAAGATACTTTCATTATACATCACCATTTATTCTTTCCTATTCATTTATCTCTAACCATTTTCACTTCAGTCTACGACTATTTATTTGCTCAAGTCCATATGACTTGTTCTGTTGCAATTAAACATTAATCATTGCAATTTCAGTTAAAGATGCAGTGGATAAAGTAAAGATCAGTACGACCCAATGAGACCAAGTTAAGATCGGCACGACCAGGGTAAGAATTGAAGGATTGTACGAAAGATCTCTGAATGGTATAATAGCCTAATCTAACCATGTAAAGACCAGTACCACTCAATGGGTAAGAATTGAAGGTAAGAATCCCCAAAAAGGTTTTACAACAATTTATCAAACTCCATTCTATGTAGTTTGCATGCACCATTTTAAGCAGGAGGCCTGCCCGGGAGTGTATCCAAGATCTCTGAATGATGTAATAGCCTAATCTAACCAAGTAAAGATCAGTACCACTCAATTGAACCAAGTAAAGATCAGTACCACTCAATTGAACCAAGTAAAGATCAGTACCACTCAATTGAACCAAGTAAAGATCAGTATCACCAAGAGAGGAAAAGTGGTGCTGATCTTTACTTGACCCAATGCAGTTGATTCAGTTTCTGTTATTTACAAATGCCTGTAAAGCTTAACGACAACCTTGTCCAGAATGTCCAGAAAATTAACGGAAGATCAACAGCCAATTGTGGCACATCATTTTCATCGAAAATGCAAAATACACCCCCCCATGCACACCACATATATATAATATACTTACACGCATGCATACATGTGTGTATGTGGTGCATGTGTGTATCTGCTTATGCGTATGGATGTATATGTGTGTATTTGCCTTTTCAATGATGAAGATTTAAAATAATAAACTCTATTAGAGAAGCGCCTTTGCAACACCATCTTTTCAAAGCCTTACTAGAAGATACTGAAAATAAACAATCTAACCTTATTTTACATACAGAAGTATCATGGCTCAGTAAAGGCAAAGTTCTGACAAGATTTGTAAGCCTAATAGAAAAGATAAAAATGAAAATTTTTATCAACTATGCGACTCTTGCTGGTTGGTGGATTTGGGTTTTATCACAGACATCACAGAAAAATTAAATTCTTTAAACTTGGAGCTTTGGGGAAACAAATGGCTAAAATGATAGACTCTATAAATTCATTTAAAGCAAAATTTGTTTTATGGATTTCACACCTGAAGATGAAGTCTTTCACACATTTCCCAAATATGAAGAAACGGATAGGTGACAGTGACTTTAACACGTCACCATTTGTAATCCACCTTCAATTGCTTTGGGAGCAGTTCAAAAAAAGATTTGAATGCTTTTCTATCATGGAGCCAATGTTCACATTTTTATTGAATCCTTTTACTTGCTAAATATAATAGATATAACTACAGTCATTGGCAGACTCATTCAAGTAAAACAGAAGATCTAGAACTAGAGATTTGGGAACTGCAGAATGACATTATGCTAAAAACATTTGTAACAGATGAGAACCTTTGGAGTTTGGTTGCAAGAGAAAAATTTCCTTTCCTAAAAAGTGCAGCTTTTCAGACCCACCTACCTTTGCGAATCACTGTTTTCAACTATGAATATCATAAAATCAAAATACAGGCCTCGTCTTACTGATGAACATCTTGATTGTTTACGTACAGCAATATCATCCTACTCTCCTAACTATGAGACATTGGTCAATGAAGTTCAGTGCCAAAAATCATGTATACTGAGATTTTCAGGAGTTTTGTTGCATAGGAATATGAATGACCTCCGTTTTGTCAGACAATGGAATGATACTGTAGTGTCCCCTCCGCATGCATCGGTGAAGTGTATGGATATCCTGGGATGCCCAGTCATCAGAATACCCCTCTTGGGCTCGTAGTCCAGAGAAAAGCAGAGAGCAATCTGTCTGGCATCAGCTTGGCTGCAGGAGCTGCCAGAAGGACATCAAACCGCTAGTTTGGAATCAGAGTTGTCCTTCTCATAGACTGCCCTGCTATTTTACCCATAGCTGAGGGGGGAGGGAGACAACAGATGGATTTATGCCTTTCCCAAGGGCATTAGTGCAAAGTGAACATAAACAGCCTTGACCGGAGTCTGAACTCGGGTCACCAGTTCCATTGTCCACTATCACTTTTTTTTTATCGGGGCCGTAATGAGCGGGTGAAGGGCCAGGGGGTCCTTGAACTTTTTACCAAAAATATATTTTATCATCTCAGACTGCTACAATACAAGGAATTTGGGTCATGAGAATTTGAAACTCGCCTGGGTGTTGCCACAGGACCCCATTGGGGGGCTTTAAAGCCCAAACCCCCAGCTGCATTTGGCTTCCCCAAACATTTTTCCCTTGTTACGGCCCTGTTTATGCATTACTTCACATAGGGATTTTAGTAATTTTATTTAGGTTTTTTTGTTCTGTTTTTAGTTTATTTAAATTAGTTTTGTTTTGTGTATTATGCTCATTATTTTACATAGGGACTGCATGTTATACTGGCCATAATATTCATTATTAAGTCAAAACTATAAACTTGCCTTAATTTTTTTTCCATAATAAATATGACAAATAAACAATTTCTAAAACTTGCTGTTTCGCAGTAATTTGTTTTGTGCATTATCTTAAATGGACATTAAATATTACTATGTATTTTTTATTATTAAGTCCAAATATAAATTTGACTTGAAAAGTAAATGGCGCCCACCGCACTACTGGTGGTCGTGAAAGGTTGGGGACACCTGATCTAGATAATGGATAACTTGAAACTGTTTTCAGGTTATTAAACTGATGCTATTTAAAACTGAATAAAAAAAAAAAATTAGTGGGTAAGTACAGAAATGATAGTATTAATTAAGATAAGCCTTTGGTAGACTACACAAATGTGTCTGCGGTTACAAAAACTTCAGGAAAGATACAAAAATGAGAGTTTACAAAGCCATCATGTTGCCCACTCCTCTATATGGTGCTGAATCCTGGGTCATATAACAGCATCAACTATGCCTTAACAAACACTTACACCAGCATTGCCCCCGCTGGATGAAAGCAACAGAGATGAAGTTATTAGTAAACTATCATATTAAGAAAACATACATACTGCTTTCACCAAACTAGTAGCAATAGATGAGCAATTAAGCTCAATGTCATCTCATTTCCTATTTATAGAATTTATATTATAATTATTTGCAAATAAATAAACTAATAAAGGAAATTACTCTACATCTACATCGACCATTGTGAAGTGATGAAAACCTGCTGCATTCAACTCTTTGGTGGAGTAAGCCAACGTCGCTCAAGGATTGTTTCTGCAGTTTGTTTCTACACACCATAAAGTCTGACCCCTTCCAAAAATGCACCTTTGGCACGGGCAGTATCCTAGTTCAATAAAGCCGGTGAACCAGATGAACTGAGGCTGTGGTCCCATGGTCATAGTTTGCCAACCCCTGCTCTAATTCAGCATGATGATTTGTGAGTAATAAGGTATTTCCAAACTAAAGTTTCATTTATATTAAATATAGTCAAGATCAATGGAACATAATCATCACTTAAATTTAATCTTGGCTTCAGTTTTAAATGTTTTAATTAAAAGTTATTAACTCAAACCTACATTGTGTTTATCTACCTTTTAGTGATTTTACATTTCAGAGCCGTTGGAACAAAATTCATATGGGG
>VCCN01005028.1:1567953-1580815 GCA_006491835.1 Architeuthis dux | reverse complement strand
AGTGGTCGTGGGAGCCGCAGTGGTCGTGGGAGCCGCAGTGGTATTTTTCTGAAGGTTTTGAGCTGGAGTCGGGTTACTGTACAAGAGAGTCTTTGCTTTGGGAACAGGAGGGTTTTGAGTTGTGTCACCAATCGAGGTATCCCTCATATTAGAAACAGGAGGAATTTGAGCTGTGTCACCATTCGAAATGGGAGGGTTTGGAGCTGTATTACCATTCAAATTTCCATCGGCAACAGGAGAAATAGGGTTTGGAGCTTGAGCATGACCTGAAATCAAAAACAAGGTATGGTTTAATTTTAAACCAACAGGGAGTTTACAGAAAGATCATCTTAACCCTTTATGTCATGATTTTTTAAATTTATATTTGAAGGCCATATAAAGACAACTAACATTAAATGATAAAGAAACATTTAGGTAAACACTAATTTACAAGTAGCGACAGGACACACAGGTCTCAAACTAATCAACAAAACATGTGGTACTTAAAAGTACTGTTACTACATAAAGGGTTAAGGAATACAGAATTATTATTGCATAAATAAATACAGTTATAAAAAAATGTAATAGAATGAATTACCAGATTTTAAACAGTGGAATGAATGCTATGCTTCCTGATTTACAACAGCAAGTATATGACATGATCCCATCATAGATTTTTATAACTGGTTATTTATATCTTGGATTTAGATTGATTTTCATTTGTATATATATTTGGCTAGGTGTTCAGACTATGAAAATATTGAAGATAAAAATAACTGAGTCATAGTACTCGAGTCTTTTATTTATTTATTTTGTTTAGTGTATAGTGAATATTATTTTAGTTGTTCAATTTTGACACTAATTAAAGAAGCTTAGAATTGCACTAATCATTTAAAAGTATGCAAAAAAAAAAAAAAAAAAAAAAAAAAGCAGAGACACACACACATTTGAATTTTTCATACTTTAACATCAATGAGCCAATAGAAACTTCAACTCTACATCAGGGTACTAAGTTTAAAAAGGTTAATTAACCCTATCATATGAAGAGTGTGGCTGGTCTGACTCAACTAAAAGAGGCATAATGGGCTCTAACTGCTTTTTAGAAGCAGTGAAGAAAAAGCTTGTGGAGTAGCTGCAGTTATACTGAACCTAATTAACATTTCACAAAGCATAAAATACAATATAAAGGGAAAAAAAGGCTATAGCTGACATTCTGCCACACACACATGTCTGGTTAAATACGAAGGACAAGGAAAACCTTTTCACTTTTTTTGATTAAGCTTTCTTGTTTACGCACAAGAGAACATGCAAAACAATAACATTAGTATTCTTGATCTCTAAAATGGCTGAACATACAGTTGAAAGTGCTCGATCTAATATATCGTTTGTACAGTATCTATATACATTGGATCCGGACAAATGTTCTCCACCTATTCCACCTCCATTTGACACATAAAGGTGGGGGAAAAAAAATTCCCCTGCTTGAGTTTGACCCTCAAGAGTGGGAAAAAGAACCGCCCCCCCCCCATTTTGACCACTAAAAAGGGGGAAAAAGAAAACTGTCATACAATTTTTCTTCAAAAAGACAAAAATTTTGGGATACGTGATGACGTAGATTGCGTTCATTACGCCGTCACAGGTAAACTAGTACAGCATAATTTCCAAGTATTAACTTCAGAATTAGAAAACAGAATTGATACCTGAGAACAGCTAACAAATATTATGGTTAAAAATCAATGAGTTTCTTCCCATAACAGAAAAGGAGAATAACACCAACATCTATAATCTATTGGACATATGTGACATCTATCCTTAACACCTACTCCTGTAGTTCAATACAGGAATACATTTGTGTTACTTGGTCAATTCTTCTCAGACCGTTGACTGTCAGTAATGAACCCATGACGTGGCGTGCGTAAGTCGGAATACTTCAGCACAGAAAGGAGGAAAATTAATCATGGTTGGTTTACTGCTATAGTTTTATTTCTGATTACAATCCGCCATTGTTAAATTTATCTCGGGTCTGCGCCAAGGGAGAGAGGAATGTGGTCTTGTTCTATCAGCAGAAGTATATTATGTTCCTTTTACTTTTTAATGTCTTCTGTCTAGGAAAGGACGCAGTCATTTGCCACTAGCAATGTCCGTGACTATAGACTTGAGGGAATTTGGGGTTTGAAGAGGATCTCCGCAGAACTGGCTGCTGGGACAGATGTTGCATACAGTCCTAGTATTTGGCTCTTCTAGCCATGGTGTTGTTTTTCCATATTCTGCAGACCAACGCATGAGGGCTAGCGTCAGTCCAGCCTCCAATTCCTTTTCCAGATCAGGGATCCACATTTAGAGCAGCCAGCCGCAGGTGCTCCTGGGGTGGGGCTGAAGATTAATAAACCTTGGTGTATCGGGCCAAACCAATTTATCTTCTGTGTAGGTGGTTTCATTAGCCATCCACCTCTTCCACTCGTTTCCATGTGCTCCATTAAAACATTTCTCTCTTCTCCGAACCACCCATGAATTACTGCTAACTACAGACAGAAGGGATCACTACGCTTCTAATCATTTTTCCTTTCCGGCATAACTTTAAATGCCTTCTTGCCAGGATCCTAATACCTCAATCACTTCCCAAATGACAATAACAGGTTTGGTATTCCCTAGTCCTAGGTAACTCTGGGATACCTTCTCCCACATGGAGCCTGCCCAGACTAATTCCTTCCCTATGTTCATCATCACTAAATCCAGTGTTGCCAATTCCAAAAATATTTTCGTGCTTGTTTGACTGCCAAAAAGCGCTATAAAAGAAAAGAAAAGAAAAGAAAAGAAAAAAAAAAGAAGAAATGTCCAGCACCCCCCCCCCCCCAAATGACCAAAAACATTTTGCTAATTTAGCGCTTTTTGCACTCCCAAAACAAGAAACGTACTAAATTGGCAACAGTGACTAGATCATATAGCTTTTTAAGTGAATGTGATCATCTACTTTGACTGGGTCATTGCTACATTACTAGACCTCTGTCAGTGCAGCAGAGAACTATTGTCAGGACAAATAGTGCAATCATCAAGCCCCCGGCCTCCTGCTTTGCTGCCAGAGGGCAGTTGCTTGGCTGTTCATGCATGTGACCCGGTTCAGCTAAGCCGGCACATCCTCCCAGTCAAAGAGTTGCCTCCACTAACCCTTTCGACCCCTTGAATTTGCAGCGTATCAATTCCTTTTTTAAAATATTGTCATTCAGGGTGCATGTGTGCTCTTCTCACACATGAGATTTGTTGTCAGATGCCCACCCTGTGGCTGGGTGCCTGCACACCTGTCTGACCCTGTAATGCTAACTACGAGTTTGAATCAGATCTCAGATGAGGACTCTACCAATGTTACCCTCCAGACTGCCTTCTCACCTTTTTTTATATTGAAGTCTTACATATAATCTGGAAATATAAATCGAGAGACAAGACAAGATTCAATTTTTTTTATATCTTGATTCCCAACCCTGACCTAGTTTATACTTAGTATTCAAAAAGTAACAAAACTAAGTCAGTAGTCAGTCAGGTGTATAAAAGCTATGTGCTAGGTCAGTCATATAACTAGGTAACATCTATGTTCCTTCAAATGGTTCTTCGGATGATTGAACTCCTTGTTGTTTGTGTTGTAAACACAACATTTCGGCTGATCCATTCTTGACCTTCTTTATACTTAGTTTGGAAATTGAGATGTAGGTATATGCCATATCCCTACATACACCCCCCACACACATATATATATTTCATCTACTGATTAGAACTTGAAAAAAATCAAGATACCAACTTGAAAATCAATCCAAGTATTTTTAAACATTGCTCTTTTCAGTGGGTTTTTTGTAGAAAATTGTGCAGCTTGTTCTACAGGTTCATTTTTGCCTTTAAAAATGGTGCATTTTTGTCGTTTTTTTAATTCGGGCCATTTTTTAGATCTATCTCAGGATCTAGAAAGATCCAGATTGTAACATTTTGTAGTGCATTGACATCACTTTCTTCCTTGCCCGGCAGAGCACACAAAGCTGGCTAGGTCTGGAGTAATGATTACTTAAAAATGGCTTCTTTTTCTGAAAAGAATTATGCTTTCTAGAGCTAGACTGATATCATTTTCAAACTCAACATATGAAGTTGAACCTGAGAACAAATTTCAGTGCAGTAGAAGTTCCTGTTGCGGAATGATTGCTAGTTGAAAATGGAAAAAAAGTTGGTCATCATCGCTTCGAACAAAGTAGTCTTTATTCTTGGATCCAAAGTGACGAGTAAAGATATGGAGCTAAAATTTTACAGGACTTCATTAGACCCAAAAGAACCTGCATGCAAAGTTAGAGTAAAATCGGTCGAGTGGGTGACCACTGGTCCACTTGACATGGAATGACCCTGCTGTATGATACAGCAGTGGTGGTCTTCATCCATGTATTTTCTGCATGGCCTTAACAGGTTGTCTACGGATAGCACCATACCACATCCAAACAGCATGTGGTAAGGCAAGAATTTGATCGTTTCATTTATCGAGAAGCTCATGGTGGCCAGCGCCTGAGTTAGAAATAGGTCCCAACTCTTATTCCCTTCGGGCAGCTTGGACAATATATCACCTAAGAAACAGTGAAATCATATGACCATTGCATTACCCTGGAGCAGTGTTACCAACTCAAAAAATATTTACACGCTCGTTTGACTGCACTGTCAGTATCAACCGTGACACGGTCTGAACTCTTATCTAGCATAGCATAAGCTTCCGGCCAATTGGTCAGTCAATCAGCGAAACTGGCAATGTAGACATTCGAGCGATGTGTCCTCATATACGGACCCGAGATGTCTAAACTGATTTCGGCAAAAGGGGAAAGCAGGTACATCAATATCCATGAGGGGGAGCATTTTCTCTCTTACCACTTATCGCCTGACATGTCACACCTATTCATATTAAATTGTGACTTGCTTATATAACCTAGGCGAATAATATTTTCTACTTATCAGTTCATGTTTTAGCTCTACCCAGGTGTTCAAATTTCTTATGGCAATGGCCCATCACCTTTCCTCATAGTGTCCTTAGCACATACAGCTTCAGTCTTACCTCCTCATCCCCATAAGAGAGATAATATAGCAGTCCATCTTGGATAAGTTATCTACTCACATAGGCCTCTCAGTATTAGCCCTTCTCCGGAACCTCCATCAATACATTGATTTCATTGTCAGACATTGATTTCACTGTCTTTGATAGATGACGACTTGCTGGAGGTTATCATCAGCCTTCAGTTCGTCAACTCAACTGTGCATCAATTCGGTGTGAATTGATTTGGTAGGCCTTATCATCTACCTAAGGCTTTACCACAGCAGATCCTCGATCCTATTATTCAGGATAGTAAATCAGCACAGATGTTCTCCTTACCGGACAAGTACCAAACTGTGGGCTATTTGGCAGTCTTTGGCACTCTTTTTTAATTAAAATGTTAGGGCAATTCTTTTGTTTTTGATTTCCTTCAAAATTTCCAATCTTCACAGCTGCCGTGGTTATATTTTGAGTGGTAGTTACAATTACTATATGAGGGGGGGGGGTATATTTTTCCATGGCTAAGGTCTGTGGAGAAGAAACTACTGGCTCTAAAAATTTGGATATGTTGTGACCATACCTCTTAGGAGTATTCAGTGCAAATTTAGTAATTTTATGTTCACTAGTTTTTATTATTATTGTTGTTAGGTGGGTCTATTTGGCACTTTTTGATTATTTTAATAGTTTGCTCCTACACTGTTTCTATTTCATTTTTGGAGGTTTTGTTTCAGATTATTTAACTTCAACAGCCTAAATACCGAGTACATAAATAATAAAGATTAGAATCATAACCAATCATGGTTTGCTATTAAAAGAAAATGCAATATTAATAAACAAGAACCATAAGTTCAATGATGCATCCACCATCCGTGGTAGTAGTAGAAAGAGGAAGAGGAAGATGAGGATGGTTCAAACGAAGGTCTGGACCAAGTTTCATATTAATCCAACATGATACGGCTGAGAAAATTGATATTTTAAGTAGAGTGGCCCAAAGCGAAGATATTTGGTAACAGCTTTTGTCAGCCATTTTTTATATGTAAATCTTCTTCAGATTTTTTTTTTTCATACCAATATTGGAGGACCTTAGGTAGTGATACAGTTTGATATATAAATGATAAAATTTCAGTAATAACTTTACCAGTTATTGCAAAAAGAAATTAAAAATGAGTGCCAAATAGCCCTGCGTTAGGTATTCGAATAAAGGATGAATTCTTTTAAAAATCAGTTTGTATTCCAAATTTTGTGAAAAAAATATTTTCATTGTGATTAAAAACACTCCCTTAAATTTTCATTGATTAATTTTCAATCGATCAGTCGAATCTTTTTACATTATTAAGTCAAGAACCAGGAACATAAATTCTGCTTGTTTTTGAAAAAGCTAATTTATTTTTTTAGTTTCTGTTGCCATCGGTTCAATTCTGTTCTCACGTGATGTACTGAAAGGCAGTAAGTAAAGATACATTAAAAAAATAAAAAAAATGAAACTGAAACAATCTACAATTTTTTATTCATATTTTTGTTGTGATTTAATTGGCCGATATTTTTCTACAGATGGACATAAACGTAAATTTTCTATGATTATTATTTCAAAGAGGACACAACTACTGTATTAATCTCAGTCAGCCATCTGCTTATTGACAAATACCGACTTCCGTAATAAATAATTAGCACATGTGCGCATGTTGACAGGTTCTTATCTATGGCAGTAAGTTGAAGGTGTTGGCAGATATTTGAGCCGTGTATATTTCTTTGTTAATGCCATCGGGTGGGGGTGGGGCTATCCTAGAGAAAGCTGGTAGGAACCTCCTAAAGTACCCAATTGCTCCTATGAAGCCCCTAACCTCTATTATGCAGGGTCTAGGCATTGCCCTGATCATTCCTACCTTGTCAGTATAAGGTTTCACCCCTTTTTTCGTTTCCTTATGAATAAACTGACACTTAGGAAGCTTTATCTTCAGGTCGTGCTTTCTCAGACAATCGAACATGGTCTGCCAATGCCGGAGATGTTCATTAGCAGTACCTGAGAAGACCAGTATGTCGTCCAGGTAGGACATGACAAATAACTCCAGTCCCTCTAATATTATCGACATCAATTGTTGGAAAATTCCAGATGCATTGGCTAAACTAAAGAGACCTAAAATTGGTACAGCCCCTAAAGGCAGGTTTTTCTCAGACAGCCTTCTCCAAGGCTACTTGCCAATATCCAAATCTTAGATCAAGGGTAGAAAAATAGGCAGACCTGCCTAGTAACACGAGTATGTCGTTGATTACTGGGAGTGGGTATGCCGGAGGTTAGTGATCTAGTTCAAGGCCCACATATAATCGCTGTCCCCTGTCCCGGTTTGTTCACTACTACAAAAGGGAAGCTCCAGTGACATGGGTCAATAAAAACATCTGGAACTTGTAATCTATTAATTCTATCGTAATAATCTTTGTGTTATTAATAAGAAAGATTGTAGAAAATTATCAACTAAAAAATAATTATGTAGACAATATAAACCCAGAGATAATCGCGGTTAACCATAAGAATTGAATAAAAAAATATTTCCAAATCACTGTACTGTACTTTTATGAAATTTATGGTTTTTCGTTAATTAACTGTATATTTTTGTTTTCCCCCTTTGCATTACATTTGCAATTTGGGAATGGTAAAGTGTTTGTTCATCACCCCCCTTTGGGGGAATACTGCCAATTTAAGTTTTTCTTACCAGATGTCACTTCCCCCTGAGGGGGCAGTCTTCTCTAAATGTCCCCTCTGACCACACATCCATCGTGTGGGACCATCAACACCGGAGGGTGGGGGGGGGGTGCTTCAGCACAACTCTCCTCCCCATCATTGGGCCATCCGACCAGACACAACCAGTTGGCTCTTTTTTTACTTGGTTAAACGCCTCAGCATTTCCCGTACAAATTGGTTGTGGATAGTGTCTGTATAATACTTGGCTAACTGAGATTGAACACCTGGTACAAGCTTCGCCATTGCTGTATAATTAGCACATAATGAGTGGCTGCACATAAGGGACCAACATTCATTTTTTTTAAAGTAGATATTTTCGTTCTTTAGAGCTACAATGCTCAGTCTTTTTATTTTGAAGCTTGAACACTATGAATCAGTGTTCAAGCTTCAAATTTATTAAAAAATGCATTGTAGCTATAAAAATAACAAAAATATCAACTTTTTTAAAATGGTACATTGTGCACTTATGCGCTACCACAAACATGCACTTTAACTAACCCATCCTAACGTAGTCTCAGATTCCAAATTACAATGCGGTTTCAGTCAAATGCCAAAGTGTGCCAGAGAGAAAACAAACGCACAGAGACCAAAAGAGGACAGACAATTCAATAAAAACGATGGGTCTAGCATAATGGTCATCCTTTCCTCAGTCTGTTTCTTTCCTTATCACCTTCTGCATGAGTTTGCTAAGGTAACAAGTGCTAATTTTTGGTCAATTGTGCTGATTTGGTTATTTTCGTCTTCTCTCCGTTCGAGTCAATATCCTATGGTTGCTGCTAGTTTGTGAGCACTTTTTGAAAAACATTTTTTGGGAAGGTGTTCAAAGTTACTTTGGTCGTTTTTGTGAAAAAAGTGATTGTTCTTAAAATGTGGGTATGTTGTATTGGGTTTGGGTTGATTCTGGTCTAAACAGCACCAGTTGTGACATATTGTGTGACACCTCCCAATACAGCTACCTGTACAACAAAAACGAATACATTGTGTTGTGGAGAGTTACTTAGTTCTTCTTATAGTGTTGACTGTCAATAATGAACCCATGACGTAGTGTGCGTAAATCAGAAGAAAGGAGGAAAATTAATCAGGGTTGGTTTACTGCTATAGTTTTATTTCTCCGATTACAATTCACCATTGTTAAATTTAGCTCAGGTCAGCGCCAAGGGAGAGAGGAATGTGGTCTTGTTCTATTAACAGAAGTATATTATGTTCCTTTTACTTTTTAATGTCCTCTGTCTAGAAAAGGACACAGTCATTTGCACCAGCTTCAATTGTCACTAGCAATGTGAAACTCTCTTGACCGGCTTCAATAACTGACTGATTCACAAAATGGGTCTGCTTATATGGAGGTTCAAGACAAAGGAAATAGTTGGAACCCAGTGACAAATGTCAGACATCGTAACACATACCGAGATCAGCAACAGTAGACGTTTTAATTCTGACATGCTATTTGTGTTTACCTTTTTGCTTTCGATTTGGGAACCTTGAGTTGGAAGAAGACTTTTTAAAAACTGACCATTTTTTTTTTTTTTTTTCTCAGACATCATTTGTGCTCAACTATTTGCTTTTAGATATTTTTTTTTAGTCATAAAAAGGGTCATTAACATTCAAATAGTTCTTTAGACGAAAGGAAGAAACAGACCACCCCCTCAAAGTCAGACTTGAGGAACACAAAAAAAAAGTCATAATCAAGGGCGAGATAGAGAAATCTGCAATGGCTGACCGCATCTAGAGAGAGAAAAGTGACTACTTTCCTCTCAGGAAAGAAGTCCAGATTTTTGACAGAGAACACTGTTGGAAGCAGAGAAAAAAAGTGGCAGCTCATATCAACTAAATGTATTAGTCAGACAAGTGCAGAGTTCAACCTGATGTGGCTTCTGTTGCTCAACAGGCCGAAACCCAACAAGACATGGACAAAGAAACACCCGAATCCTACATTTGAAATTAAAAAACTTCTAAAAAATTTAAAAATTTTAAAAAAACAACTATCACACTCGGATATTACACCTGAAGAATGGATCAGCCGAAACGTGTTAACAGTACAAACAACAAGGAGGAGATCAATCGTCTGTAGAACTATTTGAATATTTGCTTTTAATTTAGATCCCTGAATCGGAAGAGAAAATTTTGTTCTTTTACAAACTAACCCACTACTGGCTTGTAAAATCATAACTAGAGTGGGTACTTATGTTGTGATATAGTGCCACTGGAGGTCATTTTCAAGCTTAACACCTGGGCTGAAGTGGAAGTCACCATGGTGACCACAGGAAAAATGTATATGCCTGGGTGTGCGAAAACAGGACAAGACACCAAAGAACTGGTGTCGAAAACTGAAAATAACACAAGCATGGGTGTTCGAGCCCCCTAAAAGAAGACACGGGTCGCCCGCTCAGAGGCAGAGAGACATACCACCCAGGCCTGGAGAGACAAGGCCAGTTCCTCTGTTGGGAACAGGCTGTCGGCTCCCGTTACCTCTCCCACTCTTCACCACAACACAATGTATCTTATTTTTTTTTTTTTTTTTTTTTTACAAACGTGTTTCGAGTCTTCCTTTTTCTCAACGTTCAGGATTTTCTTCCTGCAGACCAAGATGGCTATACAACATAGGTCGATTTGGTGCAAGTCAGACCGATTCAGCAGGAGCTTAGTATGAAAAAATGAGGTTGGAAAAAAAAAGAAAATCCACTAGACGATTACGATGCCAACAGAACCAACCACATAAAAAAAATTTTTTTTAAATAAAAATTTAAAAATATGCCACGGACACACAACAAAAGGGTAAAGTAAGAAACAACGAATCTCTAGACGATCCACGTTCCAGACAAATTATTTTTTTCAGTTACGGTATATTTTGAAGACTTTTTGTTTTATGCCCGTCGATTGATATAAAGAAAAATGAATGAGAAAGAATTGAAAAAGAGAACAAAAAAATTTTTTTTGAAATAATGAAGTAAAAAAAATTTGAATTTACTCGTAGCAACGCTCTATGAATCTACACTGTAGGAAACCTGTTATTGCAAAATCTACTGTCAAAGGTTAAATTTCACATCCAGAATATTGTTGAATTTTGAATTGTCAGGCAGTGTCAAACAGACAAAGTATAGCTGCTGCTTTCTCTTTTAAACGCTGTAAATTGCATCTATCTCATATTTTTACACTTCACCTCAAAAAAGGTGATGTGGCTCTGGAAATACCGAGTTCGATTTTCGATTTCCATTTTTCTACATAGTGCCTTGAAATTTAATAGGGAGAGTTTACTAATTATAGAAATGTTGAAAACAAAAAGGTTAAAGTTAAAATTAAATATAGAAAGATGATGAACATTCTTTTCTGTTATATTATTCAGACTTTCTCGCATTAAACACCGGATTTTTATAACAAATAATTTAACCTTGTAGCGATGAGGTTTTTACCATTTTATTATCAGCGGAAGAGATCCCTAAGAGAAAAAGAGCAAGGTCTACAGATTGTTTTGTATTAATTGATGGAAAATGTGTTTTTTTTTGGTTGTCTGACCGTGATTTGATGGAAAAATCATGGCCCAAGCTCAATGGTGTTTTTGGCTTTTTAAAATGACAGTTATAATTGTCCTTTTGTACAGTAAAATATTGTAGGAAGTACAATTTTTGCTGATGAATGTATAAAACTGATACAGGCTTCTGGGAATTCTGAATTTTATGTATAAATAGGAGAACATGAGATGATATATAATTTTTTTTTAGACTTAGCTGAAAGCAAATTAAATTAAGTTAATAGATTATAAATACAAGACAGCTGATGCAAATATAGATTTCAGATTTTAATATGAAAGAAGAAGTAGTCTCCGTCCTTAAATTGAAAAAAAGAAAAGAAAAAGAATTGATTTATCACATAGAGTTAAAACGTAAATTTGTACTTTTTGTGTGTGTGTGTGTGAAACATATGTATATTCGAAGCTGTATATGCCTTTGGTGTGTGTGCATAGGAATGTCAGATTGTTATGAAATTGGACGTCAATGATAGTAAACAAGAATTATATAGTGAAGGAATTTTGCGACGTAATTGACCTGAGAGGTCACTTGTCTAGAGCAACGCAGTATTAGAAGAGAATTTTCCTTTTTATGAATGAAGTTAAACAAAATTACTATATTGTTAATCTGGTTTTGCAATGCAGTTTGCCCGTAGCGCTCAAGTTTACACATTCAAGGGTCCAAATATGTTTTATTCTGGTATTAGGTTAACACCTTATTCAAGTACAGGTCCATGAAGGCAAGTTTCCCTTTTTAGCGTGAAGAAATGGGAAATTGATTTAAGTTTATCTTAATTAGATATAATTTTTGAGGGGTATTTTAAGGAGCCTGAAAAAAAAAAAAAAAAAACACGACAAAATTCGTTTGGGGTCCAGGATGTCTTTTAGGCAGAAACCTTAATGTAAAGAAAAATTTTTCTGTGTGAAAAAAATGACCCAGGCTCTGGATATGGGAGTTAATTGAGCGCTAGGTGGGAATTTTGCAGTTTGCATTTCAGAGGCGTGGGCAGTGAAATGTACTAGACCGAGAAGTATTGAAAAAAATTTTTTAAATCTTATAAATGAGAGTTTCTAAATTCAAGGTGATTTAAAAATATATAGATATATACATATCGGAGCTATATGTGAATATTGAAAGATGGTATGAGATAAGTTTAATTAAAATACAATTGTAGAAACCGATGTTAAGAGAAATAAAATCAAATCCTGAGAAAATTAAATTATTAAAGTAATGAAATTTGGAAAATAGTGAGTGATGTGTGTTTTTTTGCGGCAGGGGCAAGTTTGTTTTCTGTGCTAATATTTTTAGTCAACTACTGGGAGCGCAATCCCGCCTATGAATTAAAATCATGCGCCGACACAGAAGGCAAATGAAGTTCGAGAGAGCCCAAATATGTGGGGAGCGAATTCAGTCACTTGTAGATTCTAGTATGAACTACCTGTCGGTGGACATAAAATGTTATTTGGTGTTGAGGCTAGGAGAGCCAAAAAAGAATAACATTGAATTTTAAAGGAAAGCAATGAGGATATGGATCATGAAAGAAAATCTAGGAGTTTTTTTTTTAGCATGGGCACAGAGAAGGGTCTTGCACTTTGT
>VCCN01005028.1:1550608-1567488 GCA_006491835.1 Architeuthis dux | reverse complement strand
GTGTGCGAAAACAGGACAAGACACCAAAGAAGTGTGGGTACTGGAGCTCCATAAAAGACAGGCCGACCGCTCAGAGGCAGAGACACACCACACAGGCCTGGGAAGACAAGGCCAGTTCCCCTGTTGAGAACAGGCTGTCGGCTCTCATACCACTCTCCCACATGACACAATGTATCTTACAAAATATAAACATGTCTTCATATTTTTATAAATGAGTTTCGATTCTTCCTTTTTCTCCACTTTCAGCATTTTCCTCCTGCCAACCAAGAAGGGTATACAACACTTAATAAAAAGGTCAAATTGTTGGATATTCAGCACATCTGGTGTTGCTGGTATAGTTTTAAGAAAGGCCCAATTAGAAAAAAAAATGAACAATGAATGGATATTTTGTCTGAAATAAGCCAAAGTTCAGAAGTGCTCATCATTTCTGGTCAATTGAAGATATTTGTTTTTAAGAGAAGAAAAAAGTCACTGGAAAACTTTAGGTGAACTATACTGAAAGCAAGAGACTGGCAAATTACTTAATTCAAGTTCAGAATCAAGGCTTGAACCCCCAAAGTGTATGTAAAGAGTAGCAATCATTTAAAAAAAATAATGATTATGACACTCAGTTTAAATAATGACTGCTTAATCAAAATTGACCAAAATTATAGAGAGAGAGACAGCAAGAAATTATGCACACACTTTTAGAGTTTGCTATGGATATAGAAACAGACAAAAGAAAACATCCACATGTTGGTCAAAGCAATATTTGATCTTGTGGTTTAAGGTCATAACTGCAGGTGTTATTCCCCTATGGTTATGAACACTAAGATAAAGTATAAATTAATCAATGTTGAAATAAATGGCCATAAATAAATCAGAAATTATCTTAAAAGCTAGAAAGGTATAATACGGTCAGTATATTTTTCAATTCAGTGCAGTGTTTTCTCTAATATAGAAACTGGATTTTGGCAGATATTCTGTCGAATTAAATGTACTTAAACTGTGAAATACTTGTTTAACTCTTAAATTCATATGAAAAAATTTGAATGTTATAAAGGGGAATAATTACCAATTAAAGTTACCTCCATTCCACCTTAAGTTTTTTTTTCATAGAAGAGTTCCACTGTCAATTAGGAGTGGTATCAAGCGGTTCATGAAATTAAGAGTTGATAAATACTTTTTGAAACTATACTTTTCGTGGGTTAAAATAAAGGAATCAATCTCAAGCCTGGGGGTAATGATATGCTTTTTAATGAATGTTAGAAATTAAGTGTCTTTAGTCTATATAATGAAAAAAGTTTCAATCAAATAAAAATTAATGAAAAATATTCAGCTAAAACTGAAACATTTTCAATTTAACAGAAATGAACAGTCTGTAAAATCGCCCATAGGCGGTTATATTAGATGTGTGTGTGTGTGTGTGTGTGTGTAAGTACACTTTAGTAAAAAAAGTTGCACAACTTGAATACACATAATAATTAAGACATCAAGTCTGAAATATCTGTCAATTCGTTGTATAAACAAAAAGTCGGTTCAAAGAAATTAATTTGCTCGATACTTCTTCACTATTGCTGAATGCGTTTGAAACCAAACAAGTTATATTATTTTTTGTGTACTATATATATATTTTTATTTTTTTTCGGCCTTTGTAAGAAAACACTGTCCAAAGAAGTACCAAATATGATTAAAACAAATTACTGATTGATAGTGAAATGAATAAAAAAAACATGAGTCGTAACTTCTTTTATTGTGCTCAATTTAGCAGTTGTGATGGCCTTTGAATAATGGCCCTGGGTTATTATTTGGTCTTTATTTTTTCCACCAAAATTTGGCTGTTTTTCCATTTTAACGCCCTGGGCGATCTTACAGTAGATCCTGGTGTCGAATGAAGAGAGAGAAATAAAGATCTTAAATCACAAACACAAATAAAGAGAAAACTGAATAATTTATCTTACGAAAACAAAGTAATTTTTTTAACATTAGGGGATGAGTCAAACAACTGCACACTTAAACAAAAGGAAGTAATAAACTGATTACTTAAAATACGTACTTACCTAATTACTGTGAAGTTAATTTACTTTAAAAAATTAAACTGAGACCATGTGTACAGCAAGATTTGGAAACACAGCGATACCTTGAATAGTGCTGGTTTTGATGTAGTATGGTATTGCTGTACAAATTAATGTAACTAAGTATAAGCTGAGAAAAAACCTTAAATTATGATAAGACCTTGAACAGTGCGGTTTTGAACAGTACAGGAAAAACTTTGGAACAAATTTACAACACTAATCATGGTATACCTACACTACAAACAAAATACAAATTTTGGAACTGCCACCAGTTGTTCATCAATTTGGTCTACATTTTTAGTGTAGGTCTTTAAGGGAATAAAAAAAAAATATGATTCCGCTGCAGTTCTGTTTGGTATAAAATTTGAATAAGTATCTAAAATATAGAAAGCTGATATAGGGTCATTCCATGTCAAGTGGACCCCACTCAACCATCTCAGATTTTGCACTAACTTTGCTCACATGTTCAGTTGGGTTTGAAATGGAGTCCAGTAAAATTTTGCTTAATATCTTTACTCGTTCAGTCATCATTGATCCAAGAACAAGGACAACTTTATTTGAAGCGACGACGACCAAATTCTTTTCCCCCCCATTTTCAACTAGCAACCATTCCACAACAGGATATCTCTACTGCACTGAAAGTTTGTTCTCATGTTCAACTTCAGATGTAGATTTTGAAAATGTTATCAGCCGTTTTTTCAGAAAATGATGTCAAAGTGGGCTCCAAATTTCATTGGTATTTCCGAGAAGCCATTTTTAAGTAATCATTACTCAGGACCTAGCCAACTTTGTGTGCTCTGTAATCTGGATCTTTCTAGCTTTTCTAGATCCTGAGATATAAGGTCTCAAATATGGCCCAAATTAAAAAACGACAAAAATGCACCATTTTTAAAGGCAAAAATGTACCTGTACGTACGACTTCATGTGCTGGAGTCGGCTAAAGGATCATTCTGCAACTGTGTTAGTTATTGGTAGGATTTTAAATTTTAAAGGTTTCTGAGGAAGTGGCAGTGGAGTAGCAAGGGTTCTCAGTTTCTGGGGGTAAAGATAATTTTGGCGTTCCCACCCTTAAAATGTTTTGATTATTTAGTTGTGACTTTTCTTCTTATGTTTTTTTAAGTAGCTCAGGGTAACGCTACATTGTGACTTTTCTTAGGATTCTTTTTTGGAATATATTGTAGACTTTGCGCTTGCCTATTGTAAAATGAAGGTACGACTTCATGTGCTTGAGCCGGCTAAAGGATCATTCTGCAACTGTGTTAGTTATTGGTAGGGTCAGAAAAATGTGATACAATATGGACAGGTTAAGATAAATGGAGCAGATGTCATTGGTGATCACGAATTTAAGTACATTGTTAATTTGCTAGTGCTCATTATCTCTTTGAATGAAAGCTCCTGTATTATTTCAGTTTGACTTTGGATGACATGAGTATGCATCTGCTAAAAATTCTAATTTGTTCACATTATCTGTGTTGTCAAAATGCTTTGGATCTAAAGCACTAAATTTGGAAGCCACATTTTTAAAATGCTCAAATTTTTTACCTGTGCTTTTTATAATAGAATCTAAGGACACTAAGAAGGATTCAAGTATGAATTTTGAAGAAAATTAGTTAATTTAATGATTATTTTACTTGATTTTGGAAAAATATTAGTTACTTTTTACTGAAAATATAGTGAAAAAATACATTCCTTTACAGTAGGTGTAGGTTTGTCTGTCAACACAGTTTAAAGGAATGAAAAAGTACCAAAGATGTTATTGAAATCTGATGATTAGTTAATTTTTTAATTTTAAATCTGGGCATGTTTTCACCTTAATATTTTCTAATGCAAATTACATTACACCGTTTTGCAGTGTAAACAACTTTTCACACACCCCAATATCTCTGGATGGTTTATATTGTAGAAACAAATAATTTTTAAACCAGAATTCTTTACAATCGTTCTTCTTACTAATGATGCAAAGATTATCACGAAAGAATTGGCAATCGTTGATATTAGTATCCTGAACACAACGATACCTCAAATGTGGCCCATTTCGCATTATGGAAGTGCATACAGAATATTTACTTTGATTATACATAATTTGTATTGATTTTTAGTTCAATAGATGAATAAATAAAAGAAAAATTGATTTTAAATGGGAATTTTTCCAGTTCGATACCAGCAAAGTATCTGACAGAACTTACAAAATATTTTTAAAGTGTTTACCTTCCCTACCAGGCCCCAGCTATTGTGATCGCCCACACTTCACATCATGGAATTTTCTTATTTTGGATGTTTCTATTGTTTAATTCATTTCCCCAATTTAAATGGAAAGTAGTCTCAAACACATGACAGGCACTTGGCGTCCCGGCCAACTGCTCACATTGCCAGTTTTTAGGCCAAAGGAATTTGCATCTTTAAAAAAATAATTTTTAGATTTAAAATTGATTATATACAAGTTGTTAAAAGGACGGTTGCATCCTTTTTGAAACACCCTGTATGTTTGTCAATAAGCATATTGATGTATATTGCTTTAAGTTTGCTTGTCCATCATTATTTAGGCAGTTTTTGTTTTACTTGCATTAAATTCAAATTCTTACAGAGTTCATAAAATTATAATCATTAAAAAGAAAAACCTTTAACTATGCTAAAGTAAAAAATGACAGGATTATTTACGTATGGATCGGCACTTCTGGCTAGGATCAGAGTGTAATATCTGTGCGCTCTGCCTGGGATGAAAGTGTCACTCTCTGGCCTTTTCTGCCTCAGATAGGAGCATAGTCAATGTACTCTCTAATTTTTTTTTTAAGTCGATGTGCACACAAATCTTATGTTATGCAAATTTTTGCCAGTATTTCAGGCCAGATGAATTTTTGCGACTGCTCCTTGCTACGCCACTGGGAAGAGGATCTTATTCAGGATAGCACAAATCATCCACCACCACCCCCAACAGAAATCAAATTAAACTATGTCACATACCCCTGCCCCTCAATATAAAACATTAGTTCAAATAAGTCATTCACTCAATTAACAGTCAAATCTTTGCTTATTTGCACTTCTTTCGTAACCTGCAATCTGGGATTTTCCACTGCCGACGAAAAGAAAAGATAAATAGTAAAATATGATGGTTGCTTCTAGCACAAAGCGATGATGCTTGAGCGACAAGAAAAAGAAAGCGTAAAAAACTGGGATCAAGACCCTACAAATTGTTGAATCGAAAAGGCACACATTTTGCCTCAACAAAATGAAGAGTTTCTAATCTTGAAGCATCTCGCAGTGCTATTTTAAAAGATTTATGATTTTTTTAATACAATTAACACTTTTTTTTAAAAAGTTCTTAGCTCTAGTCTTCATTTTTTTTTTTACTTTCTCCCCCAAAACAAATTTAATACATTTGATTTCAATAATTTTGGCAAATAATACTTAAATAAGTATTATTTGCCAAAATTATTGAAAGCAAATGTATTAAATTACTAGAAATTCTCAACCAAGGAAAAACAAAAACAAACTTGTATAAAAATAATTTTATCCTCAAGATCTTTGTCATCAGTAAGAAAGATTGGAGAGAAATCTGATATAAACTTGATGTGAGTGAATTATAGAACCAGAGATTTTTCAGAAAATTGACAGCATGAAAAGTTGTTTATCATATTTTGCATTAGAAAATTTTCCAAATTTTCATTTTTATTTTTTTTACTTATTATTGATCTTAATAAAACATGGATTAATACCTTTCAAAAATCATTTGCTAAAAAACTGATATTCATTTTACTTTCACCATAGAGTCTGAACAGGTACACTGCAACTATAGAAACATCACAGCTACCTTTGAACTGTACTAATAAAATGTTCTTTTCATTGTTTTTTTTTTTAGAAAAAAAAAAAAAAGTATGAATTTGTTGTTTCAGATTAGCCGACTGATGATGAAACTATTTTTCATCAAATCATCTTTATCTAACAATTAATTTATTTTTGGCACAATATATAACTGGAGTGTATATTTATTTTATAATTTTTAATTAGCCATCATCAAATATGTCATAATGATCGATTTATTGCTAATTAAAGTAAACAGACTTTATTACAGTCCAAGTCTACATTATAATTAATGTAAATTTGTTTCTTTTTTTGGGTGTTTTTAATTTCAAGCAAAACCAAGAAAGAAAAAAGAAAAATATTTTTTTTAAATTTTAATTACGTTTTTAAAATAGGATGTCGATTTCCCCGAAATATTTTGGGGATTCTTACTGACAGACGTTTGTCAGAGAGCGCATACCTCTGCCATGGCAATTGTCACTGAAAACTGAATGAAAATCACTTCATATATAGCTGCGATGCAGGGAAGTTAAGTGAAAAAAATATATTGCTGGATCCGCCCCCAAATTATATCAATTATTCGGAAATCAAGGAGTCGAACCATATTATCAAAAACATCTAGAATCCAGATTGGCTGAATCGTATTTTAGCATCCCAAATTATTGGGGAGTGGAACCAGTGAACCCCTTTTTAAATCCTATGCGAATGAATTTATTGGAGAGAGAACCAATGTAGGAACAGAAATCTACAGTGATCAACTCCAGGATGTCCAATTCTTCCTTCTAGCTTAACCCATGACCCACAAAATGACATTTAGAATTCGTTGAAAAGCTTTTGGAGATAGTGTGAACAATCAGGAGTGATTACATGTAGGGGGGGGGGTAGCTTTTCTTTTTTTTATGGACTGTTTCCTGATCCGCCCCCCAAATCCAATCAATTCTTCTGTAGCTCATTGCCCATCCTGCAAATTTTCGTTGAAATTTATTGAGAACTTTTGGGGATATTGTGTGGACAAACAGACAGACACGAGCGAACGTAGTCTATCAACTTCGTTGTCAGATGTAAAAAAAAAAAAATTTTAAATTTAGAGTATAAATAATTTTTTTTAAGTCGCAACAGATTTATGTTGATCTTGTTTCCCCCCTGAATTTAAAAACAAACGAATCCTTTCTTTTCCGGAATTCATAGAAACAAACCAATACACACACGATCTCTTTAGTCTTTGAAAATTGTTTTGGTAGGCGTACACTTGCAAAGCGAGTGAAAAACTGATTGTTTCTGCGCACAGAAAAGTTTTTAATATGCGTTACAAAGGAGGGGAGAAGAAAAACATTGACTTAAAAAAAAAAAAAAGAAAGAAAAAAAAAAAGAAAGAAGTCTTTTTTCGAATAACTAGGACGAAATTTTAAATGTTCGTTTCAGTATCATCACTGTTGAAGGCGTGAGAAATACAAGAAAGGAAGTAACCCAACCCTTTCTAAGAAAGCTGTCTGAATTTATTATTTATTTTTTTTATGCGAGGTTATGTCAAATCTCATAACTTTGAAAAACCGAACTTAAAGATTATGAAAATTCATTCCATAGGAGCAAAATAATTCGATAAATGAATTTCAAAAATATTATGAAAAAACTTTTTGGGTTAGTCATGTGATTGTGAAAATTTGGGGCAACTGCAAGCACAACAAGGGTAACATGACATTTAAACAAACTTTGTAACAGAACAGGTTTTAAGGCGGATATGGCGCAACAATAAAATAATTTGTATTTTATTTTTAGAGAAACATCTCTTTTCGACAAACGAAGGCGTCAGCACAATATTCAAGTTTAGAAAACTGAATAATTTGAGGGTTTTTTCGTAAAAAGAAAAAAAAAAAAAAACAAAACCGCAACACGAGGCGTCAGTTTAAAATCCCGGTGAAAAAGCGAGCAACATTAGAATCATGTAAGATATTTGATAAGAAAGGGAGATTTCGTTTAATGCAATATATTTCAATAATAGAAAGAATCTAAGCCTTGTATTTGGGAATAAACAGATTAAATTTCTAAGAGTAAATGTGAAAAATTGATACAAATTCACTATTAAACTGGGATGAAGAGATGAGCACGTTGTGCAGCACATGTGTTGTGAACGAAAGTTATGAAATCGAATCTGCCCCAAGAAGTCTAAGAAACAATCAAAATAGAAAGTTTCATTAAAAAATATATATAATTTTAGCAAAGTTAGACGTAGTTACCTAGAGTGATTTTGAATTAGAGAGAATTTTTTTAAGTCTATCATCATCAAAACTTTATTTTTCCTGGAAAGTAGAAATATAAATATTAAACTTCGTTTTCATTACAGAAGCTAAACAAACAGACTTTGAAAACTTTACTTTTTAGGGTGACTTATTCGTGTGAAGATAAGAAAATAACATCGTCATCATTTATGGGAATAACGAGGGTGAATAACCAAGTTTTAGTTTGTTCTGTAGCTATTTGTTCAAAGTTTTTCTTCAAGCAGTTTAAAACTTTTCAATGAAAACGAGAAATTCCGGAGAAAATGAAGGCTTCCACAGAAAATATGAAACGAGAGAAGCTTTTGAATGAGATTTTTCAACCCACAGTTTTTATTTTATTTTTTGACTACTTTTAAAAACAAATAAATTGAATCAAAAAGGGAATTGTGTTAACGGGGGGGGGGGAATTAAAACGAAAATTATTTGGAGTAAATTATCCTAAATAAAGTTCTCAAACAATGAGATAAACTAGAGAAAAAACAAAAATACAAAACAAAAAACATTATATTTTCTTACCTGTGCCCGTTAGGTATGTTGTTAACAACAACAGCGATATTGTAAGAACTGCAGAGTTGGCCATAGTTATTTGTATTTTGTTGTCTCAGTTTGTTTCTAAAGAGTAAAAATGTATGTTTGCAAGTTCAATGTAATAACAGACACCTCTCACTGAATACTGAAAGAACAAACTCTTTCGTGGAAGCTTTTAAAACTTTCACCAAAATAGAAACGGCGTGGCTTGTCGTGACGTCTCTAAGTTGGAGTTTCGTCGAGCAAGAGAAAATTGTTGAAGGGAAATGTTGATTCTAGTGTGGTTTCCCCGAAAAAAGATCTTTGTCCAAAGGTAAAGCAACTCTGTCGGGTAGAAAAAACGATAACAGTTTGTTAAAGTCGAATGTTATGTTTGATACCACGTTATACCAACGGCTACTGCTTTCTGACTGTGATGTATTCTGCGTTGTATTTCGATTGAGGAAGGTCAAAGGTTGCGAGGCAGAAAAACGCGGCGACATCTACTAAGGGGAAATAATTCATACATACCCGAGTTTTTTCTTGGGAGGGGGAGGGGTCTCACGAATTCAAGGTATCTTGAAAAACTTGTTAATACTATTAATAATTTTGGTAGCAGCTGTAAATAAAAAAAATAACTTAAAATAATTAATGTAATTCGTTAAAAAAATTTAAATTGTCTTACCTTGTTTTATATTACAAATACACCTTATTTAAAAATTTTGAAAACATTTTTTTACAAATGAAAAAAATTCTATAAATATACAAAATTTAATGATATATTAATGATCAAAGTGGTAAGGACTCAGTCTTGCCTATCTTCTCAAAGCAGTTAAAATCAAATCTTTCAGTAACAAATTCTTATGGTGAAAGGATTATTACAAGATTGTATGGGTCACGAATGAAACTATCTAAGAGTAAGATAGATAAAGCAATGACCAGCCTTCTCCCATTCCCCCCCAAAACGGCCTTGTGCCAAATTTTTTGTATTAAAACAAAACAATAAAGAAAAAGATCAGAGCTTTAAGACATGAAAAAAAGGTTTACCTTCACTTTTGACCCTTTAAAAAGATTGTGAAAAAAAAGTCTCCCTTCACTTTTGAATCCTTTTAAGGGGGGGGAAGTCTCCCTTCACTTTTGACCCCTTAAAGGTGGGGAGTTTCCCTTCACTTTTGAGCCCTTTAGGAGGAAAAAGTTTCTATTCATTTTTGACCCCTTAATGGGAAAAAAATATCTCTTTCATATTTGACCCCTTAAAGGGAGGAATAGCTTCTCTACTTTTTGACCAATTAAAGGCAGAAAGTTTCCCTTCACTTTTGACCTCTTAATAGTGAAAAAGTTTCCCATCATTTCTAACTCCTTAAAGGGGGGAAAGATTTCCTTTCATTTTGACCTCTAAAAGGGGGAAAAAAGTTTTCCATCACCTTGACTGCTTAAAGAATTATACATAATTATAAAATAAGAAGATATGTATGTGTTATATTGAACAGGAAGTAAGGGTCCAGTTTAGCATTATAGTTACATTGTAAATAGAATCCTCCCTTTAAAACCTATAAAAACAATTAAAAAACAATTTCTCCTTTTGAGGATGCATGCCAAGGTGGTTTCTGTAGCGTGACAGACAAACAGACAGACACATGGTGTGATACCTCTCATTAATATATATAGATTCACAAAAATACATTCAAACTGACTAACAAACACCTTGAAAATCAATCAAGTGAATTATACATAAACAGTCTTCAGGAGTCGCTATTAAACAGAATATAACACAATAAATCAACTGAATGAAAATACATGAAAATATAACAAACCACTTTGTTTGGTTTGTTGATTATGAAAAAGCATTTGACTCAGTCAGAGGTAGCCCATGGGACCTGCAGACCCCACAACTGCGGGGCCGCTGGAGCTCTGGGGGCACAATATATCTGAGAGACACTGAGAAAATCTTTTTTTTAAATCTAAAAAATAATGTAAAAATCTAAAAAATAATATTAAAAACATTTGCGGGGGCACAGTCGAACCTAGTATCACCACTGGCCTCGGCAGAACACAGCAGTCTCCATTCAAAATTTATACAAAAATGGCACTGCAATAATTAGACTCCATGAAGATACAAAAAAGATAAAGATTAGAAAAGGAGTGAGACAAGGGGATACAATATCACCTAAACTATTTACAGTGAGCCTTGAAAGCACCTTTCAGAAAACTGACTGGGAAAAATGGAAGTAAACATAGTCAGAGAATATTTGAACCATTTAAGATTGGCTGATGACGTTGCAATTACATCAGAAACATCAAATGAGTTTCAAAACATGTTGAGTAGATCTAAATAGGGAAAGTAAAAAAATAAGGTTAAAGATGGACAGAACAAAAACAAAAGTGATGTTCAACAATAAAGTCTCGAAAAAGACCATGAGAATAGAAGTTGAAGATTTAGAAGAGGTTAAGGAATACATTTACTTAGGTCAGGTAATAAATTTAGAAAAAGACCATGAAAGCGAAATAAAACAACATATAACGATTGGTTGGAAAGCATTTGTTATAAATGGAGACATATTGAAAAGCACCTTGCCAATATGCTTAAAACGTAAAGTGTACAATGAATGCATAATACCAGCTATGACATACGGATGTGAAACATGGAAACTAACTAAACAACCTAAAACCAAATCAGAATTGCACAGAGAGCTATGGAAATAGTGATACTAGGGCAGCCATGGGCAAACTGCAGCCCACGGGCCACATGCGGCCCTTTTGACTTTCTGAATGGCATGCTTAATTCCACGAAGAAAATAACGTTTTGTTATAATTTCATCTAAGAAAAAGGGAACCTTTTTTGAAGAAATGAGAAAATTCCAGGATAAGTGGACAAATGATAACTTCTTTGTTGAAGTAATAAAACAGACCAATGTGTCTAATATGTTCTGAATCCCATTTAAAGAATTTAACGTTAAGCGTCATTACACAATTAAACATTCCGGGTATGATAAATTTAAAGGAGATATCAAAAAGCTTAAAATTGAAACACTAAAGAAACAGATCGGTAGCCTAAATATGCTTTTTTTCTAAATGGCAAACAGAGCTCAGAGAAATGGTGCATGCAAGCTATGTTGTTAGCGGAAAAGTTCATAACATTCTAAAAAATATTCTGACAGTGAATTTGTGAATTTGTGGCCCAGTTTATGATTAGCAATATCTCATGCGACCTGCTGCTCGAAAAAGGTTGCCCATGCCTGTACTAGGGATAACTCTAAGAGATATAAATAGATCAACACGGTTCCAAATAATTAAGCGACAAAAATGGAGATGGGCTGGACACTTAGCAAGGAGGAAGGACAACAGATGGAGCAAAAGGTTAACCGACTGGTGCCCATGGGACAGCAAATGCAGTAGGAAAAGACTAGACAAAAGATGGAGGGATGCGATAGAAAGGTATGCCGGTAAGACATGGCAGAGGTTAGTGCAATCATGATTGTCATGGAAAGAAATGGGAAAGGCCTTTGTTCAGCAACAGACTTATAATGGCTGGCTGGCTGCCAGCCTGCCTGACAATAACAATGACAATGTTGCATATAGGAAGACAAATATTCCTTCAACAGAAAAGCCCATGACATCACTACTTATAAACATTTATTTTTTAATATAAATAATAGGTTTGCATCCCTTTGTACAAAAAGCAATTGAAAATTTGCAAAGTAGAGCAAATAATCCTTAAAATAGACAACAAATATGTCATCTGATTGTTAATCTTTAATCACTGCTACTCATAACACTGGTTTATTGCTGGGTTTAGGTTATTCAGTATTCAGACATTTATATGTATCTATGTATCCGGATTTCGCCCAGCCCTAACCATTCATAGTAGAAATTTGAAATTTTGCACACACTCCCCTCAATGAATAGGGAAAATGTTTTTTTGTTTTTTGAAAATTCCCCCCCTAAATAGGTTTTTAGAGGGTGGTTCAATATTCAGTGTAAGTTTATGCTAAATTGGTCACTAGTTTATGCCTGCTTGTTTTTTTTTGGAAATTCAGACATTTTTTAGTGATCACATCTCAATAAAAGGCAAGAGAAGTAACTTATTCATTGATCACCGCTTTTTCCAATTTTTTAATTGATCACCCCCAACACAACATATATGGGTGATGGTGATTCGTAATTTCCCTTGGAATGCTAGTTTTTTTTTAAATTTCTATAATTTTATTTTCTAGTTTTTAAATCCCAAAGATTTACATGGTTGAATTAATATTTTTATTTTAAGGCTCAAATTTTAGAAGTTAGCTTTAATTCTATTGTAAACTCTTTTTCTCAGTTCTGTGATTTTGAGTTTGAAGCCTGAAAATGCTTTCTACGTGGATATTCTTTTTTCACAATTTCCCCATTAAAATACTGTAAGTATGTAATAATTATTTAAAAATGTATGACTTTGGAGAGAGACTGTTTTGGACCATTTGCAATACAGATATGTCGTTGAAATGAAGGGAAACAGGTCTGGTTAGTCACTCAATAGAAACTTTCACATGACCAACGTCTTTTGGCAGCATGCCATGTTGGGGGTGATCAATTACAAAATTGGAAAAGGGATAATCAATGAATAAGTTACTTCTCTTGCCTTTCGTTGGGCTGTGATCACTAAAAGTCTGAATTTTTCAAAAAAACAAGAGTGAACACTGCAGGACACAAACTAAGGGAACAATTTAGCATAAACTTACATTGTAAATTGAACCTCCCACTAAAAATCTATTTTGAGGGGAAATTCTTTTTCTAGATATAATAAGGAGTAAATTTCATCTTAGAGTTCCATTGGTGTGGTTTGTAGATGCAACACATACACAGCCAGCCAGCCAGCCAGCCAGCCAGCCAGCCAGCCAGCCAGCCAGCCAGACCAACTTAAAATCTATGTCGATGTTGACTATGTTGATGTTGACAGTTTTGGTTGACTGTTTCTATTAAAAATTGGGCAAAAACTGCCTGAGCAAATGCTGCAGATTTAATGCACAGATTAGTGACGGTGGGTTCTAGGGGCCCCTTCCCTTCTAAAAGAACAAATTTGATCACTGGTCAGGAAGATCTTCGCCCAACCCAAGATTGCCAGGTGAATGAGATCTCATTCCCGCAATATCAGCTCAATTCTTTGAAGATATTGTTGTCAGGCAGATCCGTTTTGGAGTCAAAATTGTTGTATTTTCCTATGCATATGGATATTTGCATTTCACAGATAATGAATCACTTCAACAAAATTGTTAGAACAGCTACACAAATATATAAATCTTATATTTGGCAATAACTGTGGAACTTCTTCAGGTTCCAATGATGACGATGATGAATAAAGTGATGAAAGTCAAAATATGATGACGATGATGAATAAAGTGATGAAGTCAAAATAAATGACTACAACCAATTTCTCTACAATATCAAAAAGTCAAATACTAGAGAAAATGTTACATATATTATCATATGATAATTATAAAGATATTTATTAGTTGAGAACCTATATTTGCTGGCGCCAGTCGTGAACGACTGCTAAATGAGCAGCCTAAATCGTAAATGTGAATAAAGAAACGAGCACAATGTGGGAATCGAACCCACATCCAGCCTGGCAGCAACCTTATACACAGGTTCTGCTTTACCGATTGAGCTAACGAAGTTCTCATGGTAGGCAGGAGTCATTTAATCCTACACTTTGCTGGCTGCTCTACTCTCACGTTTGTATTTAGGCACGAATATAATGAGGTTCTCTATGTCAACAGTATGAAATCAAATGATGGATAATTTTATATCCAACAGAATATGATAATTATAAGGACATTTATTAATTGAGAACCTATATTTGCCCAGTGCCGGTGTGAACGACTGCTAAACGAGCAGCCTACATTGTAGATGTGAATAAAGAAACAAGCTCTGTGCAGAATTTAAATCCACGTCCCCCCTGGAAGTAACCTTATATGCAGGTTTTGCTCTACTAATTGAGCTAACAAAGTTCTCATGGTAGGCAGGAGTCTTTTAATCCTACTCTTTGCTGGCCTCTCTACACTCACGTTCGTATTTAGGTACGAATATAATGTGTTTCTTTATGTCGATCCCCGCATGGAGCTCATTTCTTTATTCACATTTACGATTTACGCTGCTCATTTAGCAATCATTCACACCGACGCCGGGCAAATATCTTGAGTAGTTTTATAAAAATTAATTTTGAAAAAGAATGTTCAGTTTTACTATATCTTTCAGATGACAAATACAAAATTAGAACAATAATCTTTGTGTAACATTTTGTTTTTGTCAATATTGCCCAAGGATGAATGAGCCATGTTAGTGTGAGTGATTAAATGATTTGAACCAGTAAGTTGATGTAAAAACACAGCTGCTGCTTAGATCAATTTGGATCAATTGGGATCTAATCTAATTTGTATGACTTTCCAATATCTTGGATTACATAAATATTTGTTGTATAATTATTGATCATGATAGGTAGTTTGTTGGGCTTGATAATCTATACTAATATTGGCACCTTCTGTTTGCCTGTGTTTGCTCGTGCCACTATCACGCTAAAACTACAAGGCTGAGTGACCTAATCTTTGGCATGAAGACTCACAAGACCTTGATTTATGACATAGACTTTGTGATATCGACCTTGGATGTCATTCAAGGTCACCAGAGGTCATTTTTGGTAATTTCTAGCATAATATTGAGTTTGCTATGAAGTACAAAAATGTTTTTGACCTGACAAATGGTAGGGCAGATAAGGTTAAATTTCAATAAGATAGGTCGTGCTGACTGCCAAGGTCATTGGTGGTCACCAGAGGTCAATTTGGGATTAAAATAGCTTTTTCAGCCATATTGCAGCCAAACAATTACAGTCTTGAAGGTAAATTGGTATGTGGAGTTAACTTGGACAGAAAAAGATGATAGGATAAGTGGTGCTTACCTCCAAGGTCATTTGGCATCACCAGAGGTCAATTTGGGATTAAAATAGCTTTTTTTCAGTCAAACAAAAGAACTTTTTTCTGTTTTGTTTGTAAAATGTTATGCAACCATGAAAAACATTTTCAGACAAAAATGCCAAAAAAACAAACTTTTCATACTGGCCTATGCACCCAATGGGAGAAGCACTAAATCATTTGTTTTGTTTTGTGCATCAGAATATCTTTTCAGTAACAGCTACTCTTTCATGTGTAAATAAACTTTTTATCATTAGTTCTGTTTGTATAAAGAAATATATTAAAGAACATATTTTTTCCGGTGTTATTATATTTGCAGGTATTTTTCCCTGGGCAATGCCAGGTATCCTTGCTAGTAAGGAATTATGTTGCTATACCCTAATTTCTATTATGGAGTTTATATAAGCATTCATGAACATTAACATGTAAAAAAAAAGTAATTGTTCTGTTATACAGTTACTTCTTTATACTTATTTTATCGTTAGTTTTCTTTATTAGTGATTTTTATATTTTGTAATAGAATTGTACTGCTACTTTTTTCTTTTGTATTTCAACATATAATGCCCAATTAAAATTCCCTAAGCAATAATATCAAATCCCTATTTGATAATCCCCAGTATTTTGCTAATAATATTCAACTGATAATGAGCGGTACTGATTTAGTCATCATCATCATCATCAGCAGCAGCAGCAGCAGCAGCTATCATAAGTCCACTGGTGGACAAAGTCCTTTCCCATAAGTCCACTGGTGGACAAAGCTCCTTCCATGTCGACCGTGACTGTGCTAACCTCTGCCATGTCTTACCTGCAAACTTTTCTATCTCATCTCTCCATCTTATGTCTGGTCTTTTCCTACTGTGTTTGCTATCTTTAGGGCATCAATATGTTAACCTTTTGTACCATCTGTTATCTTTACTTCTTGCTTAGTGTCCAGCCCATCTCCATTTTTGTATTTTAATTATTTCTACTTTGGTTTGTTCTGTTACCCATTTTGATCTCCTAGTGCTATTCCTAACATTGCTCTTTCCATCACTCTTTGAGTTTATTTTCAAGTGATTTAGTTAGTTTCCATGTTTCACATCCATTCGTCATAGCTGATATTATACATTCATTGTTCTCTTCATGTTTTAAGCATATTGGCAAGGTGCTTTTCAATATGTCTCTACATTTACTAAATGCTTTCCAACAATTCGTTATACAGCGTTTTATTTCACTTCACTTTCATGGTCTTTCTCTAACTTTATCACCTGACCTGAGTAATTGTTAATCACCGCTACACGCAACACTGGTTTATTGCTGGGTTT
>VCCN01005028.1:1518419-1534300 GCA_006491835.1 Architeuthis dux | reverse complement strand
CATTAAGCTGTAAGTAAAAAGTAGCCATACCAATTAATAATAATGATTTATAATGCTTTAAAATATCTTTATTTGACGCCAGAAGTGCGGAAGTGTATAAAATGTATGACCCGCTCAACACTGTACATCCCATCATTCCAGTAATGCAATATTTACTACTACTACAGCTATAAATCGTACTGCTTCTACAGACATCACAGCTACTATATCAACTAACTACTATTGTTTACATATGTTGAGTTTACTATTCCGAACTAAGTAATTATTTTAATATTAATGATTAACCTCACTTAATTACAATGAGTTGAACGTTTTGTTCTTAGCGAGGTCACCATTGTAATGGAGATTAGTTTCGATAATAATTTTTGTATTAAATTCAATGTGTGTGTTCATGCCTGAGCTTGTGTATGCTTTTTTTTTACTTAATGACCGGAGATAATAAGATTTGTTTCATTATTCTAATTTATTCATTTAATTAGAAAAAAAATATCTTTTGTTAAAAAAAAATATTAAACGGTTCTCATTTAATATTGTTTGTATGCTTTCAATATAAATATATCTTTTCCTAAAAAAAACCAAAGTTCTCTTAAAAGCAGCAAAAATCTACACGTATGTTCTTCCGTAGCCAGTGGTTTAAAATACTAAAAATAGCACGGGTCCCTTTACCGAAAGGTAATTTGATTTAATATTTTTCTGCGTTTCCCATCCTTATAAACTTAGGCGTATATAGGGATTTCCGCCCCACCGTAGTTGATTTTGTCAATGGTTGGTTTGGCTGGCGACACGTTTCGAACGAATGCCGACTAGTCTGCGAAATAAAGCACTTAAAAAAAGTACTTCACAACGACTACTACGTCTACTTATTTTATGTATTTTTGTCTTCATTAGAAAAACCCAATGAGTCATTGTAGGTTAAATAAAGTAAATAAAATTATTATATTTAGTCAAATGTCATTTTGAGTTGGGGGAATTTACAAATTTACTAGGATATGCTCAATAATACTGACGTACCACTTCGTGACCTGTCCTCTTGCTCAATTGATTTCCCGGAAAGTTTAAACCAGTTTCCAGAATGTTGGAAACTTTTCTGGCCAGAAACACGCAATAATGACCAAGTGCTAATATTGATGATAACACTTTGCAATACTATAGTACACACCAAAAATAAGGATTTATTAAAAGTTCTACTGCAACAAAGCCAACTTTTTTTGTTCCGTGCGAATGTAATGGTCCAGTTTTTAGCATTACAATTATAACATTATGTGTAAATATAACCCTTCCCCCGCATAACCTTAAAAATTGACATTTTTCCTGAGGAAACGAAGGGCTGGTGGATGGAAATTTTTCTTTCAGTTTTTCTAAATAAAATGTTCGAATGAAATTAAAAAATGCCAAAAAATATTCAAAATTTAAATATGGCCGAACAAATAAGTTCGTGGCAAATTTGTCATATTTGGCCATAAAATGGCCAAAATGGCAACCCTGGTTTAAACTTCCTGTATTTTGTTAGATGGACGGGAAAACAATACTAGTCTTTTTCATCAGATACTTTTTGTCTGTGTCAACAACATTTCTTAATCATCCCGAGACCTTACCGAAAACTAAGTTGGTTTCTATCTTACTTTTTCATTTTTTATTTGCTTTTTTTGCGAAACAAAAAAATGCCCAACATCAGATGAAAGTACCAAGGAGGAAGAAAAAAAAATCACAAATTATTTTTTCGACCCAAAACAATTTAGGCGTTATCCGCGATCCGGGAACATTTACTCTGAGTGAGTTTTTTTTCCCTACTTTTCTCTAGTCTCTCATGATTATTTTTCGTCTGGATTTATCATTTTATTTGAACTGAGCTATGTCTGATATTGAAGTCCATCTCCTTTGCGGAAAACACACACGTTCTATCAAAGTGTCAATTGATAGCCGATGCAAAGTTGTGAACTTTGCAGGGAATTATCCAGAATTAAAACACACGATCTGGTGGAAGGGTTTGTTTGTCAGTGATATTCATATTCTCTGCGATGCCTTCGTCGTCAATTTACGCAAAACCAATAAATCACTCCAGTCTACCTCGATTAACGCTGATTTTCTTGAAAAAAAAGTTGCTAACAAAGATTGTATCATTTATGAAAACGGAGAGGCGTTAAGTAAAGAACAGATTGATGAAATAAAGACGATGTTGGTTTCGTATAGCAACCAGAAAGTGACGGACGCCGAATTAGACTTCTATGTGTTAAAACTACTTTACTGTTACATCCTGCCATCTTTCGTGTTTATACGTACGGATCTGGGTTGGCTTCACTGGTGTCTCAAGTTAGTCGGAGATCAACTGCAAAAAGTGGATGCAGATCTTATCAAAGACGACAAACATCTGGTAAAATTTGGAACTAAACTACGCGAAAAACGGTCAGCGTTTTGTAACCTGCCCGAAGCACAAAAGGAAAATCTGCTAAAGACAAGCAACACCAAGTTTTTAAATACTATAATATCTCACTTTCGAGAAGATTGTCAGTCTCTCGAAGAAGTTTACAACAAATGCCGGGTACGAGTTCAAAATCTAAAAGAGTGCTTAAAAAAGGAAAGTATAAGTATGGTGCAAGATGAAGAAGAGTACGAAAGTGAGGTCGAGCGGGATTTATATTTTGAACGGGAAGAAAGCCATCGGATTTGCGAAGAAATGGTTGCTCTAAAAATCAATATTGCAAATATGGAGTACATAAAAGAGGCTCATGAGTCGCATAAGGAAAAATACATGAAAGATGCTTTCTCATTGCCACACAAGTACTTGGAGTTATATGAATTAAGAGAGGCGCTCAAGAAAAAGATTGCGGATACATGTTTAGACAAGTTACGTCTGAAATCCATTGCAGAAGGTATCAAAACGGCTATCCAGGAAGTGGAGACTTTTGGAGAGTCTCTTGAAATGGAAAGTACACATAAGGAAGAATTGAAAATATTTGATCCAATGAATGAACTTGGTTCAACTTGCTGGCAAAACTGTGCAGAGAAAGTGAAATGCTTATTGAGTGATCCTAATCAGAACTTGAGCCAACTCCATCTTAGTTTCAAAGAGGAGTTGCATCTGAAGATTTCATCTATTTTGTCGGAACAAAGTTTATTCCAAGAAAGTTCTATTGATGAGAGTGATTTTATATCATCAACCAATTCACCAGAGTCAATCAAGGAGCTTGACATCTTGAACCCATTTCCTGAGGTTTGGGTTGTAATAATTCAGCAATTGAAAGACAGGGTCCATGAACAGATGACAACAATGTGTCAAATGATAAAGTCCTCCATATTCACACATAAAAAAAGTGAGCAGACACAAATTCTAATGATTTATGAAAATATTTTACTTTCTGAAATAATGAATGACATGTGTAAGCTCTTTGAAATGGCTCTTAAGACTTACTGTAAAGAAATGTACTCCAGGGTTAGTTCTATATCTTATAATTATTTAATGGCAAATATGGTATTTTCAGATGATGGGAAAAAAGATTCAGATAAGAATGACATCCCTTTATGTGAATCAGAGTCATTGCCTGGTTTCAGCAAAGAAATGTCTAGAATGTCAATATCTTCCCAGGAAAACAAAATATTCCAAGATTGGAGGGCATCATACAGGTCATCTTTGACAGATTCTATCAGCTCAGCCTTTCTCAGGGGATCAGTGGCTTTGTTATATAGAGAGGCCGACATTGAAGTTTTTAACAAGGAAAAAGCACGACCTGTAGCCATGCAGGAAGTAGAGTTCTCTCCAAATATCTTGCCACCAAAAGAGAAAGATGAGAAAAAGGAATCAATTTCTCTTGAAAATGTAGGGAAATTTTTAAATTCTTTTCATCCTTCTCTGTTAAGCATTGAGAAGTTCTTTTCTTCAAACACTTTCCAAGGAAAACTCAATTGTATGGTTAGGACTTTGAAGTGTATTTCATATTCCATCAAAAACACTGAGAACCGACTTGTAACAGCTGATGATCTAATTGGCATTTTATCAGTCCTGTTTCATTCCTTGTCCGAAAAGCAATTGAAAAGGCTTTGTTGGGAATTGGTTCTAATCAACACTTTTATATCTAAAGATGAGCAAATGAGCCTCAGTGGCAATGCCCTTGTTCATTTCTTGTGTGCCCTTGAAGCTCTTTATAGACTGAAAGACAGTGAAACAAACACTTTTTAAGGAATATAGTTGTGTGCTTTTTCTACAACAAATGCTGCTCCATAGTTGCTTCTGAGAATCTTCTTAAAGAGACTTTCTTTGTTTCTATCCACCTTTATAATATCAGTGCCGGCGTGTGGGATCCACAAACCCTGTAACTGCAGGGGTGGAGTTCTGGGGGCGCAATGTATCTGAGGAAACCTGAAAAATCTATCGAAAAAGAATTTGCAGAGGGTGGGGTAGGCAGTCAGACCTAGCACCATCACTGATAATATTAAAATGAAACTTGAGTCATCTGGTCACACCAAGACTGTGTATTGCAAAATAACCTTTACTACTGGATGTTTGGAGGATATAAAGAATTGATGCTAATCTGAGAAACATGCTTTTAGGTAACAAAAACTTTAAAAAATTAACAGACAAAAAACATTAACTCTAAGAAAATTCATCAGAATATTTATAATTCATCTTTTTGTGTGCCAAGTTAATTTTGAAAAATGTATATCTATATAAGACGATACATCAAAATATTTTAATCTTTCTTGTATATTCATCTAATGTATATTATTTAGAATCATGATTCTTGCATTAATTTTTTATTAGAAACCATCAACCAAAACTGTCACCAAAACTGTCAACATGTTTCTTCAGTTTTCAAGTTTGTCTGGCTGTCTATGTATCTATCACATGTTCAGGCCAAGTAAACATTTCCTCCTTATTATATCTAGAAAAAACTTTTTTTTTGTTTTTTGAAATTCCCCCTCAAATAGGTTTTTAGTATGGGGTTCACTGAAAATTCAGACTTTTTTAGTGATCACTACCGAACAAAATGCGAGAAAAATAACATATTCATTGATTACCCTTTTTTCCAATTTTTTAATTGATCACACCAACAGGGCATGCTGCCAAAAGATGTTGGTCATGTGACGGTTTCTATTGAGTGGCTAACCCAACCTGTTTTATATATTCTTTAATTTTACCTGAATTGGTTTTTAAATATGCACTCACAGGATTTCCTCTTTATGCTTGAATAGAGAGAGAGAGAATGAGAGATGAATGCATACAACTGATTTGTGAAGCTTTCCTACACTGAATTCCTTATTAGGTTCACTCTCCAAAAAGAGAGTTATTTTTTTTAGCCCAGTTGATCTACACTGCATGTATAATTAAAAAAAGATTGGCTCAGGCAAATAGGTTTCTCTCCACCCACACTTTTCTGTTCATACATGCAAACACTGGCAAACATAATTGTAATAACTCCTACTACACATTCATAGCAAAACAATTTGTAGCAATGAACTTATCATCAGAGGGCATACCTAAATATAATTATGCAATAGTAATGTTCTTACATTATGCTATATGTGAAAAGACCTCTCTATGTTGAAACTTTTAAATGAATATTGAAATGACTCAATCACGCAAATAGTTGAAAAACAGGTCTGGTTAGTCACACAATAGAAACTGTCACATCTTTTAGCAGCATGCTGTGTTGGGAGTGATCAAATAAAAAAAATTGGGAAAAGGCGTGATCAATGAATAAGTTACTTCTCTCGCCATTTTGTTAGAGGGTGATCACTAAAAAAGGCTGACTTTTCAAAAAACAACAAGCGTGAAGCTGCCAGGCACAAACGAAAGGTCTAATACAACTTACATTGTAAATTGAACCCCCCTCTAAAAACCTATTTCAGGAGGTAATTTTCAAAAAACAAAAAAGGCGTTTTTTCTAGACATAATAAGGAGTAAATATTTTAATTTTCAGTACACATGACACATACATACATAGTCAGTCAGCCAGTCAGAATCCCTTAAAAACTGAAGAAACCTATGTTGATAGTTTTAGTTGACAGTTGCTAATTAACAAATAGAAACAACCTTAATATCAAAATAGACATACAGACAAAATATAAACATTTGTGTTTTACTACCAATGTCAATCTCCAGAAATTCTGATTTCACCCCAGTACATTTTTGAAAAAGTTGTGTGTGATGGGTTCCAGATTAATCTTTTAAAATATTCATTAAAATCAAAATTAAAAGTAAAAAAAAAGAAACTGTTTTTCTGGAACCAGTCTGACTAGAAAGGTATCTGAACTGATTTTATTTATAATATACCAGAAGATTATGGCTGCCATTTTACTGATCTGATCAAAAACTGATACTATGAAAATTTACACTGGAAAATTATCAGCAAAAAAATCCAAGCACTAATCTTTGATTGTTTGCATGGAGTAATAATTGAGTAATCAATACATTTTAGAAACCATCACCCAAAAGTGTCAACAGTCAATGTATGTGTCATGCGAAGAGGGCTGAAAATTTGAACATTTAATCCTGATTACGTCTAGAGAAAGCGTTTTTCCATTTTTTGAAAATTCCCCCAAAATAAGTTTTTTTTTTACATTGTAACTTTATGCTAAATTGGTCCCTTAGTTTGTGTCCGGTGGCATTTATGCTTGTTCTTTGAAAATTCAGGACTTTTAATAATCACTGCCTAACAAATGGCAAGAGAAGTAACTTAGTCATTGATCACCCTTTTTTCCAATTTTTTAATCGATCACCCCCAGCAAGGAAAAGTCGATGGTCATGTGACGGTTTCTATTGAGTGACTAACCAGACCTGATTGTGTTAAGTAACATTTATGGAGTCATTTTTTGTTTCATAACTTCTAAAAATATAATCTGTATTAGTCATTAAAGATAGAAAATCTCAAAGTCCAAATTCAGTCTATAATTTTTAATCTAGCTTTTGATATTAGGTCAGCATTAAATACACATTATTTTTGTTTTACAAAAACTACAAATAGTTTATCTGTCAACTGTCACTATCTCTGTCACTCTCTCCATAAAAACTGTTGCTGACTTTTTTGTTTGCTTTGTCATAGTAATTCTGTTGTCATTCATCACACTTTCTTATTCCTTTGAGAGCATCTCTAGACAACAATATGGAATGACTTTTTCCCTACCAGACCTGCTTAGAACTTCATTGGTAGTAGACAGTGTATCTATGTAACAGTTGGGATTATTATATTCTATTCACGAAAAAATTCACGGATATATTTGAATTTCAATGAAACTATTTTCTAAGGAAAAATAATAGCAAATTTGTTACAGTTGAAGAGTCCATAGTTTCAAAAGGTGGGAAGGAGGTACTTTTATCAGCAAAGATTTTACCCCTTAGTGGGAGGGTCAAGTGTTACGGAAAGCAAACCAAAGAAAATCACACTGTTCATTATATAAGTATAGTAAGTTAGCATGAATTGGTATCAGACCACCTATACTGGGAGCTCCAATGAGGAGTGAACCCACTAACAACGGCCAGCAAGATTAGCTTGCTGATCATTGCTATATGACATCTGCTCTGATCTTGGATTGTGATGGGTTTTTTATAGAAAAAAATTCTGAATTTGTTTACCGGGAATAGTACATAGTGCCAGTGGAATAGTCCTGTGTTGTGACCGGCGAACCAAGAAAATCACATTTCATTATTAGAGTAGATACCCAAGACTGCATTCTTAGTCTAACAAGCTACTGCTAGCATGTTCAGTCATCGCTGGTTGCTCCACTATTGTAGCTTTGTGCATAGACCAACCTAATCCTTATGAATATGTACATCTATAAGATAAACACTGTAAACTGTACAAAACACCAAGTTTTAAAATTGAAATTTAAAAATCTTTCCTTTTCTTTAAAAAAAAAAATCTTTTACTGTTGGGGAAAATCAATCAAATATTTGTATTTTAAGAATAAACAATTATTATATTTATCAATGTATTCACTCAATCATTTAATACTGATTTTATTGTGTTATACTTAAGTGTCTGATTATGTGTGTGTGTGTGTATATATATAATGAATGTTATTATGTACTGTATATATGTTTGTCCAGAAATAAATGTAGTTTTTCAATACAGTGTTTAGAGGCTAAATAATTAGTTTAGAGGCTAAATAATTAGTAGTTGTGGCAAGTAGTATATAGTATTTGTTACTCAGAAAGTGGGGCAGTTAGCTGCTTTCTAAAGGAAGCATGGACAAGAAGGACTTTTGTTTGATTTTATTATATGGCTTCAAACTTGAATGAAAAGCTTCCCAAACATCACCTTTGAGTCCCCACAAAGCAGTGACTATGCTCTGGAAATTGAATGAATAGGGAATTAAGGGTTTGACCCATCCACTGTATTCCCCCCTACCTTCAAGTACTTTGATGACTTTTTGACCGATGAGCATTTAATCAGGTAGCAACAGAAAAGGCCTCTATTGACCATAGAAATTCTCAATTTCAGAGCCAAGGCATAAACAAACAGTATTGTTACATATTAGTACAAATGTGTTAAAGTTAGTAGTGCATACTTCTAACATGTAATTAAACCCAAAAGGACTTGTGCTATAGATTATGGTTACTAGCATCTCATTTTGTATCTGTCAATACCTTGGAAGTACTTTGTAAAGTAGAAAATCAATTTAAGAACATTTATTATTTAATAAATAGAAGCAACAGAATTTTATAAACAACAGATAGAAAAATCAAGATTTGGATTTCAGGAGTTAAATTTTAGCACCAAATTAGGTAGGTAAAGAATGGAATTAACATTGAGATTTAAAAATGTGCCCTTTCATAGATAAATATGTGCAGAGAGGAATAGATTGAAAGGTGCATGCATATGAATGGAATATGATAAATGTGTGTGTGAGTGTGTTTGCATATTAGAAACCATCAACCAAAACTGTCAACATAGGTTTCTTCAGTTTTCAAGTTGGTCGGGTTGGCTGGCTATGTGTGTATATATATATATATATATCACGCGTACAGGCCAACCAAATGGAACTATAGGGCTGAAACTTTCAACATTTACCCCTTCTTATGTATAGAAAAAACATGTTTTGTTTTTTTGAAAATCCAGACTTTTTTAATGATCACTTCCCAACAAATTGTGAGCGAAGTAACTTATTCATTCATCACCCCTTTTTCCAATTTTTTAATTGATCACTCCCAACATGGCATTGGTCACATGATGGTTTCTATTGAGTGACTAACAAGACCTGTCTTAATTTTTTAGGTGTTCTAGATGAAGGTAAAAAATTAATTATAATCTATCCAATTAAAAATAAATAATAACCACTAACTTCTGAATTTCAGATCCTGATTTTCATTCATTACATTGAGAAAATATTGTTATTTTTCTCTTTTTGGTGTATAAACATGTTCCAGTCATACTCAGTGATGGATATTGGTTTTAGTAACTATGTATATGGTAATGTCTCCATTAGTAGACATTGAATGTACAAAACAACCTAGAAATTGAGAAGTAGGTATACGCCATACCCTGTGTACTCCCCCATTTCCATCACTGGTCATGCTGTCATTTCTACTGCTAATAAATCTTCTGGCTGCTCTTCTACAGAAATTGTTTTTACAATTCCATATTTCTTTCAGGGCTGCCATAATTTGCTGCTACTTTATCTATAAGGATAACACTAACTTGTAAACTTTATGTATATATGACATTTGCATACCTGCCAACTCTCCCTATTTTGCCAGGAGACTCCCGATTTCAAACATCTTCTCCCGATCACTCCTGATGTTTTGTTTTTATCTCCTGGTATTTAAAAAATTTGAACATCTTCTCATGCTCTCCCGATTTCTTGTTATTATCTCCCGATATTGCAAAATAACCGAGGAAAGAACTATTGAAAGAGGCAAAATCTGCCACTACAAAGTTTCTTTACAAATAAAAACTGTTTATTTTCAGATTTTTTAAAGCTTTGTTTAGAGAGGAAACATACTATTTTGTGTTTTTAATACTTGGTGTACATTTTTTCAGAAATTTCTCCCTATTTTTGTTCATTTCTCCCTATTTTTGTTCATTTCTCCCTATTTCTTTCCTGTAAAAAAATCAATTCCCCCTATCTGATAAGGTTGGCAGGTCTGCATTTGTAATCTCATTAAATAAACTTTATTTATTATTGTTGTTATTTTAATGATATCCCATAAATATGCCAGATTTCATATCTGTTTTCTTCTATAAAGTGTTGTCCAAGAATCTAAGAACACAAAATTTCTGTTTCTTTCCTCACAGCATTTATTAATTTCATATTTATTTCTGAACTGACTATTTCAGTTTTTTCCACATAGTTTCTCCATTTCACTAGGTGAATATTGGTTTACAGATAGTTAACAAAACTTCAAAGTTGTTCAACCATTCATTAGGTGTAGCCCACAATACTGACATAATTGCTGAACATTTTGGTTCCTAATAGAATATCATTCTTCATCATTTGATTAAAGTATTACTATTTATTTTCCTCATTGAATAGGCAGGCCAAAAACCTTCTGTTATGACTCATGACCATATTACAAAGATGATGAATGTATATGCTTTGATTGTACTTTTTGGAATTGATTTCAGTTTTTTATATCTTCCAGTTGCAGCTGGGTCTAGAAGAATTATTTTTCACGATAAAAAATATTTAATCATATGATTAATAGAATGCAATGATATGATATTGTACAATGTTAAAAGAGCTAAACAAAATATATTCACAAATTTATTAACAATAAAATGTTATTAAAACTTCATAAAACATTATCAACTGAGCTCATTGAATCAACCTATATATTTTTGTCATGTCATGATTGCTAGCAGAAACTTTGTTTTTCTTTATATAAATTCATTTTGTCAATTATATATTCTCTATAAACAAAGCTTGTACATCACCATAGGATTTAGTTGAATATCTGTGGAAATAGTTGTTTTTATATTCATTTTATTTGAAAGTTGTACAAACAAAGTTTCTAACATCGCCCACTCTATGTTAAAAATCGAGGACAAATAAAAAATAAATAAAAACTATTTTCATACAAACATTTAACATTTCACACACTCGATGTTAAAAACAGCACACAAATAAAAACAATTTAACATTTAAATTTATTCAAACTTATTATGAGATTCAAATGGTTCTTTGGACGATTGAACTTCTTGTTGTTGTTTGTGTTGTTTGCACGACGTCTCGGCCGATCCATTCTTCGGCCTTCTTCAGGTGTAAAATCCGAGTGTGATGGTGTAAACATTTTTTTTTTTAAAGTCGATAACCCTTATAACGCAGGGTGTTTCTGTGTCTTTGTTTTGTCGGGTTTGGGTCTGTTGAGCAGCGGAAGCCACATCGGGTTGAACTTTGCACTTGTCTGACTAATGCATTTAGTCGACGTGTTGATATGAGCTGCTTCTCAGGGTCGCCTTTCTTTCTTCTGCTGTTCAAACCCAAACCCAAACCCGACAAGACAAAGACACAGAAACACCACGGCCGAAACATCGTGTTTACAACACAAACAACAAGAAGGAGTTCAATCGTCCGAAGAACCATTTGAATGTGACTGATCCTTCTCAAAACTATAGAAAGTATTACGTGATGATTTCCTTTAAGAGGGAGATAATCTTTCATTTTAAAAACAGGAGTTACCTCCATATGACTCTTCTTTCTATTATATTAGTGTTTTTATGTTTAAATGCATCAATCTTTAACAATGATGGAGTGTTTAAAACTGACATTCAACGGTTATCTTCTCTACTTCATATTGCTCGGCGAGATTCTCAATATTTTTGTTTTCGATATATTATAAATCAATAAACTGAGGATTAGAGTGTTACAATTTGATTGCTTTAAAGATGCACATTCATCTAAGAATCTGTTATTACCTGTACATTCTAATATAGGTATGAACAAAATGAAAAAAAAATTCCAGCATGTAAGCAACATCTGATGAAATGTATGGTAGACAATGCAGTACGCATATATTTGAGTGAACAAATAAGCAAGATTAAAATACACGACAGCTGCACCATGCAAAAAAAGGCATGTTATCGCCTGCAGCTGCCATAATTTGAAATAGCAGTTAATTTACATAAACAGAATAAAATATATTAAAAATACAGGCGGTAAATATTTTTTCATCATTTCACTATATTTAATTATTCAACCTTGTTATAATATTTTTATATAAGTTTCAGTTGAACCAAAACATAGAAAGGATAAAAAATATGCATTTCAAAAATGTATAAGATATCGGAATAAATTGATAGAAATGATGAAAAATATTTTTTTTAAATGATATTGTGTGAAAAAAAAAAATCCTGAATAATAATTAATCTAAAAATATTCTGAAAAGAAAATTATTTTACTTAATTTTCCTGTTTTTTTAATAAAAAAATAAAAAAACAGGAAAATTAAGTTCCGTTCCAGCAGTTCCTGGATATTCTAAAAAAGGTCAGCATAATTAGTATCTCCAGGGATATGTCTGTAAAATGTGTAAAAATCAATGAAAGCCTCATTATATAAAATAGATAACTCATCAAACTAATAAAAGGTGGGATAGGAATCATGAAAAAAACTTTTGTTCATATATACATGTAAGCATCTGTTATTACCTGTACATTCTAAAATAATGGAGGATGTGATGATCATAAAAATAATCTACTTAATGAACAGTGTGATTTTCTTGGTTCTCTCTCTGTAACCATGGACTCTTCCACCTAAAGGTAAGAATTTTGCTTATAAAAATATCTTCTACCCACCATTTGAAACTATGGACTTTTCCACCGAGTAGACTTCAGTCATTTTTTTATTTTAGTATTAGAGACAGATTCTTGACATCAAGATCCCTTTCATACTGGAACTCCCTTTCAGATGAAACAGTAAACTCTGTTTCTGTTAACATGTTCAAAAACAACCTAACAAAAGAAACTAGCTTACCACACAAATACAAACATTTCTAAAGTACTCACACCTTAAATGCCAACCCCTATTACATCTGTTAGATATATCTTCAGTTGGTACTCTTTATGATAACTTTATTATGTATTTAACCAGGCTTCCCTGTGCCAAGAGGGATGTGTGTTTGAGACTCACCGAGAAGTTATTCTTTATTTCTGATCCATGTTGTTTACTCACTGCCGTAGATCGACGGCCTGAGTTAAGTTGTGAGAAAAAAAACAACAAGAAATTAAGATGAAGTAAAATAGTAGTAAAAAATTAACAATGATAGTTCAGCAGTAGAAATTTAAATATACCCGTGAATATTTTCATGGGAATTAACTATTAGGTCAGTGCAAAAATAATTGCGGTTTTTGTTATTTTAAACTTTGATGCTTATTTTGGAATAAACTATTATTTAACTATGTTCATGGAATATACCATTTTAAAGTGTGAATTTCGCTCTTGTAAATGGAAGTTATTGCGATGGAATTAGGACTAATTTTATTAAATCTGACTCCTTTATTAAATATATCTGACTCCATATGATAGTGGAAAAGTTAACGGTATAAACAATAACAAAGATGAGAGCGTAATAATCTCTAATGGTAAGCTAATAGTAGCAGCAATAGTAATAGTACTGAGTGCCTATAGTGATAATAGCCTTAAAGGGTCTGACTGCCGAAAGCAAGCTAGAGTGCTGATGAGACTAGAGAAAGCAAGAGTAAATGTTAGCGGTATGCCTAAGAAATGTAGTAAAAGGGATGAAATACATGTATGTTGCAAGATGCAACTTGCACATGGTAAATAAAGCAATGATAATAAAGAATACAAAATACTTGGTAACGATAATAAGAAGTATATTTATTACAGAAGATATAACAAAAAAGTAGTTCTCAGCTGATGAGAAGAAGAAGAAAGAATGCATTTAAAGAGTTTGTATACTACTTAGTAAAGTGTCTGTCCTTAGTTTGTTGAAGATGTTAAGGAAGAGGGTATGTGTGTATGTATGAATGTGTATGTACATAATCAGAGTTAAGAGGTGCGTCTCTGTGAAACAGATCATATTGTTGTTAGGCAATAAAACAACGATTGAATGAAGAATAGCTGTCTTCTTATAGCAAGAGGTGAGTGGTGGATGTGTGGGTGGTCGAAATGTTGGCCGGTGAACTTAGTATCATCAAAAATCCAAGATGAAATGTAAGGTGACAAGAATACAGGGGTTTGCCAGACTTATTGTCTACAAAGGGTATCATGTTGCGAGTCAAGTATAGTTTTTTCATGTTACGAAAAGTTGGTTATCTAAAAGCACTAGCAGACAAGATAACTTTATTTCTCAGAGTAAAAACCTGGATGTCCTTAGGAAAATTGTGTGTCAAGTGCTTTCACTTGTTGACCAGAGTGTGTAAGTGCAGAAATATGTATGTGTCCGTTACACTCTATTTATTTAAGCTGAATGTTTTCTTTTCACTATTTATTCTGGTTTATTTGAGAATGGAAAAAAAGCAAATTCAGGTAATTTTGTTGTATGAGTTCAAAATGGGACTTAAAGCAGTGGAAACTGCTCGCAATATCAACCAAGTATTTGGCCAGGAGACTGTCAACAAACGTGCAGCTTAACATTGGTTCCCAAAATTTTGAAATGGAGATGAGAGCCTTGAAGATGAGGAGGCTCAGGACATCCTTCTGTGATTGACAACATCCAATTGAGGGCCATTATTGAGTCGGACCCATGAAAAACGACTCGATGGGTTGCAGAGGAACTAAACGTTGACATTCAACAGTTGTTCAACATTTGCACCAAATTGGAAAAGCAAATGGGTGCCACAGGAGCTGAATGAAAATCAAAAAATTTGCTGTTACAAAGTCTGCCCTGCGCGTCTTTTGAGCAACAAAAAACGAATCATTTCTTGATCATATTATGACATGTGATGAAAAATGGATTCTGTACAACAATCAACAGCATTCCGCACAGTGGTTGGACAAAGGTGATGCACCAAAACACTTCCCCAAACCAAACCTGCATCAAAAGAAGATTATGGTCACTGTTTGGTGGTCGGCAAGTGGAATCATCCAATACAACTTCTTGAATCCTAGCAAAACTATCATAGCAAAGAAGTTTTGCCAGGAAATCGACAAAATACACCAAGAACTGCAACGTTTATGTCCAATATTGGTCAATCGAAAAGGACCTCTTCTTCATGACAAAAATGTGTAGATTCTGGAGGTTCTTATTTCAATTAATAACTTTTATTCTAAGCTTGAAATATATTGCTTTAAAGTTGATGGTGAAAAACCACAATTATTTTTGCACCAACCTAACTAAATTTACTAAATAAAAAATGGGGAATTATCTGTTTTCTATTTTGATTCCAGTTCACTTTAGCAGCTACTAATGAGCTCTTTTTAGTTAGATAGTTTTATTTCAAGTAAAATAACATTTTTTTAAAAAATAAATGACAAGCACAATATTTAAGTCACAATGTTATCAACAAATGGAAATACTCTAAAGCAGGAGTCGGGAACCTGTGGCTCTGGATCCACATGCGGCTCTTTAACCTATCTCGAGTGGCTCATAGATGCTCTGGAAAAAGATTTTTTTTATTATGATCAAACAAATAAATTATTGTATTAAAATAAAAGCAATGACTTATAAAACTGGACATTGAAGCAATTTCAGGTAAGATTCAAAACAAAAAATCGTATTGAGTAAGAAAACAGTTAGCTAAATTTATGTTTTCTTGTATGTATTTTTGTTTATGATAAATTATGCGGCTCCGAAAGTGTCAATTATTTTTGTTGTTGCAAAAAATGGCTCTTCAGGTTGAAAAGGTTCCCGACCCCTGCTCTAAAGGTTTGTATAATGAATTTCAGAGTTAGGCAAAAAGATTATTATTGAGAGATAGAATGTATTTAAGTTAATAACAAGACAAAAAGTCACACATAGATGTGCTGCATCAGAAGTAGATGTACTAGTT